>CM021775.1:20485485-20490642 GCA_011076525.1 Nettapus auritus | reverse complement strand
TCCTTATGGGTCCCTTCCAACTCGGGATATTCTATGATTCTATGATTCTATGAATAATTAGCATAGACTTTATTTTTGAGTAGCTCCGATTAAACGTAGCTGTTGGTACCAGTTCCCACATTATTTTAATCAAGCTCCATAAGATGTCTTTCAAAAATGTCATTCTAGAAAAGTATCTTTTCTCATATGGGTTCGGCTGCATAAATTCAGTGTATTCTTTCTAACAATGCACCCCACACTTATTTATAAGAACATGTATTCTCCTGCATTGTGAGAGAACTGTAAACAGCTTATATATTTTCTTGGTGGATCATCCAGGAATTGTCTAACCTTAGTTCTTCTTATTAACAGCAAAATTTAGTTGTGATACATACTTATCCTGGACAATTCATTATCATTGTTAGATTACATTGATATGAGTGACTTAAGATATGGAAAGACTGAACTAGTTTGCTTAGTAAGCGGAAGTTTAATTTGAAACAGAATGATATGACAGTCTACAAGTACTGTAAGAACTTCACAGCCCAGGTAAACTACATTGTAAAAATTCAGTCTGCCCCCATCCTTCCTATATTTTTAGTATCTTGCTAAGCATTCTTTTTTCCACAAATAAATTAACTTCCAGAATCTTCCCAAGCAGCTTTGTTATTGTTATTTTTTTCTACTGAGAGGCCACAATTCTGGATGAATACAGGTAGCTTCTACATACCTCTGCATGTGTCACAAAAACATTACCCTACTACAGAGATATATATCTAAGGAATTTTGTGTATTATCTTGTGTCTCATACTGTTTTACTTCTACCTTCTTTTCCTTGACTTAGCACACTTAGCCCAGTACAAAGAAAAATGCTAATTCTTTAATGACACTGTTTCAAAATCTATTTGCTTGGGAGAAATGATTTTACAGTGACAAATATGAGGGAGGTTACATATTGCCAAACTTAACCTTCTGACAGAGTCTCTTACTTTTATTGTGTGTGACGGGTAATGCCAGTACTAGTGAATATATCTATATCCCATCTCTCAGTCTAATAACAGATCTTATCCCTTCTAGAAGATCTTCTGGACAATCACTTTCTGAAATTTCTAACCTCTCCTTTTACAAAAACTATAGTCTTGCTTATATTTTGAGTGGCAACATAACATTGTTGAGCTAACCCTTAGATCTTGTATATTACTAACCTTACTGGAGGATTGCAGAACGCATAAGGGGAGCAGATGCAGTAGTCTCACTGAACACAATCTCTGTACACTGCCCAAAGAAATGAGAGGGTGGTGTGTCATTATTCTTGGTGATCAAGGATATATTTGAAAGTAATTACAGCTGAGCTGAGGATAATTTTTTTTTTTTTGCGTGAGGTTTCTTAGAGGAGGCTTGAAGATGAAGGCTGTGGAGTAGCGTTTGGAGATTTTTCTATTTCTCTCTGTATAGCTTTCATGTGGTATTACATACATAGCCAAAGTTCCTAAAACTAACACCAGTCCCTTTTTTAAGTTAAACTGTAGCCTACCTAGAAGGAATGCATTAATAGCCAATGTACATTAAGCAAAGACTACACAATGCAAAACCCAGCCCACAGAAGAACATAAATAAAGGACAGATCTTACAAGACACTTTCCAGTTAGTTCAGACTTGCCAACTCTGCTCACAATCAGGGCCAAGTAATGCTGCTTCTCCATCCTACTCTCTCTTCCCCATCAGAGAAGCTTTATAAACTTGAGCTCATCTTTCCTTTTTTTTTTTTTTTTTTTTTAATTAAAGTTTTCATCAAGCCTTGTTTCTGTGCTTCATATGAACAGATACCACATTTTCCTTTCTATTCTTGCCAGAATTCTCACCCATTCCCTTCATAAATGTTACCTGAGCTACTTTTATTGTTCTCCTTTCTGAACTCTGTTCTGCTGCGCTTCTTTGAAACCCATTAAAAACATTCCTTTCTGCAGTCTGAACATATTTTTCATACGTATTGGAGTCTTCCTGATTTCGTGCCCTATCAGGCTCCAAATTCGAGATTCACCTTACACTGAGAGTTGTTCCAGCTTTCAGCTCAATTCAGCTGTACCCTTGCTCGTACTCTGTTCCTCTGGTTCTCTTTGTTGTGCTGAACCTTCTTTCACTTGGTCAAACTTTATTTTTAAAGTTTCCCTTGTGAACCTGTTGAAGGATTCTAGATTCATTGCATATGGCCTCTCAACTCCCCCTTTCCAGATGCTAGGCTACTTCAACTTGTCCACATATGGTCTAGTAAATTTTTGGTTAGTAGGAATCGTGCCATCTTTTGTTTGTCTCTAAAGAGCAATGTCCTCTTTCAGTATGGCCTCATTTCTTCTCTCAGACACCTGGCCAGTAGAAGTTATATTAACCAGCTTTCTAAGGAATTGGGCATTTGCATAAAGGGGAATTTCTGGGTAGTCTAAAAACAGTAATGTAGCTCCAGGAATTTCAATTTCCTCTCAGGCAGCTGATGTAAATTTCTGCAGCCCTTGAGCGTGTTAAAAGTAGTGTCAAGTGCAAAAGTGATGCCTGTTTTGGACTGAACTTGATAAGGCATGAAAATGCTTTAAAATTGTCATTGTCTGTTTTTGCGATCCTTCATCAACTTCTCCACACTTCAGAGAGCTAATAGTATAGCGGACAAAACAATCCAGAAATCTTTTGGAAAGCCTGTTTCAAGAATTGGGTAAATTGGACCTCCTCCATGAAGCTCTCTTAAGCAGGTCTGGAAGACACAAGTTGTAAGGCTGTCTCAAGTGTCCTTGAGGCTAGATTCACTGCCTGTGACTTCTCAGCTCTCCCTTTCCAGATGCTAGGTCTTATCAGCCCCTCTTTCTGCATGGCTTCTAGAACTGTCCTTTCTAGGATGGATGTAAACCTATACTGAGTTCATCAAGGCTTGACCTCTGGCTAAACTTGCATCTGCAATGAGTCAAAACTGACCAGAGTTATCCTTATAAGCAGTCTTTGCAGCAAGTGTATATTTGGGCTACATTAAATACTGTTTAATGACAAAAACTTCTGCATTAGATGTCAAATGTTTTTAAATTATTTAATAATAATAGTGTCTTCTCTTTTTGTATTGCAGAAACAATGAATGTAAGAACATTAAAACAACTTTAGTCTCTAAATATTTTGGATTTCTTTGCAAAGTCTATTCATAGAATACTTGCAATGAAAAAACATATATTCCATTATGGAAAAATTACGTTTGAGTCTGTCTTTCCAACAGACGTTTTCATTAGACACTTTTTCATACAAAATTAATCTTTTAATTCATACTCTCTCTTATTCTTTCTGCTTGAAATACATACAGCTTGTGGGTCAGATCTTCAGACAAACAGCTACTAAATAGGTCAACAATTTCATGTCTAACCTGCAAGCAAAGTTATTTTGAACACATATTGTTTCTTATTTTTATTTAAGTTCATTGAAATTACACAGATGTTCTACATATTTTCGTGAAAATCTGACATCATATCATTGTGCTTGCAGGAAATTTAGTTCTAGGTGAAACTTATTCATCAAAATTGTTTCTTCTAAAGGCTTTTGGTTTTGTTTTTCAGTATCTTCTTTCTACAGAAGTGAAGCCTATATTCTGTTTTCTTTGTGTTGTCCACAAACTTAAAAAAAATAAGATAGAAATTCACTTGAAGTGATGGTGTCTCCAAATGCTCTCAGGGAGTGAGTTTTTCAATTTAGAGTATTGTCTCTGGAGAAACCAAAGCAGCTCCAGAAGCTATTGGACAATCAAAAGGTATGAGTGTGAGAATTCGCTGTCAGTGCAGGAGAGGGAGAGTTCATTCTTCTGTTTTTTTGAGAAATGCTGAGTCTGAAGAAAATTACTAGATAGTGCAAATGGATGAAAAGAGATAAGTCTACCTTAATTTCCATATATGAGAATTGTACCTGTAAGCATCTACCTGAGATACCAGTTAAATGTAGTGGGAAAGTTTTTAAGTTCAAAAACAATTTTCCTTAAAAATACAGTATGCTTGCCAAAAAAAAAAAAAAAAGAAAAAAAAAAATAAAACTTCTCACCCCTTAAACCTCCTTAGTAGACATTTTAGTAACGCTGTGGTAACTTTTTTTTTTTTTTTTTTTTTTTTTTTTTTTCTGTATGCATTGATAAATTGGAGTCTTTGGCCATCATCTTTAAATCAGTTGCCTGTATCAGTAGTCAGTAATTATCTTGTTTCTTCTTCAAATCCCATCATTCTCTGCCTGGATAGAGCTAGTGGATGTTGTGACTGGGGAGTCCATCCTCACCTTACCTGTAATCACAGGTTGCTGCATCCTCTTGTCTTAAACTTTGATGCTAATAAGCAAGGCAGATCAGAGCTGCTACCCTGTCTTCTGTGGCTCTTAAGACAGCAGGTTTTTTGGGGAGTTTGTTGCAGTTTTGGAAGAGGTGGGAACAGGAAAATATCCATATTAGTCATCCATAAGTCATCTGTTGAATTGTAGGCTCTAAGTTATTGATAGAACACCCTTCCCCTTCATTGTCTCTTCTCCAAACCCTTGTCAATCGATAGGGCTCTTTAACAGTAAGACCGCCTACTCTGTAGTCACACAGCATGCTCCTAGATGAGTTTGATGTCAGGTAATCATTGCTGTATATAGTAATAAATGATGTGTTTACATAACAGAATTCCCCTGGCCTTTGATATATTCAGATGTTATCAAAGTGGTGCAATGACATTTTGTATAATAGAAACAATAGGAAAGTGCAGAACTGTGCAAACTGAGCAAAAGCAAGCTGAGGCCAAACACACATTGCACTGCAATTATGTTATTTGCCCTAAGGGCAAGAATCACAGTTGAAGTAAGTTAATATCAGTACCCTTGTGAAGTCCCTAGGGACCAATTCTTGTATTTCCTTGATGGACATGGCACTGGAAATCACTCTCATTGTACCTGTTAATATGGATAAGGAGCCTGAGTGGTAGTTCCATTTAAATTTTGGGAAAAAATTGTATTAAGTTGTTTAGTATGTTTTGCCTTCTGTAGGGCTGTCTCAAACAGCTGATTTAATTTGCCCCTATAGGCTTCCTCTTCTGTGTGGTTTTGCTCTTCTCATATGACTTACCAGTCTTTCCTTACTTTTATTTTTTTTTCTTTCCTAATTTTTACAATAGCCTTGCACTAGTCCAAGAGGAG
>CM021775.1:20430485-20480485 GCA_011076525.1 Nettapus auritus | reverse complement strand
ACATCAGATCAGCGGAAGCTTAAAGCAAAGCATAAATTATAGATATATGTCTGTTTCTTTGATGATGTGAGACTAGTAGGTGCATCCCACTTCCATCACACAAAGAACCACACTTTCATGCAGCTTTTTCACTTTGTCACATCACATTTGAAAAAACAACTGTGAAAACATAAATGTTCTATTTTTTTTAACAAACAGCCTGTTCAAAGCTAGTTTTGAAGTTCTTGAGTTTCTGAATTAATTAAATATAAAACGTGTTAAATTGCAAAGTTCAATGCAGCAAGGATTGTTGCTTATTTTCTATATCTATTTGTCATTACTGTTAACAGTTATACATGTTTCTGAACCTGAGCTACTGAAATGCTCCTAGCATTTTGACCACTCAAAACAAAGGTGTTTAGGAGGTCCTGAAAAGGGATTTTTTTTTTTTTGCTTTGTGAATTTTATTGTGAAAAGGTGATAGAATTTTATTACTTCGAAATTACAGAATCTTCAGTAATATTATAACAATGAATTTGGAGCTCAGGATAATGCTTATAATTATCAAGCATAAGAATGTGTAATATATTTATGTAATAAAAGAGAGACAGGTTGTCATTATAATCTTACCCTGCCAACATGAAGAATACTGCAGACTTATTGTAACATTAACAAATGAAATGCTACCTAGTTTGTTGTTGTCATTTCTTTATCAGAACAAAAATCTCCGTTATAGATTAATTCATGAATTTGATGGTTGTGGCTAATAGTCAGACAAAAATAATAATGCATTAGTGTTCAGTCATACAGTAATTACTCTAGAAATTGCTTCTACATTTGCAATTTCAACAAAATGCTTAAAATATTATACTAGATAGATACAGGATAGATCCCTTACATACTTCTGAGGTACTGCAGATGAGAGAGTTGATAGCACTTGACTGAAAAGGATTATATTTTTTTTTTTAAGTGGGGCATTTTGTTTCAAATATTTAGTATTTTAGACTTTTCTTGTTGTTATTGAGCTCGTTCTTCAGCTATATTGTAATGTTTCCTTTCATGCTTTGCTGATGTCCAGTTTACTTCATAGAAATAGCTTACTGAGTAAAGTATAACTGTACTTTGTAAAATACTCATCTTGTATTACTTCTTTTAGAGATCAGACATTTCCTTTTCCCATAAGGTCTAAAGATCTGTAAGTTGACATAATTCTGCACAAATCATTCACTCTGGTAGTGTAACTTAGACTGTCCAAATTCCCCTTGGACTGTGGCCTCTGTAACTGTGCCATCACTCACTTAACATCACCTTATCTTTAAATAAGTTTAACCAGAAGGGACTTGTTCAACTCACCACTCCTGAGTAATGTGAATTATTTATATGATCTTCATATATGTTCGTTAAGCTATGTACAGTAAGCCTAAATATAACTATTTATTCTGTTCATCCATAAGTGTGTTACCCCAAGCTTTGAACTCAGACTAACCACAATAAAAACCTCTCTTTTAGCTGTTCTTTGATGGAAATCCACATCATTATTTAGGTTGCACAGTGGCAGCACTGTTGCCTCAGACTGCCACATTACCCTAGGAATGCAAAAAGACATTTCATTTGTTCAGTGTTGTTGTGTTGCCACTTTCCAGACCACCCTCCCCTGCTGCTTTACAGAACTGAATGTACAGGAAACTATACAATGCCACGTCTTACAATGTAAATATGCCACTGTCACAGCTACTGTAGAAGTGATGACTGGTATAGTCCTTTGTTATCAATTCCCTACTTTGTGTGAGGAGAATTAAGTGGTCTTTTTTGAGGAATATCAGTCATTGTGAAACAAGATTTCTGTATAACTGTAAAGCATACAAGTAAAAATGGAAATAAACAAACGAACTGTTTGAAATGCAGTACTAAAATGAGTTCCCAAAAAAGACCAACTAGTGAAAATTGTGTTTTAAGTGCAATTTATCAAAGTGCTGTACATTTATAGATGATGGTAGAGAACTAGTCAATGTCTATTCAGAGGCAACATTTTTGGTTTGTAATTGTAACACAGTTGGACTAGTGTTAGTTTGAAATCTTCGAAAGGGTATGGGAGCAATCATTTTTCTGACTTACGCTATAAGCTTTGGTTTTCTTTAGTAGAGGAGATCTACCTCTGCTTTCCATTTGAAATTTGTCTAGAACAGTAGTGTTTATACTTGTCCATTTAGCAGCAGTGCCAGAGGGACCTCAAAGGCATAAGTTCTTCCTTGGTTGATTTTCCTTAAACATAAGATATTTTAACACCTCTGTAGATCATAAGATGAATAAAATACTGTACCTCCTTCAGTAATAAGTGTGCTCAGGTTAGAACTTGCTTAATTTATGAGCTGTGAGGCAGCCATGAATCTAGGGGTAGGCATATTGTTAGAGCAGGTTAAATTTTTCAGAAAGAAGAGAACTTAATTCTTCTGGTGTTTATGTGTTTTTTATTATTATTATTTTGTGTTGTTGATGGTTTTGTTTTGTTTTGTTTTGTTTTTCTTTTCAGAACTAAGAGGGTTTTATTCTTTTTTTTTTTTTTTTGGTTTTTGTTTGCTTTGGTTTTTGGTGGTGGTTGTTTGTTTTACCAGAGCTAATAAAATTTTATTCTTTGTTTGTTTGTTTTTATTTTTATTCTTTTTCTCCCTTTTGGCTTCTCTGGAGTGCTTGTATCTTCTCATACACAGTGGGTTTCCTCCTTGGCAAAACAGCTTCATATGTTTCATGGTTTTCTGCTCTTCTGAACTGGAACATGTTGTTGTGTGCTGTTAAGAGCACATAGCTTTGGAGGATCTACAAAAGACAAGATATTTCATGCATCCCTTTCTGAAGTCTGTTTCTGACAGTCCCTTGAAACCAATTCAAAACTCTCCCTAATTATAATAGGACAGGTTTGTGTCTGCTTTCAGTCAATAAAGCTTTGTTCTGCCTCAGGGATTTTACTTGTACCTGATTATATAATGGAGGATAGGAGAAGCAGGCAATAGTCATTTTAATCCATGACTACCTTTTATTCAAATGAAAGCTGCAAGGAGATTGATTGAAAGGAAGAAAAGTGAATATGGTAGTACTAAAGGAACATTCTGCACTGAGAAGTTCTGCTGAGAAGTTCACTGAGCTCCATTTCTGTTTTCCCTTTTTTGAGTATTTTGGGTATTGATACCGGACCAAAAGACAGCATGTTTTAAATGGTAGCCCTCTCTGTTCACAAAGCTGTAGTACACTGCAGGAAGCATGCAGCACATGGTGTGCAGCTCTGGGGTGAAGGCTGCTACTTCCAGCTACAGGTAATGTTCAGACTGGCTCGGAGTCCTGGTACATGCACCCAGGTGTCCTGGAAGCTGGGAAACTTTAAGGTCAAACAAGCAGCTGTCTGCTGAGTTCAGTGGTATGTGGAATTGGAGGAAGTTTGGATCAGATTGGACTTTCTACGTTTTCAGGCTCTGGCAATAATTAAGAGTCTTCTTGTATTGCTTTAGTCAAATACTGCCTCGACTGTGAATGGTGAAGCAAATGGCCTGAAATTTGAGTTTAATAGATGAAAAGAGAATGTAGGACTGGCCTAAACTGAAGAAGTGGTTAAAAATGAACGAACAAACAAAAAAGCCTCAAAAAATATATTGAAACAAGCTTGGGGGGTTGATTATTTATTTATTTATTTTACTATATAGCTTTCTTGGGATATTTATTCCTCAGGTTGGATGCTTGGGCTTTCCTTCTATCAAAGCAGGGTTGAAAACCTGACACTTGTATATAAGTTTTAAATGCAGCATGATAATTATTTTTCTATTGTTAACAGAGTGCATCTTTTAATTTCTTGAGGATCTTTTGAAAAATAATCAAATTATATTGTAACTTAGGAAACATGTTCTTTTATTATTATTACTCTTTTTTTTTTTTTTTTTTGTAAAACTATGTAAGAAGCAAATATTTTCAGAGATAGCAGCTGTATTGGTTGGTTATCCCATTGTCAGGTCTGGATCTAAAAATTAAAATTAGAAGGGGTGTATGGATATTATATTAAGATACTGAGGTTTACATTGTTAGTGCACAGATCTAAAAGGATGGGGCTTTTGTTACTTAAAGAGAAATTAGTTTCTCAAGGCACTCAACTCTCAAACTGCTAACAACAGATCAGCCTTACAGAGCTCCTCAAGGCTCAGTTCTGCAACCCATAGCTTAGAGCCAAGAATGGGAAACCAGGGCAATAAGGGAGCAAAAACATTCTCCTTACTTTTTGTTTCTGGGTCATCTTAATTGATCCCAGCAGACTTACCCATTGTTGGTCTACCTCAATCAACCCACCTACATCCTCACCTAGAGGAACTTGTCTCTTTCCTAGCAGCTGAGGCAATACATTTGGGGATGAAAAGGTACTCCAGGGAAGATTTTTAACCTCATCATTGCCGTATACATTGCTGGGCAGTCACCATCATGAACAAATGACAAACCAACACTTACACCTCCCCAACTACCACATGTTCATTTATACTGCTAGAAAGTAAGCTGTATACTCTACAGCTGGAATAGATACTTTCAATAGCTATACATTTAATTGATTTTCTTACTGTTCCATGTATTTAGCTCAGCCTTTAATGTCTTTCTGAAAAAAAAAAAAAAAAAAAAAAAAAAAAAAAAATTGTCTAATAAGCGCATTAACTACAATGCCTTTAAAATACATACAATTTTAAAATACAGACAGCTGGTGTGAACTGATCCAACCTTTGTTAAAACAGACAAAAATCACTGGCAACCTCAATCATAAATGTTGGGGCTAGAAAAATGTTGGTACAGTTTTCATTGTTACTCTAGGTCTTGTTTATGCGTTTCTAGATAGAATAAATACTGCAGAAAAATCCTAAAGCTGTTTAATAAATACTGCATATTTTACAATACTTAATATCTAAAATCAGGCAGCATTAAAACCTCCTTAAGAAAGACCACTTTTGTATTCTTTTTATTTTCAGGTCTGGATATTTAAGTGTAAATCAGATGAGTTGTATGTAAACTTGTAGGTGTTCACAAAATTTTCAAAACATTTTTCAATTTATCACTTGAGAATGCCTTGCGATTTTCTTTTCATAATAATCTATATTATTTAGTGCCTCTGAATGATCATGAAGATTCATTTATTTGTTTTGCACAGCTATACCTTTCTTTTGTATTTTTACGTTCCATAATCATATTGTAATAGGTTTTACATCTGTGTATATACTTCGATGAGATGATGGCAATACCCTCCTTAGGTGAAAACAAACAATTATGGAAAATGATAATTCTTAATTTTCAGTTTTCCTCTCAGACTTATTTGGAAATACAAACAAAAAGGGGGGGGGAGGGGGGGGAGTGGGGCTCTAAAGAGTGATCCTTATGTCTTGCCTTTCCTGATGCCTTTCCTCATCAATTGCATGGACTTTCCTAAAATAATGAGAACACAAATGCAATAACATTCAACCTAAATTTTCTGAAGTCAGAGCATTTGAACAATTCCAGCTTAAGGATAATGACATATCATGTCCTTTGTCTAGTGGTCCTCAAATACTAACTGGATCAACTGTCATGATAAAATAACATACCACAGACCAGGCTTAGATACTAAAAAAAAAAGTGTATTAGTGCTGCTCTGAATATTAGTGTTGTGTTCTTTCCCTTTTTTTTTTTTTTTTTTTTTTTCATTTTTATTGGTGAGTTTACTGGTGAAACTGAAGACCAAGAAATGAAGTACACTTTTAGCTGTATTTCACGTGGAACTGCATCAAACACTAGCGGAAGCTAAAACCAGTCTGCTTTTTCTGTCTTTTTCCCTCTCTCGGTCTCTCTCTCTCTTTTTTTTTTTTAAGGAAAATGTTTCAGGTGTTTGCTTTTCTCCAGAGCACACCTTTATAAGCTGTTCAAGTGGCCTGTACAGTTCAAGGGAGCTTGCTGAGCACTGCCAGCAATATTCAGCATCAGAGGGAAGGGAACTGAGCAGTGCATCCTGCCACACACAAGGCAGCAGCTGTACGGGATGGAGCACTCAGTCCTAGCTGTGTAACCAGTAACTGCAGCCAGTAAGTATTCCTCTAGCTTCCTTGGCATTTCTAACATCTAAAGGTTTAATGCTTACATGTAAAGTGTTAGGTTTTTACATTCTTCTGCTTCCCATAGCCACGCAGTTCACACGAGTCATTTACATTCACCTAGTTAAGATGAAAATTATGAAGATGCTAAAGAACAAGGCTTAGGATTTCTCAGAGAGAGGTACCTGTGTTTGTGTTGTTTCTGACTTCAGATAAGCTTTTACATTTTTGTGTAGATAAGCTTTAACTTTGTGTTTCTGAAGCCTATTTAGTATAGTGAGCTTGGTTTCGTGCTACTCCAGTTCAGGCCGCATTCCTATTGAAAAGCTGAAAGGCAGAAACAAGCATAGCTTTTGAGTCATCGTAGCTTTTAAAATAGTAATGTAGCCAGCTTCCTGCTTCACTAAGATGACACTCAGAGCCAGTAAAAGCTTCAAGAAGAAATGCATAGTGGAAGCCCATCCCAACCATGGAACAGAAATGTGATGCTCACTAATGATGCCTGCTTGCGACACTTAGCTTATAAGTGGTTACTGAAACTGAAAGCTCCCAATTTCATATCTGATGCATTGACTCCCTGTGAAACAGTGAGTTAGTGAGTTCTGACATGCATTAGAAAGCTGAAAACTGATTGCATATGACAAATCTGTTACATGTTAAATAAACAGAGGAGTACAATTTGAGATTTAGTGAGGAATTCCAAAATAAGTGAAACAAAGTGTTGGGACTGCTAAAACCTAACAATCCATTGGAGGAATAACGAGCCTCGTTTCCCTGAAAAGAAAGTAAGGGTCATAAAAATCATCTTAATTCAAATAGCAAAAATAAAGGGAAGTAGCGAGAACCAATTAATTTGTAGTATCAACACTTTTAAGAGGTAATCTTAAAAAAAAGAAATACAAGGTTTACTTGAGATTTACCGTACAGTAGTAAATCTACATTATTGCATCAAATAACTAATACAGTTGATTTAGTTTGTTTATGTCATAATAAATTGTGTTTGTATGGCTGATTAAGAGGGGACGTTAGAGAAGGTAGTCTGTGCTAGCTTGTCTTTGAAACCTGTTCATAGCTACAAAATCTCTATAGCACAATGAAAAAAAAAAAAAAAAAAAAAAGGATTAGTTTAAAGCATGTAGGAGAAACATGTTTATGACAATTGTGTCCATGATAGAACACCAAGCTGTTCTTGTTGCTTGCTTCTTCTAACATTCACCAATAGAGTAGTTCCTTGAAGTTCTTCATACAAGTCCACACTAATGCTGGAAATAGGTGTCAACCTGTAAATAGTGTACAAACACCGCTTTTCCTACTTCATTTAGAAACAGTTCTTATAGGAAGATGTCATATTTTACTTCAGATTTAACTTTCCAAAGGATTTTTCATTTTCCTTTCTTTTCAATATATGATTAAAATATCCTGTCTAGAAATTATCTGGTACTGTTATTTCATTCTACTGAGTTATTGTTTTCATTTTGAGTCGTCTTTTCCTTTCTTTTGAATTAAGACCTAGAATAAATACCAAAATTCTCTCACTGCATATAATGTCTGAGTGCACTAAAGTATAAAAACCTTGATTTAAGTATTTTTGCATTCAAAGATCATAGGCAAGTGTTCATTTGAAGGTTCAGTGGCATTTTGAAATGAGAACATCATATATAAAAATGTCAGAGATGGAGCCTCCCACAGTGAGGTTGAAAGCAAAAGAAGAACAGAATGAATAGAAGAGTTTCTAGGTTCCAAGGAATTTTAACATCTCATTACTTTAGATTACTCTATATACAATTTTCAGATATTTTGTATTATAGACTTTGAATGTATTGGTTAAAATTACTTCATGCCTGACATCAGGTTAGTCTTATTCATTATTTCCCTTAAATAAAACCTTAAAAATAGCTGGTTTCAGTAAGTGAGCAATTTTCTGATAGATGCAAATTCTTCAACATTTCCAGAGTGAACTTGCTGTAAATGAAAACAGAAAGACTAGGAGGTAGCAGTCCCTCAGCCTTTCTTTAACTATCTAGGGTTATGTGAATTCAAGGGGTTGTAGTTTACTATATCTTACTTCATTCAAGATTTCCATCATCCTTCAGTTAAAGATTTTACTACCTAACTAAGCAATTGTGACTTACTTTATCAAGTGACAATCATTGTGATATTATCATTTGCTATAATCAGTGCTTGGACCGGTGTTTAATGTCTTTGGTAATGTAATGAACTGTTCAATAGAACTGTATCTGCCTGAGGTTGTACTGGTTTTTGAGCATGGGTGGACAAATCTCTGTAATCGATCTAGTAGCTATCTTGAGTTACACACAATAGTGAAACTGAGGTCACCAATGACATCATCAGCCATACGCCATTTTGTCCCAAGGAGACTTTAAGAGCTGGTTCAATAGTGTCTGACCAACAGAGGTGTTGTTCTCCTACAGCGCAGATGGTTGAACAGGGAGGAGGTCATTAGAAATAATGGTCCTTTTGACACAGTGAGAAATTTAGTGTGTGGTGATACATGAGATATTTTGGTGTTGATATTAATCAGTCAGTTCACAAATATTAGGGAATACATTGCTCTAGTTGGTCGTTCCAACTCACCATTTGATACCTGCCTGGCCTGCCTCAAATGCAGCTAATTCACAGTGGCACTACTACAACAAACCATTCCTGCTCATGCAGAGATTTTTGCAGCATTTATTTTTCTTTCATTTACTTGTAGAGAACAGACTTACTTTATTGTTGGAGACAGGGGTTGGGTAGATGGGCCCTTTGTTTCCTCAGATAAAGATGGGTGAAAAAAAAAAAAAAAAGGAGGCTTCCTGGAAAACACTGCTGCACCTCATCGACACCTGAGGAACTTTCCCTTTCAGGGGACTTAACCTGGGGAGAGGTAAATCACACAGCAAGGGTGAGTGCCCAGGACAGGCTGGCTGTGTTCCCCCTCCCAGCAGCCTCTGCCCAGTTGGAAATGCCTGTGCTATGCAGTCGAAAGATGAGTGCTGGGACACGTGGTAGCTCAGCAGCATGCCAAGCCCCTGAACGTGCTCACCAGTGAAATGCAGAGATGGGAAAGAGAAGAATGTGAATAGCTGAGGGAAGAGAGGACAGAATGAGCTATCTAAAAGGAAGCTCAGTGAAAAAGCCTTACAGGGAAAGAAAAAAAATGCAAAAGAGAAATGCAATCTGAAAAAATGAGAACGGACTGAAATTGCTAATGGGTAGTTTAATCTCAGAGAGTCCCACAAAAAAAAAAAAAACATGCCTTGGAACCTGAGAGCTAAGACAGTCACTCACAACAGTACAAAACTAATGTAAAAAATGCAGCCTTTCCAAAGTGGTAACATTTCAAAATCTTCTCCTCTCTTGTACACTACTTTATTCCTCATCCTCTTCTACCAGCTTCTGAACATAGATTTGCTTGCTTATTACAGGCAGGATTGTCAGTTCTTACAATTTTATCATGAACTTTGAGGTATTTGATGCTCTATTTAAAACCTCAGCTCCTGTAAATGTGAAAATATTTTTTTTTTAAGATAAAACAAAACTTTCTAGTTCTCATGATTGTGTAGGAAAGCTTGGGAGTGTGATACCAAAAATATACCTTAAGACATAATACCTCACACTTCAGAAGCCATTATGAGAATATAAAGATCCCAAGTGTGCAGAGGATTTTTATTTCTAGTGTCTCATGGGTTGTTTTGTTTGTTTTTTTAATGTCATGGTTATTATGCCAATTTTTAGGATTTGGGGAAATCCAGTTAATGATCTGTCGAAGTTTGGAGTGTGTACAAGAATGAAGGTTATGACTGTATTCTCACTTACAGCTTCCTGCTTAGGAACTTCACAAAAAAAAAAAAAAGGTTTATTTGACATTTGAGAATCTTCAGCTGATTTCAGAAATGGAAAACACACAGATTTTTGCAGAAGTGTGAAAATGAGTAACAGAATCATCAGCCCCGATTGCATTTTTATACAGATTATAAAAATAATTGTCTTTATTCTCTCTTTCTGACCAAACTTGTCTGTGTAACCAGGCATAAGTTCCTGCTTTTGGAGAGGGCAGGAACAGATCCCAGGTTTCCAGATTTACCTTAAGCAAGCTATTTTCTAGCCCTTTTCTTCATGAAGATAACTTTGAAAATCCTTAGTGAAACCAATTGAGAAGGTTGAAAGCTTGCCTCAGATTTTTTTCCCCTAAAGCTTATTTGGAATTATACAGCAGCCTCCTAGGATTGAGCTTTGGGGTCTGCAGGCTGCTCAAATTGAAGGCCAAATCCTCAGAGGTGCTGAGCAACCCCAGCTTCAGTTTTGGCTCCTTGTTAGCAGTGGCTTCCAGCAACATCTGTGTCTCCCAAAAGGGATCAAGACTTACTGGCTTTTTGAAACTCCCAACAGGCATTTGTTCAGGGGTGATGAATTTTTGTACTTAGCTTTCTCTTACAGTAGGATGTTTTCAGCAGACTGCCTGGTGTGCAAGAGGGAAAATCTTTTACACATTGCTAAAGACCCTTTACATGCAGCTAAATGTTATGAGGATCTTAGGCAGCCAGTTAAAGCATCCTGATTCCATTTCCAGTCTCAACTTGAAACTTGGTCCACTTGCTTGGGAAGAAAAGGCTTTTTGGGAACCCTTACCCTAAATTATTTCCTAGTTTGCAGTCTTCTTTCCAGCAATAAACAGTCTTACTTGAAGTGGTCGACTGTACGATCCAGCACCCCTCCCCCCCCACTCCCGTCCTTGTCACAATCACCTCTTGAAATGCTTTATTCATTATGTTTTCATTGTCTTGAATTTATGCACTGTGGAAAGTGGGCTCCTAACATTATGAATGTTGCTTTCAGTCTACTTGGCATGTAATTTTGCTGCCACAGACAGCACTTTCCCGTTTCCCTCAGATATTTTCTTCTGGGAAGCTTGACTCTAGTTTCTGTTTTCGGTTCCAGGTTATATGAACATTCTCCATTTTATATTCCTGCCATTTAGTAAAATCTATAAAAAGCCGCTAAAGAGAAGGAAAATACATAGCAACACAAAGAGCCATGTGATGTCTTATTCTGATCATGCACTGGTAAGAGCTGGCAATAACTGGTGAGATCAACCATTACCCAAAGACGTGTAACATGGATTGGTGAGTCAACATGCTACCTGCTACATAGAATAGCCTACACCTTCATATAATGTGTGTGTGGGTAGCTATTGGTACCTGCAATTCACTAAGTTTAATTAGAACCAAATTTTCTATAAAAGCCTGTTTCTGAAGAAAAAAAAATAAAATAAAATAAAATAAAATAAAATCATATTTTACCAATGCAAGATAAAAGATGTTCTCAATAGTAATAAAATAATATATATCAGCTTTATATAATGATTTTAGTTAACATATTAGAGTTTTCTGAGCTGAATCATTAACTCTGCTTTACAGATGAAAGCGTAAAGTTGAAATGAGCTGCCCAGGTTCATGCTGCAGGTAAGTCGTAGAGCTCAGAATAGTCTGGTGAACCGTATGCAGAACTCTTGGCTCCCTTGTACTGTTTGAAGATTTCTAAGGCTTCATTTCTAAAGAGAAGGGGACATGAGAGGAAATTAAACCATATAAAGATAACTAGTCAACCAACTCTTCCTTCTCAAAAAACACAAAATAAAAGTTTTATTCAATCCCAACAAACCCAGATGTCACCAATTAAGACCAGAAGTAGAAACAGGCAATCCATGTATTTTGTTGTTTTTTAATGTAGCTTTTCTATTGAAGTCATATACATATATGTTACACAGATCAGATTAATAATGCACATTTCCAGCTTTTGTTTCTTTTGTGATAACACCCTGTTAAAAGATAAATGCAAACAAAAATCAGAATACCAAGTGACAAATCTCCAACACTAAGAAATTGAATAAATCAGAAAATCATATCCTATATCACCATTTCCATTAATGGTGCTGTACATAAATAAATAAACAAGCTAAGATGAATTTCCACTCTTTTCCAATGATATTTGACACTCCAGTGTTTTAGTCTTTTCAAAATACTAGGAGAGAATTAGACCAATTTTTGTGTAAAATATTCATATGCGTTTTTCATTTACCCCCTTGCAAATCTGAATAATCTGCTGTGTAAGTTATGAAAGCAGTATGCATGTGGCTTTTCAGCTGTCTGCCTTTGTCTGAAGACATGGGCCTGAATGCAGAAAGCAACCTAAAATGTTTCTGTGTTGTTTATTGTGGTATTTGTAGGCGTGGGCTATCAAGTGGAAGCTGGATGTTTGTTGTAGACAAGTAGGCTCCACGTGCAGGGGGACAGAAAATGCTTTATGGGGTCCCAGAACCCCCCGCTGCCTGGAGTCACCTGAAAGACTCTGAGCCAAGCCAGGAAGGTGCTGAGGGATGTGTGGAAATGTGCCCTGCCAGGCTGCTGGTCCAATGGAAAAAGTATGTGGGGTGTGTGCGTGTGTGTGATTTTTCTGCCCAATTTGTCCCAATTCATTGGGGGGGGAGAGCCAGTCTCTATTCACAGCAACAGCCTGAGACTTAGGTTAGACTTAGTGTGTTCTGAAACTGTACCCTTATGCTTCAAATGCATGATTCTCTTACAACAGTGTAGATCTGATTGAGTAAATTACGTAAATCAGGTCTTGGGGAAAGGAGAATAGCTCCTGGCATTCATATATAATGAAACACACACATACACCACATGTGTGCTGGCATTAAACTTTCATTCACAGATTCTACCCTTGGTTTATGGAAATATTCATTCAGGTTCATCCTTCCTATTAAAAAATAAATAAATAAATAAAATCTGGGACTGATTATAGTTTTGCATCAAAATCACATAAAACTTGTGGGTTTGTCAGGAGTCCAGAGGAAACGTGGGAGTTTCTTGTTGAGATTTTCAGTTCACTTGAACTTGAAACTCAGAATGGAACTTGAGGGGGAGAATGAACACACACAGATCAAGAAGGAATATGTTCAAATAAACCCTCATGAACAGCTCCCAACAGTTTTACATGGAATCCTCACTCCAAAATAAATAAATAAAAATAAATGCAAAAACGTTTCTCTCTCTTTAAAGTCTTACACTTAACGCTACTGAAAATCTGTTTCCACTATGGGCAGTGCCATTTGTTTAAAAAAAAAAAAAAAAAAAGAAAAAGGCAAAATATTTTGCTCAACAAAATGTCCCTATAATAGCACTAAAAGCAGAGGGAAAAGTATGTTTTAATTAATTTATAAACAAAAGATTATTTCCTGCACTGCTAGCAAAAATCCTGTTTGCTGACAAGGTTCTCGCTTCAAACATTATCAGCAAATGGCAGGATGAGTCCTTTTATGTAAATGAACTCATTATTATTAATTTCTGCTGGTGCTGAACGATTTATGAACTGCTTTTCAAATATGGAAAAGTGGTTCATGAATCAGAGGGGAAAAAATGTTCAAAAAGTCCTGGGTTGACAAATAACAGTACTCATTCAGGAATCCTGCCCGTGGTGTCTTTTATCTTCAGTAGGGAGAAGATCACAATGATAAAATAGTAATGTGCCAACAAAAAAGGATCGAATGGGCAGAAACTTGTAATATTGTCCTCTCCAAGCCTTAATGGGCAGGGATGAATGGCGACAAACTATCCTTCACTACCAGGCAGCTATTTACTATGATTCTCCCAAGGTGAAAATGCCCTTTTTTCATACACACCACACAAAGCCAGAGCATTCAGGAGCTGCTGAGCAGAATCCCACTTGCCCCCTGCCTTCATAAGCATATGCAAGCTATTGTCGAGGGATGGTGCCTTTCCATCATAGCTACTTTTCAAGGAATACAAGTCTACTATGTGCAGACATCATAACTGCAACACTCCATGGGTACCTCTCCAGCAGCCTCATGCTTCTCCCCATGTCTCTTACACCTCATTACTGCTAGTCATCATGGAACTGGCATGTTACCTAGTTCTCCTCTACCAGGGAGTAGAGAACCCATTTAATTTTAAAGGCTCTTATTTTAAGATGAACAGTTACTCCAGAGATGAAAAGTGTGTCCTAAAAAGTGAGAAATCTGGCAGCTGTTCATTTTACCCCTACTCTCAAAGTACGCCACTAGCCCTGAACAGGATAAGATCTTCAGGACAGCATAGTATATTCAGCTAAATTTGCATCATGCTTTGTTTAATGAAGACACTGCTTTTCATCCATATTTGAAGGAATCAGGCTGAAACATAAAATAATGTAAGTACCAGAAATGAACTGTGGCCATAGAGGTGTTTTTTCCTCTCTTAGGATATTCTCTGATGCGCAAGTAGTCGCAAAGAACTGGGTCAAACTTACCACCTATGTAATTTCATTAAAATCATAGAAGTTGTGCCCAGAAAGAGTTTATCCCATTATAATTTCAATGCTAAATATAGGACAAGCCTATAAAAGTCAAGTAGAGAGAGTGATAAAAATCTGTTCCCTGATTCGTTTTCCTTTCTACAGTTTTGATGTAGGAAGAAACTATAACTGCATATTGTGATTATTTGCTCTTAAATAGCATTCCTCATTTAAGAGCTTGAAAAACCTTTCAGGTATTAGTCAATAAAAGCTCAGAACATCCTGTGAGGTATGAGGAATTACATTGAAACTAAAAGCGAGGAAAACGAAGCAAGGATAAATTTACTTGCACAAGGCCATGAAAAAAACCTGGCAGACTCAATAGTCAACCCAGAAGAATTGTTGACTTTTCCTACTGCAACCAATAGCTAAAGTATCTTTCAACAGAGGAAAATAAAATGACAGAATAGTAGCTGTTTCTTAAACTTACATATATTGCAAATTAATATTTTGACAATTTTCTTTATTTCATCTTGCCACAGGACAAAATCTTATGCTTCTGTGTCTAGCAGTGAAGTTTTAACCTCCTCAATATACATCTTTGAACAATATATATTTTTCTGTCTACTAAAGACATAATGGCTGCTCCTTTTATGGGAAACCAGGATTTAATCCAGTAAGTCTCTGAGAATCAATATTCTTGTGAAATGACACCATGTTGAAGTTATTTTATGTTATGTTGATGGTTAGCTAATTTTGTAATGGAGACATTTCTTGCAGAAGCAGACATAGTATAATTTAGTGATAAAAACGTCAATCACAAGGGGTTGAACACTTATGTCAGGGCAGGAAGAGGACAGATTTATTGATAGAAATGTATCTATATACTCTTTGTGGCACTTTGACCTGAAATATCCATTCTGGTTATAATTTTGTTTTGTGAAAATGACATCAACTGCAGTCACTAATGCAAAAATGACACTGGAATGCTTTGTTCCACAGGCCTGATTTAAAAGTCTTGCTGCTGTTTGTTATAGTAACAGCTCAATAGCAAGCAAATTAAGGTACTCATTTAACTGCTTCTTTTTTTCTGTTTGTAGGATTTTGTAATAGATGACAGCCTCAGGGGAAAAAAAAAAAAAAAAAAAAAAAAAAAAAAAAAGAGAGAGAAAAAAAAAGTTATTTTTTTCTACTATTTAAATTGTTTAAATGGTAAATATATAGCATGTTTCATTATGACACTGAGGTAACCAAGAGAAGGAGGCATAGTGCTCTAGATAATAGTACATGAGGGTATATTCCTGTGTGGCTTTTCTACCTAATTCCCGTTAACCACCCTCCCAAAGCCATAAAAAATAAGTATGGGTAGGAGAGGATGGAATAAACTAAGTACAGAGGCTGAAAAAGAATAAGTGACAGGGGAGGAGGCAAATAAAAACATCCAGAAACAGGGAACATAGTAATACTTCATTTGTGGTTTCAACTGTTTTTACAAAAAATACAAAATCCTCTTCAACTCAATGAACTTTCATATTATTATTCCAGATTTACAATGGTGTAACTAAAAACAGCACATGGTCTCCCCTCAGCTGAAGAAATAGGAAAAAGTTCATTAGGAACAATATGCATTTTACAGAGGATCTGTACTGTAATGTGAAATACTGGTTAGTCCTTATTTTCTGCTGTGCTATCATTACCCAGAAGAGTGCCTTAATATCATGACTCCTCAATTTCTAAAGGCTCAATTCGTCTCTGGGCTAGTATTTTAAGTTTGCATTTTACTTAAGGTGACTCTTGCATGCTTGAAGGTTTAATTTAGTGTAAATAACAGTCACCTTTTTTCACTGAGACATACAAAATTCATAACCTGTTTCATAAATCTTAATTCTTGGCTCATTTTCAGGCAAACAGACAGAATCAGAGACCATCCAATGTCCTGCTCTGTGGTGAGTCACAATGTTTTTCTCACTTTAATATAGAAACCATTTAGAGTCTGGGTAGATTACAACTTTCTAGAAGCACTAGAATTGGGAATTTGGCCTGTATTTTAAGGGCAAGATCCCCAAAGATGTTTCTTTTGAATGATAATCAAGGCTTTCTGTGAACTTGATTGATAGAAACAGTCCTCAGGTAACTAAAGAGAGAGAATGTCACTGAAGAGTGTAGAACACTGCTCACCTGATTATGGCATGATAACTTAACACGGCATTGGTACAATGTTATATTATTTGCACACTATCAAGCATAGCTAGACAGCTTGTCCAAAGGTTACCTATCATACATCTTCATGTGGACTGGGAGCTGGAAGCTTGGGAAGTAGCTGATCCTCCCAAAAGTTAGGACTGCTCATTAACAGCAGTCATAATAATAGCCATGGGCATTGATTTACAAACTGGAAAAGAATGAAAACAGTTGTAAGACTGAAATTTAGCTCATTTTCACATTGTGCCAATCAGATCGTGCATAGTTATTACATTCCTCAGAGGAATGGTGACTGGCAGGAAGATTAGAAGAAAATCATTCTTCAAATAAGAAAAATGACACTATTGGGTTTTTATTCTTTAGATAAATGTGTATATATATATATTTAAAGTAGATTTTTTTTTTCCTAGTCCTTGACATTTTAGTTCTGCCCATTTCCATAGGTATTATCTCTATCATATTTATTCACACTGCTCATAAAAAAGCACATCTCAAAAGTGACTGCAAAATAAAACTCCAATGAGAAGGAACCCATCAAGTTGAAATGGAGGTTTATATTGCAACATTATGAGACAGAGGCTTGCACATTTGCAGCTCCCATGGCAGAAAGTGAAACTCTGAACAATTAAAGCAGCACAGACATGCTGCCCTAAAGGACTGTAAGTATTTTAAAAAGCAGCCATGACCTCTCTTTACTAGGCCTGTTTTCTATTTAATTTACTGTCTTTATTAGCCAACAAAATCTTGGTTGGATCTTAGTCAAAGTGATGAATATACAAGCATTTTGATCTACAATTTGGGGCACTTCAAAGTATTCTTTACTTTATGATCATTTGTAATCAAGGTCAGAGCTCTGGCAGTAATTTAGATACCACCTAAACATACTTATATTATATAAATTGCTTTGCAGTAGCATATGTACTGTCCTTTCTATTTTTATTCAGAGTAAGGTTGGAGTGGTCAGGCTCTCAAAAAGCTAATCCTACAACCATGTGTAAGCAGCTCCATACCTGTTTCTCTTATGCAGTTACCAGAGTGGCACACAAAAATGGTGCATACATGTATGATAAACAAAAATTAGCTGTTTTCATTTATTTGTTTATTTATATATGACCTTGGGAGAGTAGTAATACAAATTAGTGTTATGGAAAAAAAAAAAAAAAAAAAAAAGCTTTAAAACCTTTGAAGAGGAGTGTCTGTTCTTTTTCTCACTTTGCCATATACTTTGCTAATGCACAAAATATTTTCATCTTTGTCACATATAAGCCATTTCAGAATCATTTTCCTTTTCAGGTACAGGGAATCTCTTTTATGCCAGCAGGATCTTGCAAAACAAAAACCTGAAGTGTGACCACTATATTAGCACCATTATCTCAAGTTCTAGGCCCACTTCTATGTAGATGTGATGTCTTTCTACATTTTTCTCTCTAGATTTGTGCTTGCTAAGACAAACCTTCCGATTCCTGTGCTTTATGTCTACAGCCCAACTTTTTCACCAGCAAAGGTCAATCATTCATTCAAACCCCAGCAATGAATTTCAGTTACTTTGGCCTTGGGAAATGGATACTTTGCCCATTCACTCTGACACTGCTGCAGGGGTGCATATTTAAATTTAATATTGTACCATCTTCTGCTTCCACCAAGTATCCTTTCATTGTCTCCTTCCTTCACCGTGCAGCTAAAAACATCCTATAGACGTTTAAGGCCCACCACAGGCTCTCCTCAGCCTGTCTGTCTCTGTCACATCCAGGAGCTATCGGCAGATCAATATGCATCCACCATTCACACTGGATTTCACCACCCATTTCTTAAATTTTGAACCATTCTGTTTTTTTCTGGGAGTGTCCATGCCCATAAAAATCTGACAAGCTACTTCACTTGCCCTTCTTCACATCCTCCCTTAAAACTCTCCTCTGCTGTGACACCTTAAAAAAAAAAAAAAAAAAAAAAATGATAGTGGTTAAGCAGCTGATGTGCTGTGACTGCATAGTGATCATAATTATCTCCCAGTTACCTTGTCATTTCTGCCCCTCTCCCCATCTGTTTGCTGTCTCTTGTCTTTTGCTTAGATTAAAGACTCTTTGGGGTAGGGACCATGCCTGTGTTTCCTGTGTACTTGGATACCACCCTACACAAAGAATCTTGGGTCCTAGGTACTGCTGTGGTGCACTTAAATAAGAATTACTGTTTTTAAAGAAAAATCCAAATTTTCTTTCTACGCATAAATTATGGCCACAACATGTAATCTATTTTTCAGGCTAAACAATTGACTTCAATGGGTGCTGAGACAGAGCAGGAGCTGGCCTATAGTCTTTATTCAAAACAAGCAACATAGCATATTGTTAATCACCTTAAACAGAGATGATCGTGTTCAGTGATGCAATCCTACCTGCGGATAAATTAACTACCTTTCCAGAAACCTTATGACTTCACTCATTTACACCAGTACAGGCTGCTTTTATGAAACTATTGTTCTGCCAGGGGTAACAAGACTGCAGTGGCTCTCTGGCCATGTTTCCTTCATATTGAGGAAGGCTGGCAAAAGGGCAGTTAGTAACCAGCAGTCACTTGTATGCTACCCTATGCTTGCCCAAGAGGTCTAGAGGTAGCTGTTACTTCCCATTCAGAGCTCTTCTCTCAATGGAGTAACACAGAGCAGTTTTCTGGGGGCTGCAGTTTTGAGTTTTATTCAGAATTTTGTTAATATCCTCAAAAATAGCTTTATCTGTCTTGCAACCGTATCCCTAAGCTGCTGGTTATGATTCACCAGAGTCTTGGAGAAGCAATGAGTTTGGCCAAGAATGCAGCTTGGGAAAAATCTGAAGCTATCTGAGTCTCTGCATCATAGCTGTTGGTGGGAGAGGTGCTTACAGAGGTCACCGTCTCCTGCACTGTTCCTTGAGGAATGACAGCTGTCTGCTTCCTCCCATGTAACTTGGAAGAGCTGCAAAGAAAAGGAAAGCCAAAGCCAAAAAAAAAAAAAAAAAAACATGCACAAAAGCAATGAGTAAAAACTGCCAGATTCGAGGAGCTGTTGTACTACTGGAGGTGAGCCAAAAATCTGTGGAAGTCCCCTGTTAACGCAAAGGCTTGGTTGTAATTGCTACCACCCTGCACCCACACTTCTTCCTTCCCCAGGTGAAACTTCTCTCGGACATAAAAGACAGACCAGAAAAAGTGCACACGCTTTTCCCAGAGTTGTAATGTTTGCTTTATAGGCTTTTTGCCTGATATTTTTTTTTTTTTTTTTTTTTTTTTTTCCTCCTGAAAAGTGTGGTGCTTCCTAAATTGTTGATGTGTGAGACAGGTCCCTAATATACTCGGTAAAGCCAGTCTGTATATGCTTACTTTTTACTCAATTATTAGTTTAGCCAGGGGGTGATCTTAACTGTTCATAGCTCAGGTTGCTTTCCACTTTCTGCAAGTGTTTAGGTTATCAGATGCTGGTCTGTAAATAAACCATGCAGGTAAAACCAAATGTTAAATCTCCAGGTCTGTGTCACACAGGGAGGAACATCAGAAGGACAAGAATCTCCTTGCTGCAGACCGTATGACAACTACTGACTTTCAAGCACTAGGAAGAAACCTTCTGAAGCATTTTCTGTTTGTCACTGTCAGAAACAAGGTGCTGAATTAGAAGCACAGGTGATCCTGCTCTGATTCAAAACCCCCTGGATTTCCATGGGCATAATAAAAGTGTTTATAGCTGTGTATCAGAATTGTCCCAGCTGTATAAACATATATATATATGGTATAATAAGTAACGAAACAGAAATAAATTCCATGTTCCTTCATAACCTTAAATAAAAAAAAAAAAAAAAAAAAAAAACAATTTTTTTTTATAAATTTTTTTTTTCCTTTAAGGGGCATAGCAAATGTATAACTGTATATTAAATTCCATTTTTATTATATTCTCAATAATGTGCCTCTGTACCCATATGTTCTGGAGTTTTAATCAACTACTTCTGTGTTATTGGGGAAAAAGTTATCTAAATATTTTGAATGGAATACTATAGTGTATCAGAAGCCTGTGCTTCCCTATCTGAGAAAAGTGTGCAGTACTGAGCAGATAAAGCAAAACATCACACTTATTTTAGATAATCAAGTGCTTAATTATACAAAAGTGATGTGAGATATACATAATCTGACCCAGAACTGTAACTAGAAAATAATAATATTATCCTAATTAAAATCCATATAAAAATTTGTTATCCACTATCAAATCCCTGACAAACTTGTATGGTTCAAATAATCACAAGACTTGCAGACTAAAGATTTACTAAAATTTCATAGAAAAACAAGATCCCTAATTAATTCTTTTTTTTTTTTTTTTTTTTTTTTAATACTGCGCCTCTTCTACAACAATAGCTTTTGGGGACTCTTGCTCACTTATGGGACATGTGGGTCATTTGAAAGCTTGAATATTCATTATGAGATGAGCTGGAACTGGATGTGCAATATGTTTGGTTGAAAACTAAATTTTATGTAAATTCTACAGTGATGTTTTCTGGCTCAGTTAGAATCCATTCTACTGTTTATCTTTCTACTAATAATGGTCTCTTGGGCTTCTTTTCAAGCCTATCTGTATACTCTTTTTTTTTTTTTTTTCTCTCTTAAAATGAAAGATGAAGATCCAAAGAAAGCAATTTTTAAAGATAGAAGTAGAGAAACAAGGTAAAAAGAATTAGCAATGCAATCTCTGCATATATTATGTGAAAATCTTCTGCAAAATTGCAGCTTGGAGTTTTATTCCAAGGACATTAACCGTTTCATGTTTGAACAGCATTGTTGCTTTAGTTCTCCATATTTTAAAAACCTTTGGATCTAATTTTGCTCTATATTTCTGAATGTTTTTGTAATATTTATTAAAACATTCCTTTTCCAGGGTAAATCTAGTTCTCTGGAAGAGATAAAATCTGTGGCATAGCTCTAAAATGAGAATTAACCTTGATTACTACAGTAATTTACTAATCAAAACTGGAGACCTGCTAATCAAGCCTGAATTACCAGCTGCTTGATTTTTATAGTGACAATAGATTCATAACCAAAACTGAACATTTGGTAAACAAGAGTCTTATTTATGAGGGGGAAAATTGGCATATGGCCATATTTAGCTTAATATACTTATCACTATATTGTCATGATTTCCTTATCTGCCAATGTGGGCATCTCCCTCCTTACTTAGCTCATCCACCTCACCCCGCCAGGACAAACACTGAATTTTATATTACCCCAAAAGTGGGGTCAGAATAGTCAACCTCACATTTCAAGAGAGGTTTTAGGATCTGCCTGTTGTTTTTGGACCCAGGGAGAAGACTGATCTTTTGCAACTGCCTTACACTGAAGAGTTAGTTAAAAAGCACCTTGGAATAAAGGAAGCAGAAAACTGAAAACAACTGAGAGGAATGGAGAGCTGCCAGTAAGCAGACAGCTGGGAAAAGCTGCAGGAGGAAATGGCAAAGAGCATCCATGCGGTGCTGGTAAGCCCAGGGCTGGAGGGGGTGCGGACAGCCCTGGAGAAGCAGGACAGCAGGGAGAAAACCCAGGAGAAGTGGTGGGAGTGAATCACTGAGGGCCTCACGGAGGAAGCCAGTGACCGCTCCTGTGAGTAAGCTCATAGCTTGTATAAACGGACAATGTGCCAATTATTATATTATTATGTGATGCACCTGGGATTTTTAAAGTATTTGTCTGGTTTCCATAAGTGCAACTAATTTCATGTTTTTAATTTTATTATTATTTTTTTTTTTAATTCTGATTTCTGTTCATTTTTTTCAGCTCCCAGATGGCATCCTGTATCCACTGACACAGAAAATAATTTCCCAGGATTTTCTTTAATGAATGACCTATTATGAACAAGCTGGAAAAACACATACTATACAATTCTTCCACAGAAAAGCAGATAATTAATAAAAATGGAAATAAGCCCCAAAATAGGAATCCTTTTTGTTGCTTAAACTGTGTATGGTATTTCATTGTGGTGGCTTGTGCATTTTAAAAAAAATGCTGTCCAAATGACACTGTCATGGGTAATTGTACTATTAAAAAGGCAAAGAACAGAAACACAAAAAGATTATTTCTGGTGTAATGTTTACAGCATAAAATTCTGTTAGTCAGGTTCTTTCCCATCCCCTGGATGTTACTTTACACCTAATCCTTCATTCTTTCAATTCTTAGCATAGAAAATTAATGTTAAAGCTACTGCTGCTTCTATTTTTTTTCACCACCTCATCTAAAAAGCCTGAAATACTATTTTCCCTTTAAGTCTTGAGGGTACTTGTGCCTAATAGGAACGAAGAAACACAGAGATGAGTTTAAATGTGTTGACTGGTCTATAGCATATTTAGACCTTGAAGAACATGTGTGTAGTGACTATGTTTAAATGTGACCCTCATGTGCAGGCTGCAAAGCCCTACAGCTCTCCGGCAGCAAGTGCAGTCCAATCACGTCATGCAGCAATTAGAGCAGCACACTTAGCTACTTATATCAACTGACATTTCTTCAGAGTGGTTTTAAATATCAGGAAAATGTGAGCAACTGTAAGCTAAAACAGAGTGCTATTCCTAATATTGTGTTCTCTTGGCAGGAGACACATCCATGAGGATAAAGGTTCCAGATTTTAGGGATGGATCCTGTAAGTACACTCAGGAGGCAACAACTTCTGACATCTGGAAGGTCAAAGAAATAACAGTGGAGTAAGTGGCTTAGACAGAGTTAAGCAAGAGATGATATTCCACCCCCAAGCTGGCATAGTACTCTGCTCCACTCCATTTCATGTCTCTGCTTCTCTCTGAAGTCATGTCCCTAAATCCAGACATTTTCCATTAGACATGTTCAGGATAACTTTTGCACCCTGTCAGAACTTCAGAAGCACAACAAATTCATCTGGAAATGTGGATTGTTTCAGCCTGCACTGTACTAGGGACACAACAGGAGCTCTGCAGGGAGAAGGAGAGATGAAGTCATTGAGGAGGGAGCACTTGCACAGAGAAATTGATTGCTATTGAGGAAAGCCAGAAAAAAAAGGTTAAAAACAGCAACAAAGGGAGTGGCGGAAAAGGTGGGAAGAGGAAGTAAAATGGCAAGTGGAAGTGGCACCATAATGCTCTACTGTCTCTAAAGCAAAGAAAAATTATTAATTTTTTCATTTTCGGCCAAAGGAAACAAACAAACAAACAAACAAAAAAACACTAGGACATAATAAGAGACAGAAAGTAGAACAGGAACTAGAACGTGAAGAAAAAGGGCAGCAAAGGAAGAGGAAATTAAGAGGGAGGCAAAACAAGTGCTGGATGTAAAGGAGTTGGTGGGGGAGGAGGCAACACAAAGAGGTCTGATGTACAGGGCTTTTAGGTAAGTGAATTTTATTTTTATATGTCATTTCCTACTTTTTATTGCTCTTCTCTGGCAACCATCCCGCAGTTCCATAACCTTTCGGTGGGTGGGAGGAGGTGGCTGCGAGGGCAAAATGGTAGATTTTGGCAGAATATTGACATGATTTGAGTCAGGCCATTACTTGTGGTTGTCATTAGACAAATAGTGAAACTGGGTTAATGGGGCAGGTGAATGAATCCTACAGGCTAGAGGAGGTACAGTTTTCAAAACCTGACTCATGCAGAAAGGCCCAACTGACGCAGTGCAATGAAAGCGATGATGATCAATGGTTTCGGCACTGCAGGGGCCACAGGGACCTATTTAGAAGACAGTTCTCAGCTGTCAGGTATACTTTAGCCTCTCTGCAGACTTAGGAAGGTGGACACTGGATATGTTTCTGTATAGTTAACTTCTCTTTATGTAACCATGGGATCCTGAAACACAGCCATGTGGCAAAACATGACTTCCATGGAAAATGTCCTGGACTCTGAATCTTCATCTTTTCTGAGTGCTAGTGCTTCTTTTTGCCCTCTGTATTGCTCTCTGCAGTGTTTTTTTTGTGTGTGTGTTTTTGTTTGTTCATTTTTTTCTAACATTCTTGTCTTGAACTTATAAGGGAAAAATCTCTAAAGCATAAGGTGACAAACAAAATGAGTTAAGATTTTTGAAAACTTTAGAACAATAGCTGCCATCCTGAGTCATGCAAGCTATCCGCATAGACCAGTGTCTCCTCTCTGAGAGTGATGGATTTTGCTTGCATGATTTCATGTAATCCCTTTTATGGTCCATTTACACTTTTGACCTCCACACCATCCTATGGCCATGAGTTTCATAATTTCATTAGGCACTGTGAGGATTAAATGTTTCTTTTGTTTGTTTTAAGACTGATGCCTGATCATGTAATTGGGACTGCTAGTCCTTGCTTTTGTGAGAGCCATTGAGTAATTGTTCAGTATGTCAGAAATAAGGTTTTTGAAATTAAAAAGCTCTCTTGCAATTTTAAAGCTTTATGATCAGGTAAGCTTCCCCTCCTGTTGTGCCTCCTTTCAAGAAAAAAAAAAAAAAAAAAAAAAAAAATTGGAAATTAGTTAGAAATTGGAAAAGGAAAAACATTCGAGTCTAGAGAAGGGCGACAAAGCTGGTGAGGGGCCTGGAGAACAAGCCCTACGAGGAGCAGCTGAGGGAGCTGGGATTGTTCAGCCTGGAGAAGAGGAGGCTCAGGGGTGACCTTATCGCTCTCTACAGGTACCTCAAAGGAGGCTGTAGCGAGGTGGGGGTTGGTCTGTTCTCCCACGTGCCTGGTGACAGGACGAGGGGGAATGGGCTAAAGTTGCGCCAGGGGAGGTTTAGGTTGGACCTTAGGAAGAACTTCTTTACTGAAAGGGTTGTTAGACATTGGAATGGGCTGCCCAGGGAAGTGGTGGAGTCACCATCCCTGGAGGTCTTTAAAAGTTGTTTAGATGTAGAGCTTAGGGACATGGTTTAGTGGAGGACTTGTTAGTGTTAGGTCAGAGGTTGGACTCGGTGATCTTGAGGTCTCTTCCAACCTAGAAATTCTGTGATTCTGTGATTCTGTGATTGTCTTCAGTGGTGGGTCACTACTCCAAATTCAGCCTGATGAACCTAGAATCGACTATAGGAAAAGTAGATTTATGGTGTTCATACTACGCAGATAAGTAGCTTTAGTCTTAGTTTGTAGCTCCTGCATGGTTCCCTTGTCATGTCACATCACAGTGCTATTGTCAGTTCCATAGGATGTGAGAAAGACTTTTTATAATGTCATGATCTATGGCACAACCATTAAATTATAACAATGGAAGGAAGAGGGAATGGCTTTTTTTTTTCTTTTTTTTTTAAGGGGAGGTGACTGAGCAAGACAGCTGAGTGTGGGTACACAGCAATATCCAATGGAGTATACTAGGGTGTGAACTTTCTCAGAAACTTTGGTAATTGCTATGTTCACATGCCAACTTCCCAGTATCTGATGTAAATATTATTGTTTCTCTTTCACTGGCATCTAAGTTATCTTGCATCTGCTGTTAGGTGAAAGCAAGTATATGGATATTGCTGGGGGGCCACTGACATGCTGCTTGCTTGCAGCTTGCTTTGACCCATGGCAATCTGCTTGTATGCCTCCACTACTGGTTTCTTGGCCTCTTTGGTATGCAGCAGAGAAGTGGCCAATAAATGTATTGGCTTCTATGGCACAGGAAAGGTGGCTCTGATGGAGTTGGTGAACCAGTCCTGTATGCAGAATTTGGTGCAGAAGAGTCTATTCTTTCCCCCAGGCTATCTTCTCTCAGCCTGCGCAAGGCAGGAGTGCTAAGAGAGGCGATGCAAGGCAGAGCCAGTGTTTCCATTTCTCTGCATATCATAGATATCCACATCTCCTCTGCGCATCTTCTCCCCATGCTGTGTTGTTTTGTTTCATTCCAGCCAGGTTGCTTTACAAAGAGAAAAAGAACAGATTCAGGATAAAATCACAACTGTTCTGAAAAAGCATTGTGTGTGGTGGTATTTGGAGCAGCAGTGAGAAGCTAAAAAAGAGGTTGACCCTAACTCAAGAATCAAAATTAACATAGGAGAATTTAATGCAACACAAGGTATGGTGGAACAAAGGCTATTGGGGGGGGAGGGGGAGTCTCGTTTATATTCAATTACAGCAATCAGTATTCAACACATAAATAGAAACAACAGTGTAATAGTTTTTGCTGAACTGTATGAAGAAACAAGTAACTAACAAATATCACAAACATGTCACAAATCAATGTATTGAAAATATATTAGGTTTCTTTAAAAAAAAAAAAAAAAAGATCAGAAAAGGAAACAGCATAAGCAGGAGGAAAGACAGCACACAAAGATTTACTTCTTAGTGCTACAAAATATTGAACTAAAAATAACATTAAAGATGAAATTTGCAATGAATCTCAAGCTGCTAAATTCCCAAAGGCTGGGTCTGCCAAAGGCTCTGTTGGTTTCCTCTGTTCTTTTCTGTCTTTATTTAAATATTTTATACAGTTGTCTATGTTCATGTGTGTGTGAACTGTCATTTATATTTCAGTCCACTCTAAAATGGATCTTAGACTATCTCAAGCTGTGCACTGCAGTGAGTAGTTTTGAACTGAGAGGTAAGTTGAAGTGGTAAGGACAAATGAAGACTGATATTTAATGTAGTTTTTGTGTACTTATATTTTGCTGTCATGTATTTTCTCTTAAAACTGTTTTGTAATTTTATGGGTTTTGTGACATTATGATAAGATGAGATGTGAGTATGGTTTCCATTTAGCAAATACATTGATGTGTTTTTGAGTCAGAGTGGTTGACTATGGGAATTCTGACCTTGGGGTTTCATGTTTAGCAATAACAACATGTAAGTTTAGATCTGCAGTCTTGAATGCTCCTTCGTGTTCTTTGGACTTGCCAAGGTAAACTTTTTAAAACAAGCCAGTCTTAAGCTTGTTCCATATCCACTTCTGTGATAGGCTCACAAAATGTTAAAAATCCCATGTCTCCACTGTCTTAGGAATACAGGGCACATTTTACCTGAGAAAATTAGGACTTACCATGGACCTGGGTCCATCACCTTGCAATAGATTCTCCCACCCATCTGGTGTTGTGGGACGAAGCAAAGAGCCCTTTTATATCCCCTATAAAGATGAATTGCAGCACTCGTGGTGGCTGGAGCACAGACAAAGCTTCCTAATTGCTCCCCACAGGGTGGAAGACACCCAAGCTGGGTCTGGAGGGGGCCAAGCCCCCTCACTCATGCTGTCAGCAGTGAGCAGTGCGATGGTACTGATGGCAGAAGCACATACAATGGTCTGATCCTGAAAGCATAAAGTGTTCCCTGAAGGGGTGGTGCTGCTGTATCCTTACCTTAAGAGAGTCCTGTTGCTGATACACAACACTCTATTAGATTAGGTAAGAAATATTGAGCTATATTAAAGTGGACTTCTGCATTGTTTTTACACTAGCATCAGGAAGAATAGTATTTGTAGTATTGAACTCCATTTCATCGGTTACTATAAAATTAAACAAAAAGAGAAATATTTTTGTTTAATAAGCAAACAATGTTGCTTTCTTGCTTCTGATCAGTAAGTCATAAAGAATAAAAATTTGAAATAATAGCTATTAGATTAGGATGTCCAAGAAGCTTTTACTACTTGGAAGCTTTCACTATTAAAGAATTGATAAATCACCACTGAAATACAAACAGCTCTGCAATATGATAGATCAAAGTTCATTTTTCCCTAATGCAGAGTTAAGATGAGCAGGCTTACTTTTTGCCCATCTTCTTTGCAGATCAAAAACATTGCTTTTACAGACATACACTGAATTTATGCAGCTGAACCCATATGAGAAAAGATACTTTTCTAGAATGACATTTTTGAAAGACATCTTATGGAGCTTGATTAAAATAATGTGGGAACTGGTACCAACAGCTACGTTTAATTGGAGCTACTCAAAAATAAAGTCTATGCTAATTATTCATAGAATCATAGAATCATAGAATATCCCGAGTTGGAAGGGACCCATAAGGATCATCAAGTCCAACTCCTCGCACCACACAGCTCTAACCAAAAGTTTAGACCATGGACTAAGTGCACAGTCCAAACGTTTCTTAAATTCAGACAGGCTTGGTGCAGTGACTACTTCACTGGGGAACCTGTTCGAGTGTGCAACCACCCTCTCAGTGAAAAATTTCCTCCTGATGACTAGTCTAAACTTCCCCTGCCTCAGCTTCACCCTGTTCCCATGGGTCCTATCACTAGTGTTTATGGAGAATAGGTCACCTGCCTCTCCACTCCCCCTCGCGAGGAAGTTGTAGACTGTGAAGAGGTCCCCCCTCAGCCTCCTCTTCTCCAGGCTGAACAGGCCCAATGACATAGCCGCTCCTCATATGTTTTCCTCTCCAGGCCCTTCACCATCTTTGTCGCCCTCCTCTGGACACTCTCCAACAGCTGAATGTCCTTTTTGTACTTTGGTGCCCAGAACTGCACACAGTACTCAAGGTGAGGCCGCACCAGCACAGAGTAGAGCGGGATGATCACTTCCCTTGCCCGATTAGCAATGCCGTGCTCGATGCACCCCAGGATAAGGTTGGCCCTCCTGGCTGCCAGGGCACACTTCTGGCCCATATTCAACTTGCTGTCAACCATGACCTCCAGATCCCTCTCTGCGGGGCTGCTCTCCAGCGTCTCGTTGCCCAGTCTGTATGTATAGCCAGGGTTGTCCTGTCCCAGGTGCAGGACCCGGCACTTGCTTTTGTTAAACTTACAGAATCACAGAATAGTCTAGGTTGGAAGAGACCTACAGGATCACCGAGTCCAACCTCTGACCTAACACTAACAAGTCCTCCACTAAACCATATCCCTAAGCTCTACATCTAAACGTCTTTTAAAGACCTCCAGGGATGGTGACTCCACCACTTCCCTGGGCAGCCCATTCCAATGTCTAACAACCCTTTCAGTAAAGAAGTTCTTCCTAAGGTCCAACCTAAACCTCCCCTGGCGCAACTTTAGCCCATTCCCCCTCGTCCTGTCACTAGGCACGTGGGAGAACAGACCAACCGCCACCTCGCTACAGCGATACAGATACAAAGGTAATTAATTGCATTTCATAGAGCAGTATTTCTTAAAACATTCTGACCGTATTATTAAAAAGGTAACTCTTTTAAGTAACGCTTCTGCACAGTGCTAGCAGAAAGACTTCAGAATGCCTTGGTTTAGTGGACTGTATTCCATACAATGTATTCAGATTACTAAAATGTAAATCTTGGAAAGACACTTTATAAACTCCTGGCTTCTTAGAAATAAGTTGATAGCATGTCAGGGTAGGTGTAAGAGTTTTTAATGTTTTCATAGACTTTTTTGTGTAATAAATACTTATTATTTTATAAGCACGTATTTATCTACTCTGTAATAATTATTATTTTCTAAAAACCTTTTCAATTAAATAACACTAAAATATGCAATGAACATGCAATGTTAAACACATACAGGGGAAGGAAATATTATCATATCCTTCAGAAAATATTTCTAAAATGTGTGATTCCCATCACACTAACCTGCAGATAAATTGTGCAAAAGCTACCATTGAGAACAAGGTCTTGTACATCTGGATCATTGCATAAATATTGTCTGCCAGTAGAGCTGGAGGAGAGAGAGACATTTCCATTTTTAAAATCAGTTCTGTAAAGAAAATCTTTATGTGGGTGTCCGCACATAAAGTGCTGCTGATCTTAGGTCATACACATTGTGTATACACTGTCACAGTAGCCTTTGTTTAAAGAGGAAGAAAATCCCACAGGTGGCCCTGTGAAAGGTTCAGTCTTGCAATCTGTGCAATCTGATCCAGCAGAACACTTAAGTGCATACTTAATTTTAAGCTTAAGGGACAATATCTAAGTTAAATATATACTTTGCTAAACGGTTCAGGATCAAATACATATATTTCTGAAAGATGTATATAGAGTATGAAAACAAATTTACATGCATGGATGCCCCATCTCCAGAGGAGTTCAAGACCAGGTTGGATGAGGCCTTGGGCAATCTGGTCCAGTGGGTGGCAGGGGGTTGGAACAGGATGATCTTTATGGTCCCTTCCAACCCAAGCCATTCTACGGTTCTATTAAATTTTGTGGAAAAGCACGTGTAAGTAGCTGGATAGTTAATTTGGGAAGCCTTTTATTTCAGTTCAATGAATACTTTCATTTACAGTATTTTGTTTCACATTAATCCTTCAGTAGTCTCCCACAGTTCTTTCTGGCCATGAAATTTTCATCTGCACAGTGTCTTTGAAACTTAAAGATTTACAGTCTCAAAGCCTGATTTGTCTCATCTTGACATTGAGGACAGAAATCACAATTTTGCTCTTGAAAGGTATGATTGGACCAGCTAACATTTATTTCACCCTTGCAGAAGGACATATTGCTTATTTTATAGGTAAAGTATAAAAAAAAAAAAAAAAAAAAAAAAAAAAAAAAAAAAAAGTTGAAAAGACTTTATGAACATTGCACAGTAAGTTAGCAGCACAAAATCATAGAACCAAAGATTCCTTACTCTCACTCCCTTCCTTTATACTGTACTGTTGATAACCTGTGTCTGTATTTCCGTAGCAATATTATTCTGGCACATGGTAATGCAATAGTTTTGAAATATGCTTTTCATGTGATGTGTGAAAACATAAAATCTATAAATGTGCAACATACATGGATAGAAGAATTCTTATTACAATATGTAGCTACAAGCATAATAAATGGAAAATGATGAAAAGGGAATCTTTCTACTGCTGGGATTTTAAAGAATTAGACAAATGTGCATAGTTCAAATAAGGCAGAATATTCTGCTGCTTGTCAGAGAAAGAGCGATGTACATGTATCAGAAGAGAAAATCAGCTGCTGTTTGGTAAGTACCCTATGATTTTTCTTGACTGCTGCCATTTGGGCCCTACCAAGTCCAGTACTTACTGTGCAAATCAGGGATGCTAGCTCCTTTTTTTTGTTGTTGTCGTTCTGCCTTTTGAAAGGATAGTATTTCTTAGAAAAACTAAAATCATAGTGATACAATGCCGTCTCTTCAGAGAAATTTTTATTAATTCATTTGCTTTGCAAGAGGGAGCTAAATTGGTATAATTGTGAATTCTTGGTCCTGCGGGCAGAAGAGAATCCCAGAAACATGACATGCTATTTTCCTCTTATTTTTATAGACAGTCTTTGCATAGTACAGTATTAGGTGAAGCAAATCTTTGTAATTCATATACTTTTGCTGTGTTTATTATTATTATCATTAGTAGTAGTAATGATGGTGGTGGTCTTATTTTACTAGTAGTAGTACTAGTAGTAGGAAGTATTGGAAGACCCTACATACTTTACTAGTATGTAGGAAGGCTACGTACAGCAAGCTCATTAAAAGATAGCATTCTGGAGATGATGATCTACCTAACTGAAATCAGCAGGACATAAGAACTACGTCCTCTACGATGAATAACAAAAGAAAGGGCAGTTTGCATTCTTCAATACATTTCTGCTCGATTAACCCCCAGTGGGATTTTACCCCTCCAGTCATGTTCTTTTGTTCCTCCAATCTTCTTTTGTATTTGTTCACTGACCCCAAGCATGTATTTGACTTGTGACCCTATTTCTGTTAATAAAATACAGGCCATCTGACCAGCATTCACACCAATGAACTACAAGGTGATGATTACCTCATTGTAAATGCTAGGAGTTAGCAACATGCAGCAGTGTAAGGTTGGGTGGGCTGAAGATAACCAATGAAGGCAGCATAAGCAATTCTGAACTGTGGCTTCAAAAGCAAGCTAAAGATAATAAACTCCTTCAAATATGTAATACTACCCATACAAGAACTGCGTATCTCCTTATGTATTGTTCAGCTATTAATTAGCTGATAATGTTTAGGGGATTATGGCACAACAAAAAATAATTATAGCTATAATGTGGAAATTTTCAATACCTGTATGGGTGGTAGCTTATAAAATCAAAATTACCCTATTTACATTTTGGGTTATCAATTATAATTATATGCCTCATGAAAAAAATACATCAGCACTCACTGGTAATAATTTCAGTATGGTGTTTTGAGGCTAAATTAATGCTGCAAACCATAGGTGAGCTCTTTCTAAGCAAAGTATTATTTGTTTTTAAAGCACTAACAGAAATGTTCATATTTTTTTTTAGAAGAAAATTCATAGTAATGAACTTATTAATGCTTTCAGCAGATCTGTAAACCACGAAATCTTCTGAAAAAGCACTGTTAATTTTGTGTTACATGAAAAAGTCATGCCAAATCCATTTATCAGATATGTAATCTGTGGCTCTGTTTTGTGACAGGAAGCCATTATTTCCACTGAAAAAACAAATCCATTAAATTTGAACTATTAGATTACAGCGGGGTTAAGGCTGCTTCTGTGCTGTAGAGTCACATCAGGGTCACAGCCCAGTTCTAGAGATGTACTGCAAGAGCTTCATATCTGATTAAGACAAAAAACTGATAAAAATGTAATGCAGACTAACAATATGGAATTATCTGATGCAGTGTAGGGGGATAGGGGCAGGGGGTATAACATCATTCAATTTATTTGCATATGTTTGTTCTTTCCACTGAAATCAATCTCTTTGAAGGAAGCAAGAAAACTTTAGAAAATAAAATATTATTAATGCTGGTAAGAGAACACAGAAAATAAATCTTTAGTAAACATTTCTTTTCCAGTGTTGATTATCATTCTGTCTACTGTTTATTTTCATAATTTTCTTTGATCCAAATACAAATAACAATAAAGTTAACTCCACTTCTTTGAACTAACAAAGCTATACTGTGGCCAAATTTAGAGCAAATTTTTAAGTGACTTTTTGTTTTACTCTCAAGACACATAACAGATTTATAAGGTAGATATTTGCATAACTCACACCCTCACGTATATAGGAATGTTTCTATGGCTAACAATATTTACCTGCTCGGGGCCTCTTTCCGACTTTATCGTAAAAGCTGTGGGCTTTAAATGTCCAGGCAAGTACACAACAGCAGTCAAGGGAGCTCCCTTGGTTCAGGGCTTTGGGTGCAGGCTCACCCTGTTATGTTATGAAAGTTGGTGCTGTTTATAGGCGTGGACCACGGTTCAGCTGGGCTGGCTGGTGGGCAGTAAACCCAGAGCACACTCAGTGCTCCCTCCCTGCATTTCCTACCCAAACCTACACCCCAGAGGGCAGGCAGAGAGGCAGGGCAGGGTTTGCAGGGGACCAGGTCTATGCTGCTCAGGATCTCTGCATGAGGAGACATGAAGAGGCTTTGTTAGCATTTCTGACTGAGCACAGGTCATATCTTCACAGTCTTCTTCCATCAGAAATTTGGCAAACACATATGTAGTATGGACTTAGAAAGAATTACATTCCTAGTATAACTATTATACAATTGTAAAATATGTACTATGATATTTACCGTGGTACTTGATACTAGTTTTCGTTTGGTGGACATGTTTGAAAAAATGTTTTATAACTCTGCCAAATCACAGATCTGCTCAGGTGACTAAAATCATAGGATTGTCACAGGTAAAACGACCACATCTCAGAAAGCAACCCTCTTGTGTGCCAGGTGGCACATGCTGGGGTGATGGCCGAGTCCATGTCTGTAAAAAAAACAGGTATGTCAGCCTTAGATTACAGCTAGCATGCATTCTACCTGTTCTATGCAGCGCTCTGATTTGGTGAAGGTTGCAGATAAAGACTACAGCATCCAACCTCAATCAGTCAGCTCCAGAAGAGCGACATGCTGGATAAACTCCCTGCTTTTTTTTAGGTTTTTGGAGGACATGATACAAAAGGATGGGAGATTACAAGACTAACTGTTTTTCTGCCCTCCCATTACATTCCTGTGTTTGTCCCACTGCTTAGCCAGCTGAACTAGGGCATCCAGTCTAACGATTGATTACCTCTGCAAGCAGGTCCAAGTTTCATTCTTAAATCACCAGCACGTGGTTGATGACAGCGACAAAGCCAACCCTCATCACTTCCTAAGCAAATCATCTTCCTTTTTACTGTACACTTTGACCAAATTATGATTTCAACATTGAAATAAATGTCAACATTTCCACCATCTTCAGATCGAGTGGGATTTGGCCATTGGCTTAGAAGTGTAGATGGGCTGTTGAAGGGAGTATTTTTAAATCTGGACTTGTGTTAAGTGCTTCAAGAGATTATAAAAATATAAATAAATACAAACAACATAGGTCGGGGCATTGCTAAAAAGCATTGTTAGAAAACTGACACCTTTAAGGATAAATCAGGACTAGTCCTCATGACTGCAGGTGATTGGCACTTGGGAAAGAATTAAAACTTGGGTTCTGAACTGAACTGTGTAGAACAGTTTGGGCTGCACCTTTTATATACAAGTGTGTGTAAAAGCACTAAATAGAAAAAATGTTGTTAACATCTGCATCTTGTTCTAGGCAAAGCAGAATACTTCAGGTCCTGGAGGAGAGAGCCCCCAAAAAGGTAACTAAATGTTCCAGCATAAACATGTAGGAGCCCTTCTCTTCAACAGAAAAGCATCACAACTATGCACACAAACAAAAAGGGCTGCTTGCACTGTTTCTCTTTTTATTATTATTATTTTTTTTTACCACTATGAAAACAAGAATATCAGAACTGATACTGTAATTACTGTTCAGTTCACTTTCACATAAATATATTTAGGAATACAGGACTAGAAAAACACATGCTGTTTCAGGCTGTTTCCTAAATTGCTGACAGCTGTAGCATAGATACAAAACCCAGAATGGGCCCAAAGCAGCACCCACTGTAGATGCCCCAAGGAACAAAACTAGAGAAGTCAGAGAGCTATAGAGTATCCATTTCTAGGGGGAAGAGAGTGAATTAGTGTACTTCCAGAACTTAAGAGCTTTATATATATACTTGCACAGTTAACAAGAAGTTATAATAGGTGTTTCATACCTTCATGGGTAGGTTTTGAAAAAGAGCTGGGGTAGGGTGGTATGCGGGGTGGAAGGAGAGCAGTATTTGAAGGAAACTGGGGAAATCTACTTTGCATTGTTTAACTAGTTATTTTTGTCCATTTTAGTACATTTTAAAAGTAAAGATTCATAGCAGTGCTCATGTACTAGAAAAAGCTCTCTCTATTTCTGTTACAGAAAAAAAAAAAAAAAAAAAAAAAAAAAAAAAAAAAAAAAAAAACGGACTTTGGCATGTATAAACAGAGTTCCTTGTATTCCCTAATCCCTGAGACTGCATGACTTGCTGGATAATTCAGAGCTAAGCACAGAATTGTGCTCAGCTTTCTTCCCTCCTCCTTTTTTGAAGTGTTTCTACTATACATTTCTGCAGAGGTGAGCAGGAAGACTTGTAGACAGGAGCAATAACATCTGCCTGAGCCTGCAGCAGCCTAAAGCAGCACCAAGAGGTATATCGCTTGAAAACTAAAGATGTTAGTCTATGCCATGCTGAAAACTCAATGTGTTACAGTTTAGAATAAATGGGAATGCACATAAAAATAGTGCATGGATTACTGTAGTGATGGCTCTATTGCTGTTTTATATATCTATATAGGTAGATTGATATTCAATTAAAATGCAATATTAGAAGTTATTGTGATAACATGCTTTGCTACTGATGGTCCAGGCACCCCAAAGGTTTTGTGGTACCTGGCAAAGGATGCAGCTGATGTCCTAGCCCAGCTACCTTGCTGCAGAATTTTGAAAAGTCCTCTTAAAAATGGATCCCCTCTCTAGCAGGATGTCTGTGCTCTTCACAGCTAGGGACTGAAACACAGCTTGTACCTCAAGTCCGCATTTTATACAGTCCCACAGTAATTCTTCTTCCTTTATCTCCAGTAATTTTGCTATGCTGGTTCTGGTCTGTTCCCTTCTGCTCAGCAGGGAATATTTTTGTTCTTTTTCTTTGTTGCTATTAATTTTCTCATAACACAACTATGTAGTATATTAACATAGCATCCACTATCAAGCTACTGAAACAGTTTTCAGTATATAAAATCTCCCATTTTAAAACAGTAATAAAAGGCTTTTACTAAATAAATACACAAAGCTACTTGCAGATCATGCAATAAGGAAATCAAATATAGAGCTCAAGTTCCCAAAACTCAGAAGGACAAAGGAGCAGTTTACTAATCAGCCTTTTCCCAACTCAGAGCTCTGATAATCTTTAGAGGAAATAATAAATCTGTCTTTTTCTTGCTCTTCCCTAGGTTTCTTTTATTGTTTATGTTTTTTAAAAAAATTAAGAGTGTAGGTACTACTTACAAGGCAGCTCCCAGATGTTTTTGGAAGTCCAGCCAAGGGACAAGATAGTGTGCATAGGAAAGGGAGACAAACAATTCATCCTTTAAAAGAATTAAAAACAAAAGCAGAAATCCTTTGTAAGAAAAAGTGACTGGGATTATAGCTCCATGCTTTCACTAATGACTTTGCAAACATTTAGTCAGAGAGAACCTAGAAATCCAGTTGCACTTTATTTAATATTCAGATAAGGACCATTCACCTGCTGTTAAGCTACAACATCTACAATCATTCTTTGAATACTGATAATTTTATGAAGCAGAATCCCCTAGAGGCTGGTAGTCTAGTCTGGATTCACCTGGAATACAAAGATGAATAATATTACATATTACATGCATCCAAGTAGTCACAATTTATAGAAATGTCCATTTATGCTCCTGAAAAAAAAAAAAAAAAAAAAAAAGCATTTAAGCTTTTCCCTAGTGTTATGGTATATGGTGATAAAAACGTGTGTGGGACTGCTTGGATTGTAACTCCTAGTGTGCCTGTTGATGATTAATTAATAAAAACAAATAAATCATTATATTTAGCTAGCTATCTCACTACAAGACCCTAACTGAGAAAATGTTTTAAAAAAAATAAAAATAAAAATGCCTTACCATAAGGAAGCATTACTCAGAGGCACATAAAATGAGTACCAAAAGTGGCATCTGAATGGCTCAGAGTAGATATGTGTATACTTTTTTAAAAGACGAGGAACATTATGAACATGCTCTCTTAGCCTCTTCCTTCCCTCCTCTTTCTCCCATCAGGAGAAAGGCCTTGTCCTTGCTCTCCCCTCTCATTTGCTGATGGCTGATAACACCTTATCGCCACCAGGGAAGCAACTGGGAAGTTTGCTCCTTCCTCACAAGACTGAAGGTATAATTAGAACAATGCACCTGCTCAGTCCTCCAGTGACTCAGTTAGTCTACATCCATGTCAAAATCCATGCTGTGAGGGTAATTTGATCATCTCACTTACTTTTTTCATATACTTTATATAAATAAGCCTCCAGAACAAGCCTCTGTTGAGTTGGTTCAGTTTAATCTCACAAATTTTTGTCAACTCTTTGTTGCTAGAAGAATTTTATCATTTGATCTCATGGTTACACTTCAGTAGATTTGAGTACATATTTCATTTCACTCTCCAGAATACAGAATTCCATCTTGAGTCAAAATCATATTTTTATTATCATCTATTTATATTTCAGCGATACTTACAGGCTTCAACTGAGATCGGGGTCTTGTTGTATGAGACGATACAGAAACACACAATAAAAGAATGTTGGTCCCAGGAGCCTTGTAAGCTAACTAAAGGCTGGGAGAAAAGGAAATATTACCCCCATTTTACAGATGGGAAACCAAAGCTCAGAGAATCTTCCAATACAAATCAGTGCAGTGTTATGCAGCAATACTGAAGAGGGAGTTCTGAAAAAGCAACGAAGTCCAGAATCTGTGCAAAATAAATGTGGATTTAAACCCTGCTCTACTGGCAATCATCAATATAAGTTTAAATAAATTGTAGGTGAACGATGGCATCATCTGCCTACTGAGCATCCCAGGGCTCCCTCAATCCTCTGTGCTTGTTTCTCCCCCAGCTCTACCTTTCCATGGCAGAAGACACTGATTTTTAATGCTGTCTTCTTAGACTCATGAAAATTACTCTACCACTGCTTCCTCCAGCACTTTACAAAAATTAACCTCTAGCCCTGAGATGCCACAGCAGTGTCAAATCTCTCTGACTGTGGCAGCTTCCAGGTTCAGCAGAGACATCAAGGGTCTTTTAGGTTCTCCTTCCCAGCATCCAATGAGTAACGCAACCTTTTTTGTCCTTGAACAGAGCCTGGAATCTCCTGCATCAGAATACTTTTCCTGCTCTTTAATCTGCTCTGCCCAGCAGTTCCTGTAAAATCCTGGGGCAGCAGTAGCCAACAGAGGGTATTCAGTCAAGCCCAAGCAGCAGAGAAGCACTTTGGCATTCCCTGAAGACAAAACAGGAACCAAGTGGAAATGGTAAATTCACTGTCTTCCTTTCAGAGACGACTAAAGGTAGGAGGGGGGATTGCCTGGAATGAGGGTGGGGGTAGCAGCCTGCACAGGGCTGCTTGTGTCCCCCCTAAGCCTCCAGGGCCACTGCAAACATTTGCAAACCAGCCTGCTGAATTTGGTTTGCAAAACTCTCAGTGCTAAACTCCTAAGCATTCTAAATGCACTGCTGTAACAGTGCCTTTTGACTAAAAAACAATTCGGACTAATTGTTAAAGATCAGATAACAGGAAAATATTTCTATTTGACAGTCTACTATTTTTCAATTGTTCCTCTGTTACATATCTAAGTAAACATTTGTTCCACTTATCATTTCTGAGCAAAAGACATGAATCATTTGACTAGTAAAACCACAACGACAGCTGTTGCTTATTAGAAACAGTCATCTTGTTCAAGGGCCTGCTATGAAGGGGTTCTGCAGGAAACTGTTTCTGCTTTTAGTGCTTTACAGTGTAATGAAAGCAAAGTTGCAGAAATTAGGGCATTTTTATTTCACTTATGTGATTGGCAAACACAGGCACACACACACACAGAACAAGCATTACAGCTGAGCTATTAACCCCCAAGAAAATGGAAAATTCTCATTTAAGAATACTGCTAATGCTATAATATTTATTTTCTTTGACTTAGTAATGTTTATATGGTTCTCTACAATACAGGTCAACCAAAAGTAGGATCTAAGGATCCCTTTGGAATTAGGTTATACCATTTAGGCTTTGGGATTCTGGTAATGGATGAAATATGTGTACTAGTTAAAAAGGCTGTACCAGAATATTTTTCACTATTCATGGTCTTTCCAGGTCTTAGAAACAAACTAATTCTGTATTCATAAAAAAACACCACCAACAACAAAATAGAAGCCAGTCACCAGTGATCAAGACAATATTACTTTCAGATAAAACTTCTCCAGCCCAGTGGTAAAAGAAAAACAAAAAGAGATTTAAAAGTAGGATCAGGATATGAGAATGAGGGAGCGCAACTCTGTCTAACTGCAGTAAAATACTTTTTATATGAGTGGAAGTAAAATAAGGAAGAAAAACTTTGCCAAAAGGAACCTGGGGACAAACAATTGAAACTGAGGCAGGTTGGATGTTAAGATTTTTCCCTTTCTAGGATGCTGCTACAAATGCACTGTAAAGCATAAGGGCAAACATCTGTTTCTGTGACCTGCGTCAAATGAAATTGTATTAAACAGAGGCCCTAACAGGCATTTTTTTCAGACAAAAAACACTGGAATAGTATACCCTGTATGATGCCCTTATTGTCAGGTTTGAAGGGAGAAGCCAAGGACTAAATGAGCATAGAGACTGCGCTGATCCCAGCAGAGCAGAGGGGAGGTACATTGGCAGGGCAATGTAGAGATGCTACCAAGTAGTCTGCTTTGCTGTTAAATAGGAGCACTTGTAGCTTTGTGGCTATTGCTTAAATGCATATCAAAAACAAAAACTCTAAATTCACTTGCAAAGTTTAAAGAAGAAAGAATGAAAAATAAAAAAGTGAATTGTGGGATTATGGCAAAAGAAAAGGAAAGCAGGGCAGAGAAACTGGAAAGAAGCATGTAACTGAGGAGGCAAAGCTGAGGTTTATTATGAGTTAGAAATCTGCAAAACTGTCACCAGTTCAATAATTGTATTTAGTGAGGTTTCTAAAGATCATATCCTGCCCTTCATTCACCCGCACAACACTCACTGATAGGAGTCAGCACTTTGCTGCAGCTGGATATTTAGAAGTCATTTGTTCTGTGTAACATGCCCGTTCTTACTAATCTTAGTCAAGTAAGTAGTCCATCCTCATGTGTCATCCCACAGAAGTCAAATGTGCTATTAGCATAAGTGATGATTACTTATCCGTGTGAGGTCTTGTGGGGATGAGTCTTTCAGCATCAGTATACTTGACATTACAGTCTTTCTATTATAATTTAATAAAATGGGGCCCAGTTCAGATGCCCCAGGGAATAAGCTGGACTTAAATGGTGCTTAGGCCTTTGACTGGGCCTCTGCAAACCCTGAGTTTCACTGAGTGAATAATAATTACTTGAGGGGGGGTTATTAAATTATATACTCAGTTCTTTACCATTGCTCAGAGCATGATACCTTTGCCAGTGCCCGAGCAAGTTAATGTACTGAACGCTCAGAATAAGTCTCTTGTAAGATTGCTTTCCTGATAAAACAGGGATTGAATAAATGTCATTAATAAATAGAGTATTTGTGTATGTTGGTGGGTAAATTTCACTCTCTAAGAATACCATGCACTAAAACCAGACAATATAGGGCAGAGGAGCAAACTGAGTGTCACAGATGCACTGAAATGAAAACCTCTCTCACAGCCAGGTAGATGGAAAAGGCCCAGGCCAGAAGTCTGCAAAGTCGGGGGAAACCTTTTTGCTGACTTTGATGAGGTCTGCATTAGGCCCTTACAGAACAAGCACACGCAGGCACCCTTGATGCATCTTGGGCTTGGATGATTGTGTATGGCAGCACAGTGAGTGCAACATCTGTGAGATGAATCAGTTACCCGCAATCAGCAGCTTGGTGCAAGAAGGAATCAATCAGTTCATTTTCTATGCCACGCACCTTTCCTAAGGAAGAACTCCTAATTGCTGCATGGATAAATGAACAAAAGGCATCACTTATGCAAAGCACATGATTTTAAAGGGTTACTTGTGTTTCTAATAGCTAATATTCTCTCTCTTTTTAATTTTTTCCGTGTGTCTTTTTGTTCTTCACTTGATTTCTGAGCAGTTATTAGCCTCAGAGTAGCTCCTGCATTCTGTTTGAACCTTCATTCTGAAAATGTACAGGCTCTCAAAGCATTTTCATCTTTCATGAGTACTGTGGCACGTCCTTGTGACCTTTGCAACCAGCATAATAGATGTAGGAAAATTTTGGATTGTATTTTCCTAACCAACTACCTCCTGTATCTGTTCTTTGCTGCATATGGTCTGCTGTTACAGAGTGTGTGAGTAGTCCTCTGTGCAACCCTGAAAGACTTAGACAAACAAACAAAACCAAAACAAATACATTGAAAATGTCTTCATTGATAGGAGAAAAAATACAGCTTAGCTGTTACATTGAGAGGGTTTAGCACACTAGACCACAAGTGAGGGACCCATTATGATATTTGATCCTTATCTTTGCTTGCTGTTCATATTAAAACAATTTGCCAGTTTTATACCTGTTTCATTTCCAGCTTCCTAACCATGTGTTTGGGAAGAATTGTATTTATTAATTACTACATAAATTGTTTATCAAATCATGCATATTAAAGGCATATATGCAGATCAGTCCTGTAAAATCACACATATAAAATACATTTTATACAGTGAATCATTTAGACTTATTGAAAGACTAAAATCTGCATATTAAACAGGAGATATGTCCTCAGTAAATTAACAAAGAATCTACATCGTCAATATTAATGAAACAGTGCTATAAAAACTCCTCTTTTATTGTTGTCTGGATAGCATAATTTTTCCTCCTGTTAGATTTAAAACCAAGCTCAGGCATTTTTAGAGTTTTGATCCCTTTGCTGTCCAGTGCTCTGATACAACCCAAGACTTAAGAACATGCCTAACTTCATTTGGCTGCAATCCATATGAAGTCAACAGGACTTCCTCATACATTAAATTAAAAACTTTCTCCCAAAAAAACATTTAATCTTTTAAAAAGATTTCAAGATCCTTACATGTCAACCATTATGTTTAAATTAAGCCTTTTTATTTATTAGCTGTCCAAGGACATGATGTTTCTTCATTTTCACATGAATGCAGCAGTTTAGCCAATAGAACCCTTTTATTCCTCTCAGTGGAGTAACAAAGAAAAACAAAACAAAACAAAACAAAAAAAGTTGATTCCAGTAGATAGTTGTTGAATTCATTATCATATTAGAGAAAATATAGATTACAATTCCAAATTATTCTGCCTGCAATCCACACACTAACCATGTAAAAGGCAATATGTGGAAAAGTTGACTACATCATAAAAAATTAACTTCCTGCAAGGATTTTCTTGAATTGATTTCAAAACAATCCTGCTTGGCATCTTTTCTGCACTGAATTTCTCAAGGTAACTGCATTATGTGCATGTAAAACATGCAAAAGGAAACATTCGCAGAACTCTTTCTTTCTGTTACCAAATGTGGCTATAGGACAGCATGTTTAAGAGTTGCCTGAAAGCAAAACTCCATGACTACAAGGCTATATATACGTGCATTGTAAGATAACCACTGACAGAAAGTGAAAAACTATTCTCTTGCACTTGCTGTTGAGTGACAAAGTTCACGTCTAATGATAACTTGAATATTCTGCCAACAGTTGATGATATTTGGCCCCTGCCAGAATAAATAAATAAATAGATAAATAGATTATAAATAAATAAATAATTAAATAGATTAAATAGATGCTTTCCTCTCCCAGAGCAAATGCCCTATAAGTCTATAGAAAACAAATTAGGAATGCGTTATTCTCAATGAAAAAAAGTCTCCATGAGAGCTATAATTTTATTTTTTTTAGTGCACGGAGTAACATAAATCAAAAGAAGCAATGGTCTACCTTGTGTTTTGACTACTTTGACCCTCTTCAACCCCTGCCAATTTTTATCTCATTTTTGTTTAACTTTGTACATCAGAGTTTAATTTTAAACCTGGTCCTGAAGACAGTGATGTATAGGGTACATCAAGTATAGCTTAAATTACCCTCTCCCCAGTGATTTGAAGTTGAGGGGAGGGTCTTACTCCGCAGCAGGGTGGGAAAGAGAAATGGTCAGATGTTGCCCTTTGAACCTGACCACCCTCAGCTACAGAAACGTTTATGCCAGAACATCATTTATTGATTTTATTATATTTTCGAATCTTTTAAAACTGTTGGTGAAGTTTGCTGTATATTAACTTTTGACATATGCATATAAAAACAGAGATGTGGGTTGACCAAAAACAGTAAATATAGACAACAGTGCCCAATAAACTTACATCTTTTCACGTACACGTTTCTGTTTCAGCTGATCGTTCTGAACAGCCTGTCTTTGAAAATAAATGTTCCTCCTCTGATAAGCTAACCAATTTGAAGATTAGAGCTACATTTGAAGATTAAAGTTTTTCTTATTTGATTATTGTTGGGTCTTGTAGCAATATAAGATAAATATTAATAAAATGTTTAAGTCCAATTCCGCTCACTTTACTGATGTGAGCATTTTAAACAATGAGACTGAACAAATTATGCACGATTTGGCCCTTAAACTCGACACTGACTGCTCTGCTTTCTCAGTCCACTAAGAATAAGTCTCCCATGAAATGTTACATGTACCCGGCAAACTCAAGAGCCCGCTGCTGCCACAGAAAACTCATGCTGATGGGTAGCTCTGAAAACTCGCCATCCAATTATATACCACAGAGCTATGTATGTGTTTTTATTGAGGGGAATAAAAACCACAAAAAGCACTCTAGCAGAGACCACAAAATGGGTTTGGCACCTGTGTCTCCTCGGTGCCGAAGTTCGAGAGTTGTGTTATCACGTGGCCTGCTGACCCCGGGAGAGCAACGCTGACCTTGTCTTACACGCAGGAGTCTATTGCTATGACTCCCCTGAGAGCACAAACCAGCTGCAAACTGCTGCAATGATTAACCCTTATGTGTTGTAGATGTAACATCAAGTCATGGTAATAAAGCTTTCACTGCATAACAGATCTCTTGCTTTGTAAATTGTTGCTCTTATCAGCTGCACTCTCGGATGTTATCCCTTTCCTGTGAAGCATGACTGCTGTGTTGTTCACTGGAAAGGCTACCAGATTTATAAAGTCTGTGATATTTATTCAGTTGCTTTGGAGAGTAATACAGAGAATATGCTTTGTTGAAACTAAAAATGCAGTGTTTGAAAACAAAACAAAAAGGAGAGAAATTCTCATACATATGAAGCAATATATTAATTAAAATCCGGAACGCCTGTAGCAGATTTGAATCCAGGAACATCGGATTTGCTACAACAGACAACAGCATTGTTCCACTCAGTCCAGGCTCCTGCTTGTGGGAGTGATTTATACCTAATGTTTTGTGAAATGCAAACTCTTCGAGCCTGTGATGTACTTGGACAATTACAGTTTTGCTGTTTGGCTGGAGACAGGATGCTGTCAGCAATCAGCACTCACACAAAACACGAGCTGTATAAGTCTAATTTTGCCATGCACTTCAAAGATGAGACCTAATTCTGTGGTTTCTTATTTGCATAAAAGTCAATGGGAGTTGTGAGCACATATCAGCCTATCATCCGAATTATAGATCTGTGAACAGGGCCCAGGCTTCCTCAGGAACACAAAGCCTTTTATCTGTGTGCTTCCTACTCTCCAGCCCTTCCCTTGCCAAAGCTAGGGCTACATCAAGGCTGTGAAAGAAAAGGTGACCTTAATGTAAGCCACGGTACGAGGCGATATTATCTATTTCAGTCTGTGAGGAGCCAGGAGAGGTACCTCTGCTGCCTTTATCACGAGGACTCTCACTTCCCGGAGCTGCATTTCAGCAGGTCTGTACCACATCCCACGTGCCAAGCAGGATTTGGCCCACACCGCCGCCCATCCAAGCAGCAGATTTGTGTTCTCCTGGGGGCTGGCACTGCTAGTCCTTGCTGTCACCCCAGACTTCTGTGACTCGGAAGTCGGGGAGATCAAGAGCAGTGCCAGAGGTTGTAGTAGGACTTTGGCAGCAGCTCCCAGGGCCAGCTCCTGTGCTGGAACCCTAACCCTCTGCACATCAGCCTCTTGGGTTTTACAGCAATTGTATCTGGCTTGGGGGGGGAAGGGTGGGGAGGTTGTTGTCATTTTATTTGGTTGGTTGGTTGATTTTTTGTGAATGAGATTATTTAAATTGAAGTACTTGCTGACTGCTTAAGATACTTGTTTCTGTTTGCAGCAGGCTTTTTTTCTGTATTTAATTACCTGTTACTGGAAACCAAGCAGCTGAGAGTATCTGAGGCAGACTTGAGGTCCACTGCTTCCACATTCATCAGAACTGGGCAGAACTCCACAAAAGTCAGTGGAGTTAACACCAGCATTTGCCTTGGGGTATTAAAGGTATCAAATTTGCAGGGAGCTTTTTATACAAAACCTTTTTTAAGAGATGGAATCCATGAGAGAGGCAGTAGCAAAGCTGGGCTCCCTGCAAGATGCCCAGGGAGGGAGCAGCCCAGTGCCGTTCCAGAGGAGGTGAATTATTAGCAATCTGTGACTCGTCCCTTTCTCCTCTCTGGTACTTCAGCTTGTCCTTAACAAGCCAGAAGCTTGGGGCTGGCCTCACCACAGGCTGTGGGAGGCTTCTCTGTCCCGCACTAAGAAAGAAGCTGCTCTGGGTTTTGGTGCTTTACTCTTTGGAATCTGGATTCATCTGCTTGGAAAACATGACAGCTAGTTTCCTCTATTGCCTCAATCAGCCAGGATTGTTCCTCTCTCAGTAGAGAGGGAGCTTTTTCCTGTACTGCCTGCAGAGGTTACCTCTCCCTTTCCCCACCTCTCCCTTCATGGCATGTAAGTGCTGTTGTTTTAACACCAACAGCTGTAGTTAAAAATAAATAAATAAATAAATAAATAAAATACAGGTAGAAAGACAGTGACAAAACAGTTAATGGCCCTAAGCCTAGCAGAAGCAAGGAGAAGAACAAGCTCACTAACCCTTGCCCTACCTGCAGCCCCATCTTTGATCAGCAGCTGGGATCTCCCAGCTGGAGCCTATCAGCATCAGAGGGGATCTTGGGGCCCTCTGGGAGGATGGGTCTCCTGGTGGTGGCACCTCTCATCCTCCAGTGGTAAGGGGCTGTGGCTGCATCTGATTGTTGTTTTGTGTTTGGATGTGGGGGAGGCCCTGTGTGTCATCCTGTGTCTCTTGTCCCTCTGGCGGCTGTTGCTCCTGCTTGCAAAGTACTGCTGCTGGTCAGGTACTCAAAGAAGCAACGCGTTAAGGGAAGTTATCCTGAGGTTACTTTGTTCTCTTGTGGGGTTTTGGTGTGAAGGGCGCATCTACTCTATTAGCTCCTGTTAATATCAAACCTCTACTATTAATAAGATTTGCATATGGAAAGGAAGAGGATTGACCTTTAAATTCATTAAATAAAGCAAATTAAAAAAATAATTTTAGTTAAAAGCATTAGTGGGGTGAAAAATACAAGAACAAATACACAGACATCAGTATCTGGGCTTTTGGTAACGCCAACAAGCAAACTATGGTAGGGGAAGATTTGCATTGTTGGAACATGTATTCCAGGCTCCATACTGATATGTGATGTGGGGTTATCTTTGTATGGCTCCTCTTTCAGAATACGTTTTCATCTTATAAAATAGCCTCTTTTTAGCTCCCATTGGGGCCTGCCTTATAAATGAGGAAGTGGTCCTCCAGGGATTGGCCTGGCTTGAAAAGTGTGTTACTAATATTTTTTTAAAAAGTGTATTAGAATATTAAGCAATATAATTAGCTTGTTTCTTTGTGTGTGTTTTGTTGTTGTTATTTTTTGTTTGTTTTAATCTTAAAAAAAAAAAAAATGCATAGCCAAGTTTTAATTAAACATACTCTCTGGATGTTTGAATTGTATAAGAATTAGGAAAACCTCGCCGTATGTTACAGTGATTCAGTGGTTCGGTTTAAGGTTCGTGCTCCGGTAGGCAGCCAGGTGTCACCACTCCTGTGCCGAAGCAGCCTCGGTGTGGCGAACAAGTGCTGCTCAGCTATCTGCGCGGGCGGCCGGTTGGGGGCCGGCAGGGGCTGCGCTGCACCCGCATCTCCTGTGGGGAGGAGCAGGGGCTTCTGTTGCCTTCACAGCAAGTAATCCTTAAGGCGTAATTAATTAGCAACGCTTCTACCACCGTGCTTGTCGCGCCCGACGCTCGAGGCACCGCTGCCCAGAGGTCCTGGGGCTCTGCCGGCGCCTCGCAGCCGCTCAGCTCTCTGCGTAAAGTGCGCCAGGAACTCGGGAAAACTTGGTGCGGGCTGAGAGCAGCTCAGCCGGTTCTTGGTGCTACTTTGTTATGAGGCTGGGACCGTACATTCGGTATTGGCTCGGGTCCGGTGCTGCCTCGGGCCCTCGCAGTGGGGAAGGGGGGACACCGAGCAGGTTCTTCTTCTCAGGGCTCAGCTGATGGCATCTGCTGAACACAGCCCTGAACATCTGAAGTTGGGGAAATTAAATAAACTGTGAGCATCCTTTGGTCTGTGGCTCTCTGCCTTTAAAACAATTACTCGCGGTAACCTTAACAGTAGTATATTAAGGGGAAAAAAAATGCTCACAGAAGAATGTAGTGTTGGGATGGAGCTCTGCCTGGTATTAGAACAATTACGGAGCAGATGCATCCACTCCAAGCAAAATGACCTTTTCATCAAGTTACAAAACATTAAAGGTTAAGGAATGTTTGAAAGGAAGTTAATACTTTCAAATCAGAAGGAAAAAAAAAAAAATGCCATTCTTTCAAGACCTGACCAAATCTGTGGGAAACTATAAGGCTGCTTAGGCACATCCACTCGTGATTTAAGTAACTCTTGTTCTAGAAGGATAGGAGGCATTTCATGCAGTCTGTTTAATATTAAAAGCAGAAGTGCTTTTTAGAGAAGAAATGGGATGTGATAGGAAGTAGCACCCAGTGAAAGAAACCTGCTCTGAAAGCTGCTTAATTGCAATTTTTAAGTCACATTTCTCTCTCTCCTTTGTGCACCGATGGCTCGAGAACAAAGAGAGCGAATCAATGACGCTGAGGGATTTTCCCAGGCAGTTTCCACGTCTCGCCCGAGCCTCCCGGTGTCCGCTCCCGTCCCGGCAGGGCGCGGAGCCTCGCCCCGACGGGCGCACGCCGAGGAGCGGCTCCTCCCGCAGCCTGGCCGGGCCGGTGGCATTGCTCCGGGGCTCGCCCTCTGGGGCTGCCCCGGCTTTGGCTTCGCGGCCGCTCTCTCTCGGCGAGCGGAAGAGGCGGAGGGAGGCCGGGGGGCGGCTCGGAGCCTGCTGCGCCTGCGGTGCGGTCCGTCGGGGCGCTTCGAGCCCTTCTCCACAGCAGTCGCCGGGGCATTACGGGCCAGCTACGTTGTTTTTTGTTTGTTTGTTTTTGGTTGGTTGGTTGGTTTTTTTTGTTGTGCCCGTTGGCAGCGGGCCAGGCAGAGGCCTGCGGGCGCCGCACGTCCCCCGGCTGTGGGGAAGCTGCGCCGGGGCCGTCCCCGAGCCCGCGGGTGGGCGCTGCCTAGGGCGGCCGGGGGCGTTCGCGTCGCCTCCCTGCGCTGTAACGCTCCGAGGGTGCCAGCGGTGGATAAAGGTCCGCTACTGGCAGGCGGATGAGTTTTTGTTTGTTTGTTTGTTTTAAGGGAATCTTGCATATTTTAATGCAAGCAGTATATGCAAATCGCGTTTAAAAAAAAAAAAAAATCCGTCTAGGAAATAAGTTTCTGCGGAAGGAAAGCAGGGTTTTGCTGGGAGCTGGGCTTTCTCAAGTCCTCGTGTGTTCTTTCCTGTTGTGCAATGGAGCTGTGCACAACAAAATCTTTATTACGTTAAGTCACAGGCGGTCAGCGAAGGCACAGCTGCGTTAGCTGGGCAGTGAAAACTTTCAGGTGATGCAAGAAGTAAGAGGGGAATCCCTTCCCCTTCTGCTAGCTCCCTCAAATGCCCTTCACATGAGCCAGCTCTGAGGATCACTGCCTGTCCGCACAAAGGCGTTCCCAAAGCCTGGAGCTAGCAAAACTTTGTGCAGGTAAAATTAACTAACCCCCCTCTGCTGCCACAATGGCTGTTGTTGTCACATATGGTGGATTTCCAGGATCTGTAACTATTTTTCATAAAAGATTTTCCTGCTGCCCAAGTAAACACATTACAGTAGCTCTGAATGGTATCGCTTATTTCCTTCAAAGCAGCGGCCGACTGTTTCTTCAGAGACACTAGGTCTCTGGGTCTAAGGGGAGAGGAGGAAAAAAAAAAAAAAAAAAAAGGTGATAATTCAGCGGGACTGGTCGCGGCGATAGATCTTATTTGAACGCGCAGCCTCTCCACAAAGTGCAGCTCCCGGGAGCGGGAGCGGCCGGAGCCGCGGCTCTCCCCGTGTCCGGGCCGGGAGCCGTGCCGGGAGCCGGTCTCGCCGCCCCGCTGTAACTCGTTAACTTGCCAGGACGGCCGCAGGTTGCGCTCCTACCTCCGCGGAGCTGCCCCGCTCCGGGTGTCCCCCGGCAGCGCCCCCGCGGCTGCCCCGGCCCCGCCGCCTCCAGGCTGTCGGGGGGG
>CM021775.1:20392979-20430085 GCA_011076525.1 Nettapus auritus | reverse complement strand
GCATTTAAAAATAATTTTGCTCTAATAAAGTTATGTAGATATTACAAAATGCCTTTGTTCTCCCCTCAGATAATTATTGCTGTTATAATGGCTATTGACAATACTTTGTGTTTCACAAAAGCGGAGTATCGTTTTCGGTCGCGGGCAGTTGTGTTTTTAAACAAACTTGTCAGAGGCGCATCCCTCCCGCCCGGCGCTAATGCAAGCCGCTGCTCCTTTGTTCCTCGCCGGCAGAAAGTGGAGCGCTCCCCGCCGCCTTCTCGCACCCCGACGGCGGGGGCTGCGGGGGGCGGCGTTCCCCGGGACGGGAAGCGACATGGCGGGGGGACGACAGTGGCGGGTGGGGGGGGGCGTCTGCGGCCCGCGGTCACCGGGCACCGTCTCGGTGGCGCTGCCGGCACGTGCGGTGGGGGGCGGCGGGCAGGTGAACCCCCCCGGCTGCTCGGTGCGGCCGCAGGACTGTTTGTTAGGATGCGAAGACCCCGATTTGAGGCTCGCTCGGCGTCGGGGGGCTCCGAGGGGCGCCCCCGGAGCTGCCGCAGGGCCGCTCGTCCGCCCCGACGGTGCGCAGAGAGCTCGGCTTCGCTCTCCCTCGGTGGCGGCGGCCGGCACGGCGCCCGCAGGGTTCAGCCAGCTTCGTTTCGTGACCCCCGCGGGCCGCTGCCGTGCCTGCTCGTTGCCCTGGGCCCGCCGCGGCTTCTCCCGTGCGGGCAGGGAGCGGGCGGTGGGTGCGAGCAGCGACGCGGCACGCTCCGAGCCGGTGGGACGGTCACCGGGGTGGTGATCTGAGTGTGGGGCTGGTCAATAGCGGGTACCTTGGGTTAAAAGTACCGGGCAGAGCGAGCTTAGAGCTCAGCCTCGTGTGCTGAGTCTGGGCAGCCACTGATTTATGCGTTGTGTTTGTGAACGTTACACTTAGTAGGGTTCTGGCTCTCCGAAAAAGACCGCGAGCCCCCAAGGAAGCTGATGCACTTGAAGAGGTCCGCAGTTCCTGCTGTAATCCGTCTGATAGAAAGTTCAATAGATTTTTCTTCCTTAAAAGAAAAGAGAGAGAGAGAGAGAGAGAGAGAGAGAGAGAGGAGAAGAAGAAGGGAGGAAACGGTTAGCGACCAAATCGTTCTACAACTTCCTGAGCGCTCTGGCCGTGCTGTGGCTGTGTCACTGCCGTGCCCGTGTGGGTGCGTGTGCGCCTACAGACGCTGCCCCTCTCACGCACACGCACACGCACACCTTGGCACTGCTCACAGAGCTGGGAAAGTTCCTCCTAGGACCGCCGACGGAAAGTTTCGCTTTCCCTCCATCGGCCCCCCAGGCTCAAGCTGGGCACCCCGCTCCCCGCCGCTACCGGAGCCGGTGGCCCCCCCGTTGAGGAGCCGGGTCGCTGCCGGTCCCCGGCGGGGCTACAGGGGGGCAGCCCCTCTCCCACCGACGGGTGCTGCTGCTGGGGTCGCCCCTTGCTCGCCCCCCGCCCCGGCTGCGCTCCTGCCCCCCTGGGCTCGACCCCGCTGATGGCGCCGATGGGGCCAAACCGGGACCGGGGGGTTCCGGGGGGGCTGGAGCCCAGACCCCCGCCGCTGCCGGCTGCCTGCCCGGAGCCCCCGGCACGGCGGTGGGCTTGCGGCGCGGGGGGCGCGCAGCGTAACGCTGAGGCAGGAGGTACGGATTTGGGGAGGGGGGAGTGGAAGGAGAAAAGTTCTTGCAACTTGCAACCCCCGCCCCCCTCCTTCTGAACCCCCTCCCCCGAATTAAATGATCGGCCGCTGCGGCGGTCGCCTCGGGATGCTCTCTCAGGGGGAGAGAATTTGGGAATCGCGAGTCCTCGGGCAGGAGCAACCTTCGAAGGGCTGAAACAAGCTAGCGCCCAGTCCCAGGGCCAGCCCCCGTCCCAGTCCCGGTACTTGCTGGGACTTTGCCGGGGCTGTGGGGGCGCTTCCCCCGGCGCTCCCCGAGCCGCGCAGCGGGGTGTCTCCGAGTTGTGTTGCAGCCTCCCCTGCTCCGCAGCTCGGAGCCACCCGCCGTGCCGAGCCGCACTATGCCGTGTTGTGCCATGCCGTGTCGGCTCGGCCGGCAGCTGCTCCAGCCCCACGTTCACGCGTTGCTCGATCGCCAGCTTCGGCTGCTGCGGACTTCCCCGGAGCAACAGCGGCAGCACCGGGGCCGGGTGCCGCTGCCCCTGCCCCCGGCCGCGCTGCCGCCGGCGAGAAGCGCATCCTCGCGGGCTGAGATAAATTATTTAGGCTTTCTGCTTCCTAATTTTTGACTTCGAGGGGGAGGAGGGAGAAAGGAAGAAGGAGTTGTTCCTAATCGCAGCCCGTCCCTTTCTGCTCGCCGAGCCCGTCCAACACTTGTAAATACTTATGCAGCGGCCGGTCCCTGCTTGCCGGCGGGGCTGGGCAGCGCTGGCTGCTCGCAGCGCGCACCGCTCCGGGTCGCGCCCGGTATGTTGTCGTCGCGCTGTGCCGCCGGGGTGACACTGACGGATGCGCCAATGGTGAGACGGACAGATGTTAGGGCGGATCCAGCGGCGGGCGCTGCCACGGCGGCGGAGCCCAGCCCGCAGCGGGCCCGAGCCACCGCCGCCCGGTGCCGCTGCGGGTGCCGGTACCGGTCCCGGGGCGAGCAGCACGCACGCACCCACGGCCGGGCGTTCTGGGGAGGGGGCAGCGGCTCCGGGTCAGCTTTTAAGCAGATCTGATCGCTCCCTCTGCGAGCAGACCCTGTAACTGTGAGGAGAAACCAGCGAGTATCAATGAGACGGAACTGAGCGAATTTGGCAGCAGAAGCGGCATCTGACAACTCACCGTTTTCGCCTTTGCAAGAAACGTTTCGTTTTCCCCCAAGACTAGCAATTTCCCGGGGACTTCAGGCGACTGCGATTTTCAAAATTATTATTATTTTTTAATTTTATTTTTTTAATTCTATAGATCAGCTTAAAACAAATCGGCTCATAACAATAATATTTTTTTTAAAAAAAGCCAAACTTTCTCCACCCTTGACGCAAAGTGTTTGAATTTCCTGCAACTTGAAAAGGAAACGCGGGAGCGGCGGCTCTGCGATGCGAGGACGCAACATCTGCACTTAGTCAGGTACTGGACGCATCCCAAAGCTCGAGGAGCGGGGCCAGCCGAGGTTTTTTTGATCTTACCGTAAAAGTGAGATCATCCTTTTTATTATTATTATTCCTTCCCGTGAACTTTTTTTTTTTTTTTTCTTTTTTTTTAAGAAAGAGACAAAAATACGGTTTGCCACTGTTATTTTGTTTGTTTGTTTTCCCGTACCGCCCCCGATTTTCTCCCCCCTCCCCGGCACCGAGCGCCCCGTGCTGGGAGCGGGCGGTCCGGCGGGGGGCGGCGCGGCGGAGTGGGGCGGCCGGGACCCCCCTCCACCTCGGAGCCCGGCCCGGCCCGGCCGCTCGGCTCCGTCCCTCCCCGCCGCCCAGGGGTGCACAATCAAACCCGCAGCGCATCGATCCCGAGCAACCGAGCGCGGCGACGGCTCGCCGGTGAACTTGGACCAAAAAAAAAAATAAAAATAAATAAATAAAAAGAGGGGAAAAAAAAAAAAAAACTAAAAAGCCCCAAAAAGAGACGGGAGAGGAAGCGGTCTCCGAGGAAGAGCCGGGGGGAGGGCGGGTGTCGCTGCCCGCTCAGCCGGCGGTTCGGCTCGGCTCGGCAAGGCGCAGCCCAGGCGGCGGAGGCGCGGCCGTTACCGGGCGGAGCGGGGCCGGCGGCACCCGGGGGCCGGTGGGGAGCGGGGCCGGCGCCAGCCAGGTGGGAGCCGCCGTGGGGCCGGGGCGGTCCCGCTGAGGGGAGAGGGGGCGACCGGAGGGCAGGAGGGGAAGAGGAAGGGGCTGCCCGGGAGCGCCGCGGGGTGCCCAGCGGGGCCCGGCCCCTCTTCGCCGGCGGGCAACTTCTGACGGGAGCGGCGGGCGGGGGCGGGCTGAGGGGCGGGCAGGGGCCGGGGGGAGTCTCCCCGCCGTGCCCGGGCGGCGGTGCCCGCGTGTGGGTAGCGTGAGTGACACCGCCATCGTCTCGTTTCCCTTCAAGCTTCGCCTGTTGCCGCCGCCGCTTCCAGCGCCGGAGACAGCGAGTGGAGAGCGCAGGCTGGAGCCGCGCCGACTTCTGCCGAGAAATGCCCGTCTTTATGCCGTGATCTCCCAGCCCGGCCAGACACCGGGGGCGTAGGGCGCCGTGGGGGGGACTGCGGGCTCTCCCCAGCCCTCCCGCCCGCGCACCTCTTCGGGGGGCTTCCCCTCCTCCTTCCTCCGGGGCGATTTGTCAAACTTCCCCCCTCTTCTGCCAGCAGCAGCAGCAGCAGCAGGGCTGTCCTCTCCTCTGTGCCGCCTCCTCCTCCTCCTCCGCCGCCGCCGCCGCCTCCTCCTCCACCTCCTCCTCCTCCTCCTCCTCGGCATCGTGCATGCACGGCAACAAAAAATATATCCCCAACCCAGCCCTCGAGCCGAGACTGGAGCAGCTCAGCGGATCTCTGGGGCTGAGGCAACTCTTCCCACCCCCGCGCCGAGGCAGCCCCCCCCCGCCGGCGGTCGCCGGAGCCCCGCGATGCCGAGGAGGAAGCAGCAGGCGCCCCGGCGCGCAGCAGGTACGGGAGCCGGCCCCGCTCCGCTCCGCTCCGCTCCTCGCCTCCCTCGGGCTCCCTCACCGCCAGCCCTCCTCCTCCTCCTCGGCTGGGGGCCGGGAGACTCGCTTCGCACCCCGCTGCACGCCTCGGGACTGGCCGAGGAACTCTCGGGCCGCGGGGGTGGGGGGGTATGGGGGTTGGTTTTATTGGGGTTTAGCTTTACGGTTTTGCCGCCAAGGGTGGGGAGAGAAAGCCCTGTCCCTACTTTAGTACCCACTTCGGTTTAGCCCCAACTCTGGGTTGTGGGGGCAGCACTTTGTGGGGGCTGGGCAGGTGTGCGAGCACATGCTGCATGCATGGGGCCAGCGTGCTGGGGGGCGAGGAGGAGAGTTCTGGGCATTTCCAGCCCACACTTCGGCACCTACTTTTGCTTCTCTCCCTCGTAGTCTTCGTTCTGCTCCATCCCCTGCTCTGACAGACAGATGATTTGTGATAGCCGGTGAAAATACTTTTTTTTTTTTTTTTTTTTTTTTTTGTAAAACGAAGATAGGGTTTGTGTAAATACACGGCACGTTGTGAATCAAGTGGTAGGGACAAACTGATCTGGAAGGTCCACAGTGTGACTTGAAGACTGGCTCAGTTGCTCAACTTTTAGCTTTTCCTCTCTTCCCCTTGTACTGCACTGGAGATGTCTCTGCAGGATGGACAGACCCACCTAGCTGGTCACTTTCTTTAGCAATCTCTTCTGTTAATCCTGTTGATTTCTTATTTGTGAGCCCAGATGAGAAGCTGTGAAGGAAACCAAAGCAAAACAAAAAAAAAAAAAAAAAAAAAAGAAAAGAAAAGAGGGGGGTCTGTGTATTGTCAAATGACTGGCGAATGTTTCTGATACTGCCTTTACGATTTCCTCCATTTTTTCTTTTTTTCCAGAAATACTTTTTGGGGCTTTGTCCTGATGAGTTTTTGTGCTTGCTTGTTTTGTTTTCCTCATGTCACAAACGTCAACTCCCGTTAAACTTGGGGAGCATTTTGTGGAGAAGCTGAATCAAAAAGAAAACAGCGAAAAAAACCAACACCGGACCCCACACATTTTTACAGTAATCTTTAGATGGGGATACACGGGCTGGAAAACGTTTCCTTGGCCTGTTGCCATCCTTGATTTGATGGCTGATTGATCGCCTGTCATCTGGCTGCCTTTGATCTATTCATTCCCGATAAACATCAATAAATCACTTGCCATGGTAACGCCAGGCTCGGTGACGTCACGTGTGGCCTGTCAACCCTCTGTCAGTGCCACTTATGGCTGGATGTGCCACTGCAACGGCCACTCCAGGGGCACAGCGCTTTGGGGCAAGGGGCAGCACCTGCAGAGGCCGGGGCTGGGGCTGGGGAGCAGGAGGTGACTGCTGTGCCCTGCCCTTAGTGTGCTCCCAGGGGCTGGCACGGGTGTCCCACAGGCTGTGGCAGTGCTGGCGGTGGTGCGGCCGTGGTGGTGCAGTGGCAGCTCCGAACAGGTGGTCCTGTGGCTCCGGGAAGTGGGCATGCAGAAATCCGGCAGCCAGGCTTGTGTCCTGCCTCACAAGTCCTTGGTGGTGTGGTTTGCATTGGGTAAACAGCAAGTGGTTCAGGGAGCCGTGTAAATCACTGTCTGCATTTCCGTTCTTCTCTTCTCTGGCACACATGTATTCATCTAGTATTTTGTATGTAGGAAAGTGTACTTTTTAGCAGTCTTATGCCCTGTACTAACAGTTAGAAAGTTTGTGAAGTTTGGGAGCACAGAAGTGATACAATCTAGCAAATAATATCTTAGCCAAATGCTTCAAGACAATATTTTGGATTTCTCGACCGTGCCATCAAATGATGTGTCTCAACTTAATTAAAAAGGTGAACTTTTCGTAATACTTGGAAAACTCTCTTTTGTAACATTAATCTAGTTCTGCAAATTCTAGTTCTTGCAAGTATTTGACAATACTTCGAACAACTGCTTTATGTTGGGCTTTCTGTAGGCTGGAAGAAAATGTTTCTGCACTAAACACACATTCTGAGGTATCTTTCTTTCCTTCCCCTCTCTCTCTTCCACTCTCTGTCTCTCCCTCCTTCCTCAAGTGAATCATCCGTGATGTGTGATCTATCTTTCGTATTTAGCAGAAGTGTAATCTCTTTAAACTTTTAGCTTTTTGATAGCTGCATTAAACATTTAGTATTGTGTATAATTGCTTCCTCCTGAAATGCTGTTTTATTGGTCACATTGGAAAGGATACTTTTTCTAATAGCAGTAAAAACAAAAGCTGCTTTTTTTTTATATTATTATTATGTTTTTTAACACTTTAAAAACAGCTAAGAAATAACAGGTTAGTTAAGAAATATTCATTACAAAAACTTGACTGCAGGACTAATCGGAGATGGAAGAATGGTTTTGCTCTATCAAAATGACCCGTCAAAACGACTTTGTTTCATATTTGATTTAATTGTCTCTCTCCTGACAGGCACATTCATCAATAGCTTAATGGTCAATCAGAAGTTGGCAGAGTGAGTGCTTTCATTCTTTCCCATACACTAGCTTTGGCTTTACTTTATCAAAATGCCTCTGCCTAATGGATATGGGGGATGTAGAATGACTGAAGGGCTACTTATTTGAGAAGAGTGAAAAAACAAGAACATTTATGCTGTTGATAAGTGCATGAAGATAAATAAGTGAGCTGTACGAGGGAGTTTTATTTTAAGACAGAAGAAACTTACATTTTTTTTCCCCCTTCTTTTTGGCCTCAGAGCTGCGAGTTATAAGGTTCATGACTGCTTTTGTGGCATACTGAGAGTGATGACAAATTGATTGCTTGGTACTGAGAGAGAAAGAAAGGTGGTGGTGGGGGGAGAATTAAAGATGTCTGCTGATTGGTAACTCAGGAAATCCAGTCCCCAGCAACCTTGAGAATACTCAAGATTTTTTTTCTCCAAACTGAAAGGTCCGCTCAGCCATAAAAAAAGAAAAGTTGTTTTGCCAGCTTCATTAGTGTTCACCTAATTAGCTGTAAACCTGATGGATTCCTGACAGCTTTAATGATTGGAGATGACAAGCTCCACGCAGTGTCATCCAGCAGAATTAGGTTTGCAGCTAGTTTGATGTAATCAAGTTGATATTACACAGTCCTGGTTGCCTTTAGTTGTGCATTAACTCAATTTTCTGCTGCAGGTGACAAATGGGCTTTGGTACCTGGATAATCATGTCATAGGAATTAGGGCCCTTTTAATGGTCTGGAGTAGAATAACAACAACAAAGAACTCTCAGCAGCACAGAGCTTGCAGACATAACAGACAGGTGCACAAATTTTTTATGTCTAGCCCAAGTGTTAACACCACACTGTAGAAGACTAAAGCTGTCTCTGAGAATCAAGAATCTGTAAAAATGGTAATTTCAGTTTGTTTGCTCTGAGGCTCAGGTGAATATCATAGGTAGAGAAATTTTGGGGGGAAAGTCAGGGATTGCAGTTTTATTCCACACCTGATAAAGCGAGAAGGTGATCAGGACTGCTGCTCCAATGACTTGTGTCATTTAAGGAAGAAGGGAGAAAATATTTATTGGTTAGAGGCTACTGTCTAGGAAAGCTAAGATACTCTATTAATAGAGGCCAGTCTTATTCATGCAAACAGTAATTATCCGTCCTTAAATTATAGCTTTCGCTCACAGCTTTTTTAGAAAACTATCTATTGAAAAGATCAAGAAAATGTACTTCCTATCGATAGAAATGACTTAATGCATATTTAGTATAAAAATATATGAAAAAAAATAAAGCTCTTTTGAAGAGGGATTGCAAACTAATGATATGTTGGAAACTGATTTACTTTTTACAAATAGATACATATATATATTGAATAAAATGATTATACTTTTTTAAGCGCTGATAATGACGCTATTTTCAATCCTTTGGAAAAACATTTTTTTTTTTTTTTAGATATACATTATTGTTTAAACCGTAGAGATGTCTGCACACTTTTTAAGCTCCTCACAACTTTTGTGCTCACGCTCAAAAGATGCACATGGGCAGTGTGAATACTGACATACATGCAATTGATTTTTCAGGGATGCGCAGCACTTGCACTTCTCGTGGACTTCAGTGCTCTTTATAGTTTATCTGTGACTCCAAAATGAGGCCAGGAGTGCACTCCAGAAATTCAGTTGCAGGCTGGCATGAAGCTCGTGCAGCCAGATTTCCAGGCAGCAATGGGTTCAGGAAGTTGAATGCTTTAATTTATGGGAATCGCTTGCAACTGCATACATACCCCAAAAGTAACTGTAGCAATAAAGTAGACGACCTATGAAGGTACTTGCAGTGTCAGCCCATGGTGTGTTATTTGCCTCCAAACCTGCCACATATTTCTCTGTTGGACAGAGATTCTTCCTAGCAGCAAACTGACAAAATGATTAGTTATGGCTGTCCTCTGCCTTTTTTTTTTTTTCTTTTTTTTTTTTTTCCTGGCAAATTGAAAGAAAAATTGCAAAAAAAAAAAAAAAAAAAAAGAAAAAAAGAAAAGAAAAAGGGGCATAAATATAAAAAGGCCTGATTGATTCTGCTGAATATGTGTCTGGAAAACAGAATTTTCCAGAATCAGCTGCCATTTCTCCCATTAGCTTGACAGCTGTCAATTAGGGCTTCAGTGCTCTCCTGGGCCACAGTTTATTGCGTGCGGTTGATGTTGTCATTTTGTTCTCAGTTTTGCCTTGAGCACTATCATGAGCAGGAGTGAAATAGTCAATAACTGATGTATCAGCAGTTATTTCTTAAATTGGCTTACAAGTCTGCATTTTTCCTCTTTTTACTAAAGATTGTTTTGTAAAGTGATTAGAATGAATTGTGACTGCTGCAGGGTTATGGGAAATGCAGTGAAGCTAGGGTGAGTTAGCAGGATTAGAGTGGTTCCTTTTTTGTCATTGCTGTTTCCAGGATTAGTGGAAAGTATAGAGAAAAGATCACCTTCAGGCTGGAGCGTGTGGCAAATTTTTGAGTGTGCTCTGTGCACACTTATGTGTAAATACACAGTTGCATATCATGAGTGAGAAGAAATGATTTGCCAGGATGTTAAGTAACCTTACACGTTATCTTTCTGAGTAAACCTTGTAACTACCAGTTTTACGGTATGATAATCTGTATTTTAATCCAGTGTCATGACTGTTTCCTGGCAAATCCAGATATTGATTGTCAGATTTTAATAAAGCCCTATTTACAAGGTACTGCAAGCAGATCAAGCATTAAGATGCCTGAAGTGTTGCATTGTCAAGTAAGTGTGTATATATATTTGGGGTTATGATACAGTACAGAAAATAACAGAGTTCCAGAGCGATCGCGGGTTATTTTATCCATGAAATACTTCAGCATCATTTACTAAACAATCTACTTCAGGTGTTTGAGCCTGTTTTTATTTATTTATTATTATTATTTTTATTTTTTTCCTTCTTTCTCTTTTTTTTTTTTTTTTTTTTTTTTTTTTTTTCTTTTTAATTTGGTTATGCCCGAATTGTGGTTTATCAACCTTAAGTTAAAAATGAAAGGTGAATACAATATATTGTATTTGGTAACAATGATATGGACTGGTACATCCAGACAGATAATATGCAGTTGTAATTAGACTGAATAGACAGGCATTCATTTTTAAATTCTTTGACACATGCATAAAATAGTCATATAATAAGATAAGATGACAATTTTATGTTAGGTTGATAAAGTGTCCCGATACATGCATTTAAATGTCTGTAAGCCTTTTTTTATCCAGACAGATTAATTCTAGTTTCCAGCATTTGCAGTTAGACATTAAATTAATTTTAAAAATCCTGCTAAACAATGGATGTGTTGCATTTTTTTTTTGGTGTCCATACCTAAAGCAGGAGGATTGAAAAAAAATTATTCAATTGGTTTTTCTTGATTTCAACATTTTAAAAAATGCATAAACATTGGCTCTAAGGATTTAAAGCGCAGTCCATGAGAGGCTGTACTGTAGTTTTCTTAAGCATAATAATGCAGAATATAACATTGTAAGAGCTTGAAATTGTTTGTTACCATTTCCATAAAAAGAACTGTAAGATTTCAAGTAGGTAGAGCTTAATTTCAGAGACTGCAAGATTTAATTCTACCAAATTTCCCTGTTCTTGCTCCTAAAAGATATTTTGGTCACCTCAATAAGCGAGAGAATCTGCAGAATTTATACACTTCTCGGTGCAAGCATCAACTTAAAGGTATTTTTCAGAAAATGTTCAAAGGTTTTTTTTTTCCCCAGGAGTAGAGAGAGAGTGGGGAAGGAGTTACCAGAAGACCACAGCATGTCTGAAAGCTCTTTGCCAGTTCTGTTACCTGGCTTGCTTGGACAGTAGAGTTGCGACTCCTCAAAAATAATTGAAGTTGGACTTAATTATAAATTATTAATTAATGCTGTCAGGACACATGTTATTAATTACAACTCTCTCTTTTTTGTTCTGAACAGCTGTTGGGAATCGCTAAGTTCACTGTATTTGTTCGTGTGGGAGTTCACCCCAGGAAGAGCTCTGCATCCCCAGCGAGCGTTGCCGCTCATCTCCCATTCCTTTCACACTGGGGGTTGTTTGTAAGCAGCTAGGCTCAACTTGGCCTTGGTTAGAACGGGTAGAAGTTGAGTGGTGATTAAGAGTCCTCGCAATTAGTTAACGTTTTTACAGGGGGACTGGGGTGTGCTTTTACGTCCCGTTTTAGCAAGGCTGTAGGGTGGTAGAGAGGTCAAGCCATGGCAAGTGGGAGGCAAGGGGCGCTTGGGCCCTCCTGCCAGGCTCCCGCCAAACTTGGCACATTAGCGTAGTGGAAAGAGCCGTTTTATTATTCGTTTGGAATGACTCAGATTCATTTACTTTTGATATTTCCATCATTAAATTGAGCCCTCTGTTTCAGTTTCTTATGTGTTCTTTGTGGAATGCATGTTGCATAAAATAGGCAATTTTTAATGAACAATTTAATGTAAATGGGATCTGAATTTAAATTAATATTAATGAAGCTTTGAGTGAATTTATTTTGCATACGTAACGGCTTGCAACTCTTTCACCCATACACTCTTGTCTTTATGTACTAATACACTGATTAGGTAAATTGGCTAGTTTTCCATGTTTTGTGATTAAAAAACTGTAATGGATTTTACATGGATATTTGTGCTAGTGCAGCTTTATGCAGGTTAGCATCTCTATTAAAAAGTACCTGCCTATATTCAGATTTATGTAGTCCCCATTTTAAACGTGTTACCCTACTATATATTTTTTCTACTTCGGATTCTACTTTAAGCTCAGAGAAAAAATTATTCCAACAACAGTCACTACAGTCAAGATGTTTTCTTTCTTTGGCTTACCTCTAATGCATTATGTATTTAGGAATGATGGGATGTTCTATAATTAATTCTGTTAGATGTAATTGCTATAATCACTTTGATGCTATACATAATAAATGTAATATGGTAAGCATATGAAAAAATGTAAACACCTTATTGTAACACTTCATGTAAAAATCTTTTAAAAATCTTGTTTAGAGCGGAACCTCTGCTTCTGTATTTTGTCAGAGGTAACATTTTCTTTAAAGTGCATCGCTTAGTAAATTAATGAATTTTAGATAATGAAAAGAGTCCGACTGGCAGATTGTCTTATACGTGTGTGTGTGTTTCTGACTCTGTACTCCGTTAAAGATGTAGTTCATTAAGAAACCAATCTTCATCATTGCTACAAGTGACATGTAAATATCACCATATATCTCGTGAAATAAGAGATGAATTTGTGCATTGTATTAAAATCCACTACATAGTAAATAATGTGAAAGTGGAGTTGTACAACTGAAAGCTTCTTCGTGGTGCAAAATTACGGGAAATATAAAATGTATGAAGGGTATCATGTAACTAGAGAGAGAGTTTTTCAGGCGTAGTCCCAAGTGGGGAAAAAGACTGTAGAAGGTGGTTCTCCCCCACCGCCCCCTTTTTTTTTTTTTTCCTAGCAAGTAGCTTTGAGTTATTGTTTGCAAACAATTTTTGATGGGGAGGAAATGAAAAAAATCTGTGCAATGGGTTAAGCTGTGTAGTTGATATTGCTGATTCTGAAACAAAAAATGCCATAGTTCTTAATTATTGCACACCATATTTAATGCCGCAAAGGTCACTTGGTTTTATGATGCAGCTTCATCTATGTATTTGTACGTTTTGCCCCAAATTTATATGTTACTCTTCTATATTTTCTAAGCAATTGAGTGTGAGGTTAAAATGCAAACTGGAAAGAAAATGAGAACAATCTGTTTAGTGTGGACAAAGGAGGGATTTTTTTTCTTTTTCTTTTTTTTTTTCCCCTTTATTTTTTCTTTTTTATTTTTTTGCTAGTGTTATTTTCAAATAATGCATAGTCCTAGCATGGAGAGCAGAAGTATTACATTTAACTTCTGTAAGCTGAACAAACAAACCCCAACCAACCTCTCTGTGGACTGTTCTAGGGAAGAACAGAACAGGGTGCTGTTTTTGAGTATCTCTGGGACTGGGCTCGGTGCCTGAAGTCCTTTTCCTGCTAGGTCAAGCCTGTTGCTGGAGGGCCAGATCTCAGCAGGGGCCTCCTGGAGGCTTGGCGAGGCTGTTCAAGACTGGCAGCCATCAGTCATCCATCTGTGACACAGAGTCTGTTTTTGATGGCAGGGATGATAAAAGGCCTGGGAACTGTATAGGCCCTTGTAATCAGGGCCAGTGCTGACATCCTTCTCAACTTTGACAGCTTCTTCCTTTTCTCTCTTCACCGCCAAGACTGTCTCAACTGATTTTTTTTTTTTTCCTCTCTCTTGTTTCATGTACTTGATCAGTCTCAGATGCTGGGAATTATTTTTTTCTGAAGGGAGGGGGAGTGTTTCTTTTGGTTTGTGGGTTGGGCAGGTGTGAGAGGAAGTCTGTTTTTTTTTTTTTTTTTTTTTTTTTTTTTGTACTGTAGGCCTGTTGCTAATTAATGTTCCTCCATAAGATTCTGTCGGAGTTGAGTAATGTTTTTGATCTTTATGCCTGATAACTGCATACTTAATGAGATTTCAAAGCTGTGAGTGCAGCTCCCTACAATTATTGACAGATGCCTTTTCTTTGCCATTGGGTTCAGCTTCATAAATCCTCCTGCAGTAATGAGGTTCAGAAGTGCCACCCTGCCAGTGAGCTAATGAAAGAGGGGGGGAGGGAGGGAACAGCTCATGCCTGCCTGACACATTTTTTTCCTTTAAAATTTACTATGCAGATGTCAAGCTGTGGGACGATTACTTCAAACATGCTAATTTTTATCTTGCTTTTGTGTCAAGCCTGCATGCCATTCCCCCCCCCCCAATAATAAATAAAAATAGAAACCTCAACCTATTTAAATTTTATCAGGGATCATAACTATTGAAGACTTTGATATATGTGTGTTCTTTTTCAGTTTCCAGTCAGTGGAGCAGTTTTTTGAAATCCAAAGGGCAGAGAGAGGATTTAAAAAAAAAAAAAAAAAAAAAAGGGGCGGGGGAAAACAAAAGCAAAAAAGCCCAAACCCCAAGCTCCATCGGCTGCCCGCCGGCCTGCCCTAGCCGTGCACTTGAAGCAGCGCAGATTTCATTTTAGAGTTCTGAAACTAAATCCTGGCGGAGAATAGCCACACCATGCCAAACAGTCGATTTCCTCTTCAGCGGAGCCATCCATCACGGACCCACCCTTCCCTCCCGACAGAATGACATGTGTCATTTATCACACGGGCCCCACCAGGCAGTGCGGGCGGCAGCGTGGGGGCAACACAGGGCTATGGGGGCCAGGGGCTGCCGGCATGACTGTGGAGGTGGTGTTCCCCCGTCTTAGTGCTGTGTCGCACCACTTGGCCCCCTGAGGAGCTTTCTCTCCTGTCTTCCCTCTGTCTCTCTCTCTCTCTTTTTTTTTTTTTTTTTTTTTTTTTTTAAGTTTGGCAGTTGGGAAAAACTGGCTGACACGTATCATTCAAGCAGCACCAGCTTGCTGGGGGTTGCGTAAATGAATCTGGGAGCTCTTGGTTTCACATGATTCAAACGTGCATTATTGAAGATGGATGTTCCTTAAAAAAAGATTGATGATGGATATCAGGCTTATAGTGCCATTCATCATTTTGAATATTATTTAGACTTGCCGTGTAAAGCTGTAACTTGAGAGTTGGATGAGCTGGGACAGAATGGAGGCCTCGACATGCACACTTTGATTGATGGCTTTGCTTTCTCATTGTTTGTTACCAGATACTAGCCAGTCATTACAGGAGTGCCTTACAATTGTTTTAGGGGCTGGATTTCTGTGTGTGCATGTGTGTGTGTTTGTATAACAGAGAGACAGACAGGCAGAGACAGAGTTAAGTTTTTAGCGAGAGCATTTCAGTAATTGTAAAGAATGTAGACAAAGCTATGGCCCGTGCAAGGATACCGGCAGTCTTTGCATGAATACAGCTACATGCCGTGCATAACACTAAAACATAAGCTGGAGTGCGGCTGTTCCAGCATAGCATTGTCAGACGTCATCAGTTCCAGCATAAAAATATGCTGTAAAAATGTGCTTGTGAACAGATTAACACAATTCAGCTTCCTTTTGCTAATAGGGTGTGTTTTAGCCCCATAATAGCAAAAACAAACAAACACACAAACAAAAAAAACAACAAAAAAAAACAAAGTTCTGGAAGATAATAATTTCAGCGTTTACTTTTTTCTTTTCTGTCCACCCTCGTCACCCAAGGCTGCAGATCTTTGCATCTTGGTGTTTAGTGCCAGGTGTCCAGAAGGCTACTGGAGGCGGATAGCCTGTCCATACAAACAGCCAGGGCAAGCGCTTCCCTTTTTGAAGCGCCTCTGCTGGAGCCAGGACACCCCCACCTGCTGGAAGAATTAAGGAAACAGCTTTATACTGGCAATTAGGTCTTAACCTGGAAGTGCAGGCAGTGGTTATCCTGAGATGGACACTCCAGCAACAGAGTGGCATCAACCACAGGTAGTGTCAGAACTCGGAGTGGTGAGGTATTCGTGCACAAACGTTCCCGGACAAGCACCACGTGCAGCCCCCTTAAACTTGTTCCAAGCTGACAAACTATTGCATGTTTCTTGCCTGGCATGTTGTACAAAAATCAAATAAATGGGAGTAGGAGGGAAAATTAGGCTAGAGTAGCTTTTTGTTGAATCAGTCTTGAACTTGCACAGGTAGATTGCATTTTCGAAACGCTGCTTGTCACATGAACTTTTTCTTTGATTGCAGGATGCCTGCCTACCAAGAGGGAATTACAGCAACGTTTAATAAACTACACACTGTATTTAGGTTGTAACATGTTTCACAGAACCATCAGTGACTTTATATGAGTTTTATAGAAATGAATTTTTCAGAAGTCTGGAGTTTGTTATTCCTTCTAAAAACTCAGTTCAGCTTGCTTTTGGTACACTCTGCCAGTTGGCGAAAGGAAGATGAATTCAAGTTTATGCACTTCATTCAAGTCCAGCATCATGAGAAGGCCCTGTAAAAACATAATATTTTCTATAAAGCCTTCAACGGTAGAAGGTAAAACTTTAATCTCCAACCACTGCACTTGGGTAACACAGTAGGTAATTGAAGTACAAGTGCCAATTTGCTGGAACAATTGTAAACACACCTTGATACAAATGGCATCGTTGCATTCTCACTGATTAGAAAACTTTGCTATTAATAGACACAAAGTCCATTTCAGGTGTAATTGGTAAGGAGCTGAGTGCACTCATGGGAAGAAACCTTGTTTTGTTTTTTGTTCGCTTTTATTCTTATCCCCTTTTTCAGTTTTATAGCCAGAGACATGATTTATTGCAGCCATCCATCTTTGGGGCTCATCCATCACATCCTGGTTGCTAGGCAATCATGGCAGCAGCTGTTTGCTTTGAATCAGACAGAAAAGTTGTCAATCATCAAAGGCAGGTGAATAGCATTAGAAACACGCTATTGTCAGACGGAATAATTAATCAAAGAGAGAAAAGATAATTAAAAAGATATGACCCTTGCAAGTACTTGCTCTGGGTTGCCTGGAAAAAAGAAAAACTGCCTGGTCTTTTCTAGACACTTAAGCAGCTGAGAGCTGATAAAATATGCACTCTGCAGTGCATAGTTTTTAATTAAATGAAAAAGGTTCAACATTCAAAGACGATGCTGGAGAAAAGTCTGATTATGAGCAGAAGTAATATTTATTGTTTGCGTGAAAGGCTTGACATGGAGTTCTAACTTTCTGTCACAAATCTCCTGCATGCTTGCACTAAGCCTCTTTCAGCATTGCTATCTCGCTGGCAGTTACTGGAGTGTGTGCTTAGTCCATTCAAGGAAGGGTCCTATGCCTTTCAGCCAGCCTTTTCATTCTGGGCCACCTTTTCAGGGTATTGTCTCATTTGCTATCCTGTGCAGCAGCTATCTGAGTTGCACAAGCTCTGCCATCAGGAAGGTAGGCAAAGCTCGGCAAGCCTGTGCTATTGCTCTTCGTTTGGTACAGGAAAGATGTTGAGGCAGTAACGATCTCATTTCCAATCAGTGTGTGGAGTAGCAGGCTCTGTGAGCTGGTTCCTCAACCCATTTTTCCAGCAATCCTATTATTTTTAGCTGGAATGATCAAAAGGACGCTGTGAAGCCTAATTTCCAACTCCTCGGAGTTGGGATTACCTGGCAGTAGTTTCAGCATAGCGTGCCCCAGCACAGGCTACGTAGGAATGTGCTGACCTGGTACCTGCAAGACAGCTGGATAGAGCTCATACTGCCACTGTCCACAGACCAGGGGTACTGGTCGGAATGCTATAGTAGATGAAAAGCTGGATGTCTGAAGCCATAACACTACATGCCATCATTATGAGAACGGAGTTTCATATTTTTGGTTGTTGGGTGAAGCTCTTATGTTGACCAAGAAAAAATACTTTGGCATTCTTGCATGTTCAGAAGCTGTCTCTAGATGTACTGATCATAGTAGAACATAAGTATCATGATTGCATTAATTGAGTTTTTGTTTAGAGTATTTTGTAAACAGTAAAACAGAGGTGAAACACTGAAACACTTTCCTTCTTTTTTATTGTTTCATTTTTGACTTCATACTTGTTTTACCCTGACTTACAGGAGTGGACAAGGAAACTTCAAGTTTGTGAAGCCAGGAGAATAAAAATGCTATTTTCAATGTTAAAACCAAATAGCGGTGTTGATCATCAGTACGATTTTCAATATATTCTATGAGTTATTGGGAATTAAAAACAGCTGAATGAAAATCTCGTGCACCATTATTGCACATCCCATCCCTTTCACACTGGATAATTCCTTGGATTATTCTTTGCTTAATTCCGTGCAGCAGTGTGTCAAAAGCAGCTCCTCTGCTAATAGTGTGTCGCCTACATCACATTTTCTGCTCTCACACCCTATTTCACTTGTAATCTTTCCAGTATTTACTTAGAGAAGGAGAGAACACAGCTAAGAAGGAGACAGGGTACCATCTGAGAGCTGGGTGTGACACATCTGCTGCATAGAGCTATACGGTTTCAGCACTGGTAGGAGGAAGCTAAGGCTGAAGTTAACTTGCATGACTTGGAGAAATCTGTAGCTTCAATTAGCATTTCCTATTAGTGAAGTCTCTGAGCAAACATTCACCGAAGTTTGTGTGAGAAATACTAAAATCTCTCTGGAAGCACAGCAGTATGTATTAGCATTATATATTATTATATCATTATTATAATTATCATTATATATATTATATAATAATATATATATTCCGACATACGCTTATATTTATAATATGTATATTATATATATATATCCTACAAACGTTGTGTGAACAAAATCAGCATGACACATGGCTAATGGCACAGCACTTCTGTGTAAAGTTAGGATGTTGTCCAGAGTTGTAGGCAAGTAAATTTTTAATTGGGCTAATTTTTTTTTTCTTCCATAAGTAACAATAATTCAGTTTGACATATTATTGGCATTTTCTGTCATAGATGTGTAGGCCCTCTGCCTGTACAGGACAAACAGGCAGATGTTTGTGTGTGGGCATGCCGAGCTTTCTCCAGTGTGTTGTTGTGAATTATAAAATGAGGGATAGTCCTGCCTGCATGTAAGGTAACATACTAAGGAGTACAGAGCTCTTTCCTTCTTTGCTGTGAAACTGATACTTCTCCTTTTGCATATCTCAGCTCCTTTGCTGCTTTTTCTAGTATTTGCTGTGTTTCAGATCTGTTAATCACAGTTTTATTTACTGACAGGGGAACTGTGGCAGTAGTTCCCTCACGGAGGGATATATAGTGCTAACATCAATTGTGCTGGATAAGAGACACAGCGATACATGTCTGCGTGTTGTAATGTAGGCAGCTATTGACAGTGGTTTTCTAGCAAAATATAGACAAAAGTTTCTAATGACAGTGTTTCCCTCTGCTCATCAGATTTAGGTGATTTTTTCCTAGTATGTACTTTTCCATGTATGTTCGCAAGAAGAAATGGAATAACTATTCCCCATTCTCAATATTTATTGATTTGCAGGTGAAAGAGGCTGGACTCTATGAAAGGATTTTTCTGTCCTAGCCCCTTCTTCATCCTTCCCCAAATGCAGGTTTCTTTTGCATTTCTATAAAAGAAACTGTTTGGGAAGTTGAAATACCTTGGTACTGTATGTGCCAAAGCTAAATTGCTTTTTTTGTTCATATGAAGTGAAAAATGGACAGAGTCTGTCAAACATTAGAACTATAACAGATAGTAAACTATTCTGCTTTAACTGGTGGAAGAATGTGCAGAGGGAGTTTAAAATAAACAGTCAAACAATAATCAAGCATTTGCCAGTGTTTAGCTCACTGTGTTAAGCAGAATGCAGTATCTCAATAGGAACCACTGAGTTGCATGATATTTGTATACTGAGGAAAAATATGCTGAGGAAATACAGATAACATGGTTGGCTGAGCTGTGTCCTATGCTCAGCTGCACTGAATACACATATAATGCGTCCCCCTTCCCCAGTACATACACTTGCATATACCAGCTTCTTCCAGTGGAGCTCTCTGTCTCTACTTGTCACGGCTACCTGTCTTACTGTAAGAGGTCCAGAGTACTTCTCGCTGTCTTTAGAGAGTCTTGTGTCCTTAAGAGATTGAGAATATGTTTTTACTTCTGAAGATTTTTGATATGAGATACTTTTTATTCCACATTTTTAAGGTTAGTTGCCCTTTTTATTCCTTTCAGTGTAGCTTGCTTGCTGTTCCATCTTTTATAGGCACAGTGACTTTAGGGTTTTGGTCCTACAAACCTGTGCACTGATACAGAAGTATTTCTTATCTCCAGTTTTCAGTTTGTCAGCAGCATACGAAAAGTCTTCTGCAAGCTAAGCCTGAAGCTTGGATGATGTCCCGGTATTCTCTAAGTGAACATCCTTTAGTGTCTGAGCCATGTTGCAGTGAAATGTATGAAATATATTTGTATGTACTTATATGATGTAAACTATGAAAAGTATCTTGTTTTGTTTGGCATGTTCTCTAGGATACCTCTCCAGGAATGATGGGTAAAAGATAATGGTCTTACTGTCATAGGTGCAAGATGACTGACTCATGTCACTTGATAATCCAGGAGTGAAGCCAGATGGCCTTGAAAGTACAGAATAATCAGATACAAGTCATCAGGCAGCATGCTACTTTTGCTCTAATATCTGGGGTAATTAGGTAGAAAGGAGCTGGAGTTCAGGAGAAGGCAGAGGGGAAAGCTAACGCCATCGAGAAGAAAATAGACTAATAGGTGGATATCTCAGCTACTGTAGGGTCTCCAAAATAGAAATACCTGAATTCATATGTTACTCTCATTCATTTGTATGCTGTGGTATTGTTTTAGATTAAGACATGCTTTGCCTTGTATTTATCCCAAAATTCACCTTGAAATTTCTGTATTAATTAGTTAGATAATTTGGGCATAATAGTACAATTCTGGTAACTGCCATAACTTTATGAGTAAAATGGAGAGATGCAAGCTAGGTGGGTTAACTGTGTCTGACTTGTTGCAAATTTTATTGGAGGAATATTTGAAAATTAGAAGGTAGAACTTAAAACAGCAAAGACAGTGTGAAAGTGTTTTTTATATGCTGAAATGTATCATTTACCCAGGATACCTTGTCTTCCTTTGTTTTTGCCCTGGGCCTGCAATAAAATGCTTCCTATCTATATTAGTTAGCAACTACTCTGATGTAATATATGCGAATAGTGGTGCATTATTTCCTTATGCTTGTATGTTTTCTGTACAAAATAGTCTAGCAGTAGTGAAATTGTGCTATGTGATTTTCATTTTGAGATGGTTAGCTGAATAAGCAGTTGGGCAAGCAAGCAGTAAGCTGAATGAAGGAAAAAGAAATAAAATTTTACAGCACATTCTTGTAGGAGCGTGCAACACAAAATTGTGTGACTCAAATGCTCAATCTGGTCTTCATGATTAAGCAATAAACAAATTACAAAACAAAGTTATCGTCCTTTTGAAACTCATGCTCAGTCATTGTGAAAAAGCTAAGTATTTAACATTTCTCAAAGGAAAGCATCTTTTGTTAGTTGACATTCACTGGTAGTGGTTTTTAGTTAACAAAACTATTTGTTTGCATTAGGGTAAAATTAAGAATTTTTTTTTTGGTAGGCACTAGAGAAATTTTGTAAAATTAATTTCCTAAATGTTTATAAAAGGAAACAAAATAGTTAAAATTCATGATAAAATATGTATGCTTTTTAGCAAGAATTGAAAGAATACGTGTGGATTGTGCTATCAGCTTTATGCAAAGCCGAATTCAGTTACGTTGCTGAAGTGGGTTGCTGTAGAAGGGTCTTTGTTGTGTGTTTGTATCATGTCTGACACAATGGAGTTGTATTCTGTAAGACAGCCTTCCCAGAAGCGGTAATACAAACTTGTCATAATATTGGCTGTCTGGCATCTCCCACACTTTGCTGCTTATATCCAGCAGAGATGTCCTCCATACGTTTTGGGGAGGGGATATAAAGACTGTAAGTAGGTAATGACTGAGGTCTGTCAGATCACTGATGAGCTCTATACTTTCCAGGCAAGACGTCCCCCCAAACTTTAAAATGGCAGTCTCCTATCCTAAAGAATTTGCCTTCTTACAATTGGGATCTTGGATAGAATTGATGTGGGACACAACCCCCTGAGAAAGGAGGTGTTAGGGTCTTCCTGGAGCCTGCAGCAGTTGTTGCCTGGCCTGTAAGGCACCGAGAGCCAGGCACAGTTGGACTCTTACAGCACGCTGAGGTGGCTTTGTGCTCCCCTGGCCCTATAATGCCCTCGGCTGGATGGGCTGGTACACGGCCCTCCTGCTGCATGCACCTCGGCAGGGGAAAAAAGCTTCCTGCTGGCTCTCACAGGCCTCAGTGTGGTGGGCCATGCCCAACGTGCTAAGAACTTGCTTAGCTGAACCAAACTCCTGCCGCAACTGAGGTACAACAGCTTTACATCAGCTGTTATGAGTAGGTCAAGCAGGCTAGGAGTAGTGAAAGTGAATTTAAATGGTATAGGCTGAAGAGGTCTGAGCTCCCTTCCTGTGCTTGCTTTTATCCCAAGGAAGCGTGGAGCCTGGAAGGAGCCCCAAGGCATCCTTCAGTCCCCGAGCCTGCCCAGCTGACCAGCCGTGCCCTTCCTGGCAGGCCTTTGCAGACAGCCAGGAGCTTCCTGGGCAGTGTCGCCATATGCCCTTGCACCTGTTGGATGTCAGCCTGGATGGCAGGGTTCGCTGTGGGTTATTTTACTTCCAGCTATTTAGAGTTGTTGGTTGCCTGAAGCCAAAGCATGGAGTGGCCTGTACTGCTAGGGACTGTCCTTAGGAGTAAGCTGGGGCCTGACACTTCCACTCTTCTCTCCTGTTGAGACCCAATCTAAAACCTGTTGAACTCAAATACAATTCTTTTACTGACTGTGATTCCAGAGGGCTGGCACCGATACCTGTGGCATCAGAGTACAGAATAGAGTTTGCCCTGCATTACCCTGTAAGTCATGCTATGCTTCTCTTCGTTGTTGGTGTAATGTAGATACACACAGACTCTAGTAGATTCTTCTTGGTTGGATTTTTCAAAGAGCATCTTTTCAAGTAATGCACTTTTTTTTTTTTTCTTTTTTTCTTTCATGTTTAAGTGGTTAAGAACCTTTAAGGATTTGGGAGTAGGTACTAAACAGTTGTTTTTCTTAAGAGGGATGTTATCCTAATGACTTAAACTGGAATGAACCTTTTTGTTTGATAGTATTCAGTCAGGTGGAATATTCTGTTCTGTTTCAGAATAATTAGACAATTGTTAATTATGCCAAGAAAGTTTTATTATTATTAATAATAGTTTTAAATTATAAATAGAAAATATCACAGTCAAGGGTCTGTATTGATAGGTAACAGCATTGTGTATATTTGGCTATTGATTCTATTCTAAAAACGGACTCTTTATCCTTACAATTTTAGTACAAAATTACATCCTGTTATGGATAATATGTCATGTCTCCCTAAAAATGTGATCTTGATTTTCATGTCATGATGATACTTTATTCAATAAATCAAAATCTTCCTCAACAGTTAGCAACCAACTTAATGGTTATTTCTAAAATGTTGATACAAGGAATTTAGCAGTTAACAGTGTTTATGCATTCCAGAAGCATTAACAGGTTAGGTTATACGGGAATCCAGTAAATATCCATGAAACGTGCGGGAGAACTGTATGTTATGCTGTATCTCAGCAGTCGGCTGCCAGACATCTCATGAAATACCAAGTATAATAATAAAGTTTAAAATGATTATATTGTCAGGAGGCACACATTGTCCATTATCACTGAAAACTGAAGGAGCGAGGCCTATCGCCCAGTGTTTAGACTGTAGTGCTAGAACACTACAGATGTTCTTATCTTCTGGAGATAGTTTTGTACTGAATCAGTGATTTTAAACATTCTTATGTGTGAAAAAATGCTCTTTGCCTACTGAGCATTTCTGAAGAAATATAAAAAGGATATTTTTTATACGTGTCAAGGTTGTTTTCCGTTTCTGTAAATTAAGTTTGCAAAAGATCCCTAGTAAATTTATAATTTTTGCAGTAGTTTTTTCCCTTTGCTTGGTGGTGGTCCTGCATAGCTATTTAAAAAGGACGTTCTATTAAAGTCAGTAAAACATTGGAATTTACTGGGTACAATCTGCATGCTCATAAGCAGTTATGTGCTGGCTGCATTGTACCTGATGTATTTTGCAGCTGCAGGATGAGTAACACAAAAGCAAGCTAGGACTCTGAAAACTACTAGTATTTTTTCAGCCTCTGTGTGAATAGATGACATTGTCTCAAAATGCATCTTCATCAGATTTTTTTTTTACTTCTGTTCATTATGACAAAACATGGCAAACAAAGACAGAACATCAATTACAGCTGTAGTCTTGAAGTCTGAAGTTTATTTTAGCCATACCACACCGTATTATTATTATTACTATTATTCTTCGGTGCTTGTATGTATGTAAATTACATTAAAATCTAAGATCAAGGCAGACATGAAATATCAGTGACAAAGGCAGAAAAATTATGTACAAGCTATTATGAGCTATGAAAAACAAAACAAAAAAAGATGCTGTCTTTAATTTGACAGTGAACCAAAACCCGCCAATTTTAGATCACAAGAATATTTTTAACAAATGCTCCCTTAAAGCTCTGTTGTGGCTGTAGCCTCCAATGGCACCTCAAGTCTGTCAGCAGCATTGTTAAAAAATTCCCTTACGAGGATGCAGTTTTAGACTGGTACCTAAACGTCTGATATTTGGAATGCTGTATTATCTTATTTAGCCTGAAGGCAGGCATGTTTAGTTATATTATATATATATATATATATATGTGCGTGTGTGTGTGTTCAAACTGTTTATGCTAACAAATTTTCACAAATTCATTCTTTGAATTTCAGGTTCTCCTATTTTCTAGGGTCTGCTTAGCAAATGTAATTTTGTAAGACCTGCCTTTAGTGAGAAGCATCTGGTAAATGCTGATATTTTGAAGTTTAGATAGTTCTATGTACCTTAAGTAGTAATATATTTATTGCATGTCTATAATGGATCCAAAACTTGAAAACATAAGCTGAATTAAAGTGTCAAAACTAGAAGGGGTACGTGGTTCAGGAGAGCCTAACTTTTATACACGTGTATAAAAGCGAGAGATTAGATTCCTTAGATATTTTCATAAATCTGGCATAAATCCATTTACCGTACTAACGATTTGCCAACATATATTTTACAAAGTGAAGTGTATGAGCACAGTGGCACTCAATGAAATACATGGTTCCCTATCAGCAGTCTTTAAAACTTTTTGATTTCTTTCATGTTTGTTCCCAGGAATGCACTTGAGGTCTTTCCTACGCGTGAACAGATCCAGAACACTGCATTTTTAGGAGAGTGTAGCTAGATGTTAGTGGGTCTGTTAATTGCCAGCCAAAGGAGGTTGGGGTCATAGATCATAATGGTATAATGTTTTGCTTGCTTTTTCCTGAGATAGAATAAAACTACTTAAGGAAGTCAAATGTTAGTGTTACGTGTGCTTTTAGTTATCCCCCATTTTTGAAGGAGTCTGGAAGAGGGAGTTTTCATCTGTATCCATGCAAAGCTATCAGAACATTGCTACCATGTCATGATGTCATGGTTATGTTGCTAGAGGTAGCATGGGTCAGTCTTGGGCTGACGTGCCTGTGAAAGTGGCAGCAATGCAGCCTGCCCCTGGAAGCAAGGCTTAAAATACCCAAACTTGTGAGTTTCTGTACTAAGTGGTATGATTTTGAACTTTCCTATTTTTACATCTTTTTGGTAATGTGAGTGATTGTGGATTTAAGAAAAAGTAATTTTTGATTCTGTGAATGCTGTGAGTTAGGAATTCCTGATTTTTCTTGGAATTCCCAGGGAAGTCACATATTTTTATATAACTTGGTTTTCAAACTATAAAATGGTTGGGGGGATATCTTACAAGAGAATTCAGAGAATTAATGATTACGTATAAAGTTCTGTGATTAAACAGTGATGCGTACGTGATTCTTTTGAGGTAGAGTTCATAATTAAATATTTTGTTTTGCTGTATATGCTTACCCTTTGCAATGGTTAGCAATATCTGGTCTATGATAAGTCCTTCAATAGAAGATGAAGGCAGTTTAAGAAAAAATGAACTTGTCTTTTTAACTTGTGGAAGGAAGTGGTCTCCTTTTTAAGTTTTACAATTCAAGAACTAAAGTGGAGGTTAAACAGCTGCAAAGAAAAAAAGAATACTTTTACTGGTCAAATGATTCTACACTGAAAAGGAAAGAAAGCAAACAAAAAATCCTCATCAAGTTCTCTGTGAAACAGAAAAAAAGGAAAAAGTCTAAGGAAGGCCAAAATGGCTAATGTTACAGTTGTCACAATTACTCATATCCTATGCTAAAGATTGAAGAAGATAGGTAAAAATGAGCCAAAACAGGTTTTGGATCTTGTGGATAAGGCTTCTGTTCATGTCAGTATTTGCATCTGAGTCTCAGAACAAAATCTGGCCTTACTCTTTACAAAAAGCTAAATTTAAGTCTCTAGTTCTGAAATCAAAGATGAACAGATTCTGCATACTGTATGTAAATTGAACTGTTCCCCCCCCCCCCCCCCCCAGATATTTGCACAGAATCACAAGTCTTATTTTAATTAATTGAAATTTTCTTCAGTTAATTATGGCATATTGTTAAGCGTAGTTTTAGACAATTTCAGGAAAATACATTTACTGAAACACTTCAAAATTTTACTTCTTTGGTCATTCACTTATGTATTTTTGCAGATAAATAGTATGGCCCTTATCTATCAATTACTTAACTACATCAAGACTACTCATGTGATTGCTGAACAGGGTTACTCTTCTGAAAATAGTGCTTCCCAGACACTATACAAACAAACATATTCTTCTATACTTCATACACGCGTGTAACTGGAAGCATAATTCCTAAGAGGTGATAGAACGATCTCTCTCCTTATGCAGATGTATAATATATCCTCATGTATATACATGAGTGCAATATTTTTCAACAGAATCTTTATAATGTACCTGTGTAATTTATTAAAATGGGAACCTCCTAATTTGCTATTGTCCTGGGAGTAATCTTCATACACCAGCTTGTAAAGAGCTTCAGATACTTGCCATTTCAGTAATTGCTGCATCTGCATCACAGGCAAGTTTTTTACTTCTTCCCGTAAATACCGATTTCCCCCCACGCTCAGTTATGCCACTTAAAGCCCAAGTCAGTTGAGAAGCAGTCAACATAAAGTACTCTGAACTTTTTTAGACTCATAAGTAGCTCTGATATTAACTAGCCTTATCATTTGTGTGTAAAAAGATATATTAAGTAATTTTGTAGCATTATTATTTATATTTGTTATTTATATATTTATTTATATATATGTATGTATGTAATATATATGTATATATATTTATTATTTATATATTTATATTATTTAGAGCATTTTTTTCTTCTTTCAAATCTTATCACAGTTCTGTGAATAAGTAAAGTATTTGACAACAGTCCCATTAAAATAGTTAAAAAAAACATTCCTAAAATGAGTTGTAGAAAACTGTGTGGTATCTAAAAAACATATGATAGTATGGCTTAGAACAGAAGTTTTATCGTATTTAGTTGAGATGATACTAATACCCATGTATGGCTTTGAGTATACACACAAGTGCTCACTCTGTATGTTCTCAGTTTCAGTTTATAACATTTGTTTCACTTACAACTTCTATTCTGATTATTTACTGTAAAGCAGTCTTTGTTTCATTGATTTCTGTCTGTCTACCATAGAGTAAAGTTAGCTCTTCTAACACACACATCTGTCAGTACTGTACCAGGAGTCAATCCCACAAGAGAAAAATTGAAGAAATGAAAACAAATAACTTATAAAATAAAGTGACAATAATGTGCAGTAGCATAAAGATTGCTTTGGGCTGCTTTTGAAAAAGACACCTAATGACTTGCCCTGTTGTATGGGAACAGTGCAGATTCATGTCTCCACATGTAGTGCGTAAGTATAGATAATGTAATGCAGTGCAAACCAGAGGTCAGGGATGGGGAGAGCACAGGGCAGGTTTTTAATTGTATTTTTGCCTCTGCTTTGATTTTGGACAAGTCACATTACAGGCAAAATTCTCCATGTTCACGTTTTGTAGCTTCTTGTAAATAAGCTTATTGCTGTGACCCGAGATTGTCAGAATCAGGCCCAGAAGTATTACTGTGTTTTTTATTGTATTTCATATGGCTGCAGATGTTAACTGACTGACATTTGTGAATCTTTTAAGTTCCTCAGGAAAAGGAATAGAATAATACAACTTCAGAACATTTATTAAAAATGTACACTTTTGTTTAAAAGCATTAGTTTCATTAAAAAAAAAAAAAGATCTATGCAGCAGAATTTCAAAAACAAGCACATTTATAAAGATGTATTTACACAAACAACTGGTTGTGTGTGTTTAACATTTATGAATACTGGCCTAATATGGCTGGAGTATTCAAGTCTCTTTTAAGATTGTAATTGAAGTAGCATGATATAAATGTAAACTTTAGCTTAGAGCACACAGAGCATACAAGACAGTTTGACACCTTCATTTCAGCAGTAAGAAATTACCATTGTCTCTTGTTCTGTGCTTCTAGCTTATATGACCAAGCCAAAAAGTAATTACACAATTAGGGCTGACATACTGGTTCCTGTAATATTTCTTCTCTTAGTTTTTTGGTGGCTTATTTCTACTTCAGATTTTACAGTCCTTTGTAATTCATACCAAGATGTCCGTTTTCATTGCAACAAATTTACTCATGAAGATTGCAAGTCTTGCATAATTTAATGATGAAAAGGCAGCATTTCATTTTCTCCAAATGTAGTTATTTGTAGATTAAAGATAAACATTTGTGGAGCTAATACGGTTTTTGTAAGAACTTTGTCACCAACTTGAACATTGAATTGTTATGTACAGCCACTGAAAAGTATTTCTGTGTAAATAATGTAAATATGCATTTTAAAAAGAAGGATGTGCAGCAGTGTGCCACTGCTTATCTGAAAGGGAACCACTCTGCACAGAGCAGGTAATGGTTAGCTTCCTTTGTTCTGAATGTGTAGAACAGGAGTTATTAAAGTCTTACAGCTCCTGCTGGCACTTGATGTACAAGGCAGCGGCTGTGGGGCCAGGGGGTGGAAGTGTCCGCCAGCCCTCTGGGTGGCTGCAGGTAGGCAGCAGGTCAGGTGGAATGCGACTGTGCTGTTCGTCTCGTCCTCAGCTCAACTTGGCTTCCCATGTCGGTTCCTTATTTCTGGGATGTGTAATGCAGGTTCAGAGTCCTGTAATTTTGTAGCTGAAGATTTGTCCTCTCCAGGAATATTACAGAACAGTTGTGCTTCAGTTATGTAGATATGCCGGGGTCTTTGCTGGGATTATGTAAAAGGTGTTCTACAAGGTATTGTTAATTTGTTTCATGGGACTTTTTGGTTCTGATTGTTTTTTTAAACAACAACAAAAATCATCTGTGCTTTTTGAACATTCCTACAAGTGTATCTCAAGCCTTAGTACAGACTGGCAATGTGACAGGGATGCTCTGTGTTTCAGCTGCAGGGTTGGACATCTAGTGCAGAACTGGGTGCCCTTCACTTCTGTAGCTGAGCTGGCTGTTCAGCTTTCTTGTTGTGAGGGTTCGTTGTGTTTGATCTGGACACAGGAGCTTCATCTCATCTTGGATCCTGGTCTGTCATTATATAAAATACAATGGAGGGCTGGGAAGAAAGTATATTGAGTTTGCTGGTGACATGCCAAGTAGAGGGGGTTTGCCAAATATTAATCATTTGTATAAAGCTGCATCCACTGTTCAGCCAAATGAATCTGTTCTGCCTTGGTTTCTCACAGTGACAGAATCAAGATATCAGTAGTTTTGTAATAAAGTTGTCCTATTACATGGTCTTTTAATTCTGCTATCTCCTCTAGGGTCTGGTGCCCCTAGGAAGGGAATTCTTTTCTCCTAGAATTGCCCTCTGTGAGCTTCCCAGTTGGAGGGTAGACTGTACCTACAGGTGTAAAATAGACTTTTTACTCTTTAAAATTAATTCTTCCCCTCCCACCCCTGCTCTCTGATATGTCACTAGTTTGCATTATCTTTTCTGCAGATCAAGGCCTTCGACTTTCAGCAGTACTGTGTTACAGTGAGCATTTCTAAAGAAAAAGACAGAAGGGGAGGGATGCTTCTTGTAACAGCCTACTGCTGTTTCAGCCAGTTATTTTTTTTAACTATGAAATGAGAGTACATGTAGAGACTATTAAATCATTAATTACAGTATGTACTTCTTTCTCTAAACACAGACAAAACACGGTTAAGAGGTACCAGAGAGAAATAACTTTCCCTAATTTTAAAACTAAGTGCAGGATGTGAGATTTTAAGCAGGAGCCATGCACAAAGTTGTATTTTTATTTTTTTTATTTTTTTTTCTGATGGAGTTTATACCAGCATTTTCCTTAATTATTCTTGATGTTTTGCCCACTATACCATTAGCTTCTGCAGAGGACAAAAATAAGTTGCCAGTATCTACAAGAGCAAAGTGTGAAAGCGTTTAATTATTGATATCTTAGTAGCCAAGGTTCCAAAATGATGTTGTCAAAATCCATAATGATCAGATAGAAAATGTATCAGCCTGTTGTTGAAAAATAGGGATCAGGTCATGCAGTACCTGAGCATGCACGATGCCAAGAAACTGAAGTACCAGTTTCCTGTGTTTCCAGTGCCTAACTGCTTTAACCAGCATATTCCTCTGTGAAAATTCTTCTTATTAATGTTCTCCTCATTTTTCATTTTAATTTTAGCCTTTACTTAATTGTTAATCTAATACATACGTTTCACTAAATGAACTCGTGCTTTTTCACTGGTTAGATCTCTAAATCAGTTAAACGGCCAAGAACAATCTAACAGTATAATACTAGTGAACTCCATGTTCTTCATCTCTTCAAAACACCGGTTTCATTAACAGAATAGAATTGGTAGCTGATTTATACGTATTTTCTCTGTATTTTGTATTAAGTTTTTTTTTTTCTCTGTCCTGCTAAAAACTGTGGGACGCATCCATGGTCCTTGCAAAAATCACTGCCATGCACAGACCTGTGTTTGCAGCTGCTGAGAGCAGGAGCTGGAGGCTGTTGTTCCAGCCCGCAGAGGCTGAGGGTACCAGCAGTCAGGCCACTGTCAGCATCTGTCCCTGCCGTGTGCCCAGTGCCCTGCCTCCCTGACTGGCCGCCAGCAGAGGCTGGAAAGCGTGCAGGAGGGAGGAGGGCATTTCACATGGGTTTTGCCACCACTGTCGCCTCCCCTGAGTTTACCACACGTCATGTCGTCAGATCACGCCCAGGAAAAGGGCTACCTTACCATTGGCTCCTTACATGAGCAGATGCAGTTTCACAAAGCCAGAGATCTTCAACTGTGCCATATGTTTCCAAAATGGGTTTCGCACGGTTTTCGTTGGGTGGTTGAGAAGTTGCTCTACTGCTTCTATTTCCTCTCCTCTGTAGCATGATTGTCTACCTGCTGATATACCACAACAGCTAAGACCGCAGGTAGTAAGCAAGATTATAGCAAGATTATATATTATAAGTAAGCAAGTAAACAGATAAATCAGAAAAGTTACCCGAATATGTATTGAAATAATTGAAAGTTACTTTGCTATATATTTAGTCTATGGCCAAATTAAAAATAAATAAATAAATCCCTCTCTGAAGTACCTATTTACCATTAATATATTTAATTAAAAGATACTTCTGTGTTCCATTTTTCACTCTCTTATAGGTGCCAGAGCTTTCATGTTTATTAATAGCATTAGATCAAATAATGCAGATGTTTGATTTCAGACAATGGGATATGCTGCAGGTTAATCTTTCTAGAAGGATACACTATTTTGGCTTTCTTTATTTCAGGAAGAGTTTTGTAAACTACTTCTAAAATATGGATAGTATTGTAAGAAAAAAATATTTTTTCGGAATTGCTTCTGTTTCAAATGCTTCTCTAATTCTGTTTCCAACAGTGGATCTTACTGCGTAAGATACCACTACAAAATTCGTATATGTATTTCATAGAGACAAAGCTATTTAGGATTAGTTTCTTTGGTATACTAGAGGCTTTACTTTCTTTATTCAGTGGCTATGTCTCACAGCCTAAATAGCTTAAATGTGGGTATCTCATTTGTACCACAGTCTGTCTGAACTTGCTGTTGTTACAGGTATAGAGGAATGCTTACAAAATGAGAGGTCAGTGCTGCAATACTCTTGTACAGCTACTGCAAGGCAAATACTGTTAAGGGTGTCTCTGCACAGCATGTAGTGCAGTAGGTGACAGGAAATAATATTTTCAGCTTTTGGCTAATAATGTTCAAGAATTACAATTTAATTAATTATTCTTTTTCAAAGAACAGGTAATTGATGATGTCTATGTAATGTTTAGGGACATCTCATCAGCGTTTTTTTAATCATTCCTGTGAGAGAAATACTCTCATAAAATTATGATTTCTTTGCTTTTTCTAACACTAAAATGTCAGAATCAGCTCATTTATCTGGGATCGTTCTTTTCATACCCCCAGAGCTTTACATTCTTCCTGATCTGCTAAATGAGTAATACAACATATTTTTCACCAACAGCAAATACGGCCCTTGTTTATTAAACTACATCCCTTTTCCTACCTCTCCACTTTTCTTTGAACCTGTAATGTCTGAAAGATATGTAATTGATGCCATATGAGTAATGCTATGTGCTAAAGTAATGGACTACATACAGAATTTAACAGCAGTTACCGTTTTTACATTATGTCTTATGTTTCCTTTGATATCACATGTTCAGATGGAGTGGGGGGTATTAGGTATTTGTGTGAACTTAGAGTTGTTTTTTACGGCAGCAGTGACTGGGGGCCCTGTGCTGAGCGAGGGTCTTGTGGTATGAAATGCACTTGAGGAGCATGTGAGGGTGCAGGCCTTGCCCTGGGAAGAGCTTGTAGGATAACTTAGTCAACATTATTTTAACCTCTCAAAATATTACTTCTTTTTCTTCCTTACTAAAAATAAAAATAAGAAACAGTTTATATAACATCACATTTGAGGCGAGGGGCAGTATTTTGATGGTGCCCAAAGCATGCTACGAGGTTTTCTTGCCATACCAAGGAGCTTATTACCTAGCTGTGAATCTTGGCTGAAGCTTGGAAGAAAACAGTTTGAAAATCCTGTTCTGGCTGCTGTTGTTTTTAGCCAATTCTAAAGGATTTTGGTACTCAAATTTCATTTTAATTTCACTTTGAATTAGGCACTTAACTTCCAGCTGCCTTTGAAAATCCCAATGTCAAAGGAAAAAGGCAAACTTGCAAAAACTATACTGAGGTTTACTAGTTTCAGATGAATTATTATGTTCATGTATATAAAAAGACCTTGATTTTCATGAACCATCGTGTTCCAGTGCTCGCCGTGGGCACTGTGAGCGCAAAGCATGCGGGACAGTTTTGAACAGGACGGCCTGGCTTGTGTGAGGATGTTGGCATGAGGCCATGGCCAGAGCTGGGGTCTGGCTCTGAAGAGCGGGCCTGGCCCGTGTCCTTGGTGTCACAGGAAGCCTTGACAAGGTGCTGCCTCGAGTTGGTGAGGACCCGCATTTGCAACACTGAGTTTGAGGGGATCTACATGCTTTTTGGTGAGAGAAGGCCACATGTAGCAGTTGCAGGTTATGCATGCAGTGTATTGCTTTTACTTTTTTTTTTTTTTTTCCCCTAGGTCCTTTCAATATGTTAACAATAACTGCACTTGTGTAGCTTATTGCTGCAGATGCTCACAGAGAAGTTCTTAAGTGTAAATTAATTAATTATAACATCATGATACGAAAGCCAGATTCTACATTAGTATGCATGCCATTAAAACCAGTGGAGATGCTTTTAAACCCACAGGGAACTTGACCCAAAGGTGTATAATGACGCTTCTTGGTTACTGCAATCATTACAGTCCTAGAGAAGGAGAAGGTGATGGGGATGAAGTGTGTTGGCTGAAGTCAGACGAAATCAGATCTTGGAATCTCTGTACTCCAAGTTTTTTACTGCTGTCTCAGAAGCTCATGTCTGTGGTAAGGTTTTCTTAGATTTCTGACTGTAGTAACGTAAAACTATTTTATTTTTTTAATTCAATTTTTGTATAATTCATGAAGCGTACTCACAGGGCACAGCAGATACCACAGCTAAACTCTGATCTATTTTTTTGTTTAAAGTTTCTTTTAGTTATTTTCATAGGTTTGAAAGTTTATATTCTTAGTTGTAATACCATTGGAGAAGACTTTTTTCTTGCCCAGTAGCTTATATTTTAGGGGAAATAAAAGGCACTCAACAAATTTTCAACCTCTTGGTAATAAAATGGAACTATGTGTTTTTGTGCTTATACTTAGGAAAAAAAAATGAAAGAAAAAAACAACTATAGATTGAAAATGATTTTGCCTTCATTCATCTATAAAAGATACCACATAATTACCTTGGCATATAGAGGAACTTCTGGGGTAAAATTTACCATGTTGGTAGAGTACAGTGGTGGCTTTAATTGAGAAAACTTTGCTAAATAGCTCTGTATTTAAGTTAACTTCCAGTGAACCCAAAAGTACCTTGAGTTTTGGCAGCAGGGAAAAAGCAGTTGCCTGTTGTTTTTGAACGTGCTTGTTGCTTCCAGTGATGGTCAGGACCTGTAGAAAAAGGCTAAAAAATGAGGCTATAAGGCAGGACCTCTCAGCATCCAAAAGGCAGACTTTTTCAATATCAAATAAGGAAAAACTGCTTTTCCAGGGAAGAACCTTAAGGTGAATTATAGCTAGGTTTCAAATGGAAAATTGTGCATTCCCCTGGTGTCCTCACAATTTTATTGCAGAATCCAGAGTGATGTCTAATTTGAAGTAAGTTGTCCATTTTTTTCCATGATTTCTCAGGAACATTTTTTTCCTTTGACTTAAGCCTTGTATTTTCAAGCAGACCAATTTTGCTGTTCATACAATTTGAGGAGAGGGAGCAAAGGAGGGGCTAAAAATAGAGCTTATAATGGAACCTGGGTATGTTCTTAACTGTGGCGAGACACTTATCTGTCCATTATGTTGTTGACTAATGTTAACTTGTGCGCTGCCTTTGTAATGTATTACATTAAGCCAAATGAAGCTATTGTGTGATGTATCAAGATACAGTCACGTAGGTTGCCTGGCTATTTGCTCTTGTTAGTATTGTATGTGATGGACTTTAATAGCTGTGGAGGGCTCCTGGAGTTACTTAGATCAACAGTACACGTTTTTCTGCCTCATCCTGGAGTAGGCTTGCATGCTGGACTTGCATCAGCTCTACTGGAAGTTGCATGAGTGTGTTAGAGTGAGTGAGTGCATGTGTGTGTGTGTGTTACAGATCTGTAGAGAGCTTCCACAAATGCTCGGCTGGCTCCAGGCAGGGTCTGCAGGCAGAGGAGATATCAGTGCTCTGCTGTCTTAAAACCCCTTCCACTTGTATTCAAACCAAGTAAAGCCCAGTGGCTCTTACTGCTTTAACATAAAGCAACAATAATACCTTGGATGATGCCTTTAAATTGTGCTTGAATATACTGTTACAAAATTCAAGCTGTAGGAAGTCAAGGAGGTGTGCCTAGACTGCACCAGATTTCTTATTTTTGACTCGCATTTCTAAAATGTTTCTAAAATTTCTCAAACTCATGGTTCTCATTTCTAAAATGTCATTGTATTTTACAAACAAGGTTATTACATGTTATGTTAAGGTATGTATTTTATCTGCATAACTGTGGTTCACACAAGGAGTCTCCCAGTTTGCAGCATGCGCATCAGATACCTCCCTCTTCCTCTCTTGTTGATCCAGGGGCATTCTGAAGGGCCGGTACCAGCTCTGTCATGGTGGGTTGTGGGTCATGGTTGGATCCAGAAGAAAGTTGGAAATTCAGATTGGGCTGCCTTTAACTCTCATGGCACTCTGTGTGTGCATGCTTAGTGGCTCCCTGTCCCTGAGTGTGAATTCAGCCATCGCACACTTTAATATATGCTGCTTTGGTAATTCAAAAGTGGTGCATTTTTTAGTTTGCGTTTTTGTTTGTAAGTTTGCTCTGGTGCTTCAATGGTGAATAATTATTTGACTTTTTTTTTTTTTTTTTTTTCTCCTGAAAACAGTTCTTTCTTTAGAAGATTGAAAAATAAATTTCTTTAATATTTGTGGGCACATTTCTGTTGCTTTCTCAGTGGTGTTTCTTTAATGACAGCATGACTGGTTACTTTTAGAAATCTTATTAAAACCAAGTAGCCCTCAACCTGTTGCCAAGCATTGTTCTTCAGTATATTTTACAAGAGGTACTTTTCTTGTTTTTCATGTTAATAACATATTACTTCTGCAGACATGTTACCACTTATTTTCTGCCTTAAGAAAAGCATTTGTTCATGAGGAAAATATATCTATTTTTAGATCAAATGTTCAATACAAACAAAACACAAATTGTAAAGAGCATGTATGGACACATTCATATGTGTTCAGCCACACGGTTGGCAATGTGGAGGTGTTGTTTCTTGCATGAAGGCTACAGATGCTCTGCAAGGAAGGGCTCGGGGTCTGGCTGCACTTTCATGTTTGAGGTGTGCTTTCAGGATTATGCATTTGTCAGGCTATTGCTGGTCAGGTTAGAGGCTTTCCTTTGTAATGGGCTCTTGTTAACAGAGGTTTTTACAGAGTTGGCAGAGGTTTTTACAGTTTTTTTTGAGTTGGCAGGCTTGTGTGCTATATTTAATGAACTTTCTGCTAAGTTTCTGAGCAAAAGGTAGTTTATAATATAATTGCTCTATGTGTTGGTAACATCTTTTGTCATTATCAGTTTACATTGTTTTAAATAAAAGAATAAGAATAATAGAAGACATCGCAGAATGTGGATTTTTTGTTCTATTATTCATGATACTAAAAATTACCCCAAATAAGTATCTTGTGCAAAAAAAATAAAAAGAGAGATTTAGTTCCAAAAGTAGATAATTTATATCAGTCTCTACAATGAACCAGCTAATGATCCTTAGTCTAGAGAGGGGCAATGCTTTTATACTGTTTTTCCTCTTTTTTTTATGAATAGAATTGTACAAAAAAAGTTTCCATTGTGCAGTACTGTGAGTTTTGTACAACCATCTTTTATCAACAGATGGCAACCAGAACATGAAAAATAATTAAAAAATAAAATGAAAAGAAACCCAGAATGAATTAAAGTGCTTCTTTGCGTTCTGATCTGCATTTTTGGTTTAGAATTTTTATGGTGAATTGCCATATTATCTGTTATATCAGTTTACAATGAGGCTCCTATCAGACATAAAACAGATTTACAATACCATTAAAACACAATATCAAAGAATGAATAAGCAATTCAATAAAATTACAATAACACAAAGATAAAATGAAAGCCTTTTCAATAACAGTTTTATGCAAGAACATTTTGCAGATAAATATGTGTTTATAGATCTTTTAAATGCACATTTATTATACTGCTCCTAAT
>CM021775.1:20382979-20387979 GCA_011076525.1 Nettapus auritus | reverse complement strand
TTGCTGGCTGCACACAAATGTGTGTTGATCTAACAAATGCCACGTTTTCAAACCAGTTTAACCGGATTGTTTTCATATCAATATAGTACACCTTGCTTTGCATTAAATCAAAATAGGGCATTCTTATACCGGAATAAGGTTGGCACTTGCTGCAATCGAGCTGCAACTGATTAACAAATACAGCTTATCTAGAGAAGTGCAGCTGGATGCACAGTTCGTATCCGAGGAAATGCTCCCTCTGCCTTTTGAGGCTGAGCAGTAAACAGAGGGAGTAACTTTGTCGATAGGGTTAATCCAGGCAGTTTCTAAATCCTTGTCCGGGGATAGAGCTGGAAAGCACGGAAGCTGACTTTGATCCTGCTCCTCAGAGCTGGCAGAGAGAAAACGCAGCTTTTGGGGATGCTTCTCCATAAACTTCAGTATAATCTGGGATTAGCCATCATTGCATGCTCGTCATTACCGATGAACTGTTTTTCTACATGGTATGTTCCCTTTCAGCCTTACTCCTTTATACTCAAACCTTAATACATTATCCCATGCCAAGAAGTCTGAGTTCAGCAAGGCCGTTGTTTTCCTTTTGGATCACTGCTGTGTTGTTCACTTATCTGCCCCCTCAAAAGACTATCAGAAACCTCAGTCTTGGGAAAAGGAATTCCTGTGAGTGTTTGGACCTGAATGTCTGCTCACAAGGCACCGATGGGACTTGCTGGTGCAGTTTGCTGTGTCTGCTGAGGGCCTGCCTTACTGTCAGGACCCTCAAAATAAGAAAGGACTGTGTGTTTAATGTTATTTGCTGAGCGTTGTGTGGAGTTAATGTCCAGAGGGCTCTCTGTATAAAAGCAAGATCAGTCCCATGGTTGTTTTGAAAAGCAGTAATAGCGAGGATTGTCCGGGTTACTTCTATAGCAGTGCTTGCTTATTACCAGTTTTGGCTCCTATCTCTGATGAGGGTTTCTGGACAGTAAAAACCCCAACGAGAAAAGTTGGTGTGCTCTGCATCTTTTTAGGATGTGTCATTAAGAAGCTAAACTTTGTAATGGAGTCTATGTGAAAGAATTGTGCTATGTCAAATGCACGATTTGTAATGCATTAGAAGAATAATGTGCACCATTGCAACAGGAATAGGCTTCCTTGCCAAATGTACTTGAATTTTATTAAGTCCTGCCATCTGCTTTCTTTGTAGTATTCCTAATTTCCTGAGAAAAAAGATCTAGGTGTTTTCTACTTTTAAAAAATCCCTTACAGGTCCAATTCATTATTTTTGTTTCCCATATTCTGTTGTTGTTTCTTACTGATACTAGGTCCCTTGAGTTTCTCTGCACAGCCATGTCTAAGGAGAACCCAGCTGTCTTCAGTTCCTCTCTTTGCAGCGTCAGTAGGTTCCATCTCAAGAGAACTGCAGAACTGAGGCCTTCTGTTTAAGTCCCCCCAAGTCTGATACAGGGCACTTAACAATGTTCCCTATTCTGAAAATTTTGTAGGCCACCACAAAGGCTCCATTTTGTTTCAGATTGCCTTTTGGGTGATGAGGCAAGGTATATTACAAAGATGGTAGAGAGTATGTGTTTCTCTGAAAGAACATGCCCCTCTGCATTTGTTTTAAATGCTTTTTTAACATTTTAGGGCTTGTCTACAGAGAGAGATTATATCATGTTATGGTAGGGTGGGAATTTAAAGTAGCAATTTTGAAATAAATTAATTCAGAATCAAACATTCCTGTTCTGGTGCAAATTAATCATGAATAATTAATTGCAAATAATTAATGAGTACTAACTATTCAGTATTTACAAGCCCTTAACAGTTTTAGTTCTCTCCCAGCATCTCCATCAGAGACATTTACTGGCATTTTCACCTCTAGACTATGTAAGAGGAAGCAGAACAAGTACATGATGAAAGTGCATATGTTTATGTATCATCTCTTGACGATAACTGTTCTGTTCTTTTAACCAAGCAAGTTGCTGGTATGTGTGCTTCTACTCGCTTGCCATGGTCATTGTGCAGATTGTTCCTGTAGTGAATGGTTGTAGTGAATGGAAGGGAAGCTCATGGAGCAGATTATCTTGAGTGTCATCACGTGGCACTTACAGGGCAACCAGGCAATCAGTTGCAACCATGCAAACCAGTCAGCATGGGTTTATGAAAGGCAGGGCCTGCTTGACGAACCTGATCTCCTTCTATGACAAAGTGACATGCTTAGTGGATGAGGGAAAGGCTGTGGATGTGGTCTACCTTGACTTCAGTAAGGCATTTGATGCCGTTCCCCACAGCATTCTCCTCAGGAAACTGGCTGCTCATGGCTTGGACTGGCGCACGCTTCGTTGGGTTAAAAACTGGCTGGATAGCCAGGCCCAAAGAGTTGTGGTGAATGGAGTCAAATCCAGTTGGAGGCAGGTCACTAGTGGAGTCCCCCAGGGCTCGGTACTGGGGCCAGTCCTCTTTAACATCTTCATCGATGATCTGGATGAGGGGATCGAGTGCACCCTCAGGAAGTTTGCAGATGACACCAAGTTAGGTGCGTGTGTCGACCTGCTCAAGGGTAGGAAGGCTCTGCAGGAAGATCTGGGTAGGCTGGACCGATGGGCCGAGGCCAACGGTATGAAGTTCAACAAGGCCAAGTGCCGGGTTCTGCACCTGGGGCACAACAACCCCAAGCAGAGCTACAGGCTGGGAGATGTGTGGTTGGAGAGCTGCCTGTCAGAGAAGGACCTGGGAGTATTGGTTGATAGTCGGCTGAATATGAGCCAGCAGTGTGCTCAGGTGGCCAACAAGGCCAACAGCATCCTGGCTTGCATAAGAAACAGCGTGGCCAGCAGGTCCAGGGAAGTGATTATCCCCCTGTACTCGGCTCTGGTGAGGTCGCACCTTGAGTACTGTGTTCAGTTTTGGGCCCGTCACTACAAGAAGGACATCGAGGTGCTCGAGAGAGTCCAGAGAAGGGCAACGAAGCTGGTGAAGGGTCTGGAGAACAAGTCTTACGAGGAGCGGCTGAGGGAGCTGGGATTGTTCAGCCTGGAGAAAAGGAGGCTCAGGGGCAATCTTATTGCACTCTACAGGTACCTTAAAGGAGGCTGTAGCGAGGCGGTGGTTGGTCTATTCTCCCACGTGCCTGGTGACAGGACAAGGGGGAATGGGCTAAAGTTGTCCCAGGGGAGGTTTAGGTTGGATATTGGGAAGAACTTCTTTACCGAAAGGGTTGTTAGGCATTGGAATAGGCTGCCGAGGGAAGTGATTGAGTAACCATCCCTGGAGGTCTTTAAAAGACACTTAGATGTAGAGCTTAGGGATATGGTTTAGTGGAAGACTTGTTAGTGTTAGGTCAGAGGTTGAACTAGGTGATCTTGGAGGTCTCTTCCAACCTAGACAATTCTGTGATTCTGTGAATTTATGGACCAACATGTGACAACCACTATGTCACATGTTTTGTGGCCTGAAACGGACAAGCTCACATTGTGAATGTTTCTGTCCTGTCACAGGACTATGCCTGGATGTGGAGCAGGCGCCGGCATGCTGACTGACAGTGCCACAGGGCAGAGGGAGCAGCGCTGCCCACCATGCCCTGCGTGTCCTGGCTGGGGATCAGCGTGTAGGCAGCAGGGCCACAGCCTCCATGTTGTCAGGAGGCTCAGTGGCCACATGGAGCTTGGAAGCATTCAGGCCTGTGAACGTGCATGGGCATAGAAGTTAATGCATGGGCATAGAAGGACCAGACCGAACAGTTTGTATAGGCTGAGCCTTCAGCGTACGTGTACATGCACACACATGCACACAGCGTACTCTGCTAGAGATGTGAATTCATTGGAATGGGGCATACATGCCACTTGGAAAAATACCGCAAGGCAGTCAGCATCCCCATAGCTGGCTTGTTGCTTGTCCTTTGCAGGAACCCTGTTCCCTCTCATAAGCCCCCTGGTAGCAGAGAAGGGGCTCATACGTTCCCCTATTGTTACTTTATTAAAGATACAATAAAGTCTCTCCATGATTTTATCTGTTTGCCGTAATGTCTACCAGCGCTGCATTCAGATATGAGCCTGTGCGCAAAGCTGTAAATGAAGTATAAACCTGATTCCATTGTTGCGACGTGTTGCCAACACAGCACTTAACTACCACCCACCATTGACAGACAGTCTGGTGGTCACATCTGCATGTCAGTCCCATAAAAGGCAACCCTGAGACTGTCAGAGTGTGAGGCAGAGCATTAGTGATTTCAATTCTGTTTTATTTTCAACTTGAAATGGAGGAAAACAGACAAAAAACAAATAAGAAAGCTAAACAGTTGCATGAGAGCTAGCAATTTGCTGGGCTCCAAGTGACAGTCACTGCATTATCATAATTGTCTCTTCTACATGATAGGACAGAAAAATAATAATGTCATTTTATTTATAGCTGGGGTGCCCCCTTTATGAGAGTCATACAAGTTTCTGCCAAGTGGAGTAGGTCAAATGACATCTTTTGATCAGGCCTGTCCAAAGAGATCAAAGATGAATGGCAGGTAATGGATATCCAATGACAAACCAAATCTAAAACAGAAATAAGGCTGCCAGAGTCTGCCAGTTACCCATTAAAGGCTCACCTAACTAAGGCAGGCTGTTTGACATGTTAGCCGACCACCTAAATCAGCCAAGCGTAGGTGCTAAAATTGTGTATTATCATTGGAAATGGCTATTATTTCCTCAGTAACATTTCTGTTAAGGCTTTGTTTGTGTAGGGCTGACCTGCAGTCAGAAGAAGTGGAGTCCTGAGTGAAGCAAAGCCTTCAGGCTCTCAGCGGGTCAGAGCTGTTCATAACCATTATCTAGTTTTAATTGTTTCTTTCTAATAGAGAATTGACATCTTTTGATTCTGCAAAAAGCTGCTTTTATATCTTCAGTGGATAAAGCTCAGTGTCTTTTATCACCAGTACATGAGAGACGAATGTCCATGAGCAGTGTCATTGTATTCCTATAACATGGAGAATAATTTGGGCAGTATCCACAGGGGAATTCTGGAAGAATCTTCTTGGG
>CM021775.1:20290479-20377979 GCA_011076525.1 Nettapus auritus | reverse complement strand
CTATAATACTCTGCTGGAAAAAGACTTTTTAGAGGATTTCTAATGATAATGAAAATATTCTGATACAGCATTAAGGATTTTGCTACTGAAATGTGTTTAATGTAAATATGCTGTCAGATACCCTTCAAGTAATTGACAAGAGCGGATGATTAGCAGTGTTCTCAATAGTGTTTTTGCATAATCTTACATTTTGACAGAACTCTTCAGCGGCTTTTTATTGTCAGTGCTCTGCAATCAGTAGTACTTTTTCCTTGACATTTACTTTGTCATTATAAATCTTGTAAGTGGTCATTTAACTTGTTCGGTATGCATGTAAGAATATCATTACTAACATGTTTGAAAAAATGTCTTCCTGTTGAGGAACTACTATGAAAGTAAACTTAAAAAAAAAACAAACAACACTAAATGGAGTGGGTTGATAAGTGACTTTATGAAATACTTGTCTATGAGCATCTTCTTTTCTTCTTGCACATTTCAAGGACGATTTTGAAATCACTTACTTATTGAACGTTCACAGATAAGCCATCAAATTCAGGGTGGTTGTTGGATTCTTTTTTATCTTTTTTTATTATTATTATTTAATATTTTTATGATTTCACACTGTTGTTCAGTTTTGACCACTTACATCCAACTGACTAAAATTAAGCTCTTATAATCCATAAGCATTCATAATTACATACTGCATGTAACGTTTGTAGTCAGTATAATAAACCTTCATCTTTACTGAAGCATCTCTTGTTTCTACAGCAGTTCTTTAATCTATCTCAATAGATTTCTAGTGTACAGCTCATATAGATTTGGTCAGTGACAAGGGTTAGAGTAGTCTTGTAGAACATTTACTTGTAGCTGTGAAAAGCCCACATTCATCAGAGGATTAGGTCGATCAGATTGTACCAGGATCAATGGAAGGACTGTGTGATCCCTCTTAGGCTGTAACATGTTCACCTTCTTGGAGAGAATTCACATACACACACATTTCTCTGTCTTAAAGCCATTTATCTCAGAATGTCAAATTGCAATAATTAACCATTATTGATCTTAAATTCAATTAGCTTCATTAACACAGGTCATGATGAGGGTGCTTGTAAGGGAAAGGCTCTTGACAAGTGTCTTTTCTTATATGACATTGAATGTTCACAATTGTGGCTATAAACTATTCATATTGTGCCATAGGAACATCTTTTAAAAATGACAAGGGTTTGGTTGGTGGCTTTGAAGAGGCATTTTAATCCCCTCCCCCTCATCTTCTAGTTCTCAGGGTTTTCCAGCAAATTTTCTATTCAGGAATCAGTGAACCATTTGTTTCCAGCACATTATCTTAGTGTGGTATTATAGCAAAACCCACCTATTCAAATACCCTACAGTTCAGTAGCTAGCGCTAGATAGAGACTCATTTACAAAAGAGTATATTAGTATAGTTAGCAAATGAGTGAAATGAATATTCAATGCTTTTTTTTTTTTTTTTTTTTTTTCTTTACATACAGAACAAGTTGGGGCCATCTTGTAGAGGTAATCCTTGGGATCTTTGCTTTCTCTAAGTCTTAGGATTCATATAGCAGTCAGTAGTTGTTTTTCTTAAATGAAGGCTGAATAAAAACTCTGAAAGGACACAAAGCTTTGTTGGCCCACAGTGAACTCCTTTTTTCATGGAGATACTTCATTATAAGTGCAAGTTCACAATAGCTGAAATTGTGATTGAAATCATTTGGATTTCTACTATACCATTCATACAGTTGTATGGAGTTTATTGTAAGTAGTCACTGCAACCAAAATAGCTATTGAAACTACTGTATAAAGGACTTCAATAGGAATTTGAAGTTTGCAAGAAAAATGAAGGCTACAGCTTGGATTGTGTGTTAATGTTTGTATGGTTAAACACAAATACAAAACCAGTGTTCTGGTCACTGTAAAACTTGTAAGATGTGGCAGATTTGGAGCAACAAAGGATGTGGGAAGATTATAGAAAGTAAGGTGTAAGATTTTTTTTTTAGTCCAAAAAATTCTAAACTGCAATCAGAAGGCTCAGAGAAATGTGAATAAAGAGAAATGACAACTTAAATTTTGTTCAGAAACAGATTTCTGTGGCAATTAAATGGTCATTTTGTCACTAAATTTGCTATTTCCACTCCAGTATACAAAGCATTTACTGAAAAGAGGCAGGGCAGAAGCAGAATGGTTTGATTACTGCATTTGAAGAAACTAAAGTTCCCTTACAACATCTGTTTGCTCAGTGAAGGATTATAATAATTAAGAGCTATTAGAGCCATATTGGGAACTTTTATGCTCATGCCTGCTTATCCTGGAGTTGTCTGTGAATCTTGTATTCGTTTGGTGAATGCCCTGTGTGCTTTTCAGTGATTAAAAGATGCCACCCAAATGCTGATATCACTGCATATTTTAGTACCAATTCACACAGATAATTCGGCTTGTTCTTACCAGTATGTTGATAGTGACTTTTGTTAAAAATAAATAAATAAAAAATCCAATTATTTTTTATTCTTTGGGTATTCCAGTAAATATTTTTGTCTACTCGAGGAAATGGTAATTCTATGCCTAGAAAAATTCTGTGAAGAGTCCAAAACCCAATGTCCCTCCTAAATCAAAATCAAGCATTTACTTCCTGCTGTGATAGGTGCTTGCATGGAGTGGGAAATTATAACACGTGTGTAGTACTTCATACCGAGCAACTGTCTTAGAAACCAACAGAAAACCAGTTTTGTCTCAGAGTGGATCACATTTACTTGTGATGAATAATTTATACAGAAAATGTAGATTATTTTTTTTTCCTGTTACTAATGCACATAGTAATTGTATTTGTTAAGTTTATGTGACTGTTTTCAGACTGTGGGGCTGCTTGTGAGCTATTTACTTCAACAATTCATGTCTGGCTCTTGAATCCTTCCCCCGGTGTTGTCTCCCCTCCATGGCTTGTTAGCTGGCTCTCAACCCTCCAAGGGGTAGCGGGGAGCTGAGTGCCCCTGTGCGTGATGTGTGTTTGTAACTTTGGTGTTCTTGCAGGAAGGGCACCCCTTCCCCAGTAACCTGGAGGTGGGGAGGGGAGGAAGAGGAAGGTACTCGGTGAATATTGATGACCATGAAGCTACTCAAACCAAACAGCAATTGAGAATTCCCACTGGATGTTCACAGTTCTTGTTTCTTACTTACCTACTTGATCTAGTCTCGTTAGTGCTTGTGAAAGACTGTTTTTGCAGTGACAGAGAAGGCCAAGGCCTTTTTTTCTCCTCTTCCTATTTCAGCAGGATCAGACAGAAATTTCAGGTTTATGCTCATAGGGCTGTCAAAATATCTACACCCCTCCCCCCCCCAGTGCAAAATACGATAGCAAGTGAGGGCCTTTTGTCCACACAGGAGACCATCGTGTTTCCCAGCCTTTCAGCTTGCATGCTGTAATCCTGCGTTGCTGCTGGTCGTCATCCGTGGGCATGCAGCGTGGAATATAAACTGCCCCCCTGTTTCTGCGCAGCGGTATTTTTGGAAGTCAGCTGTATCATGTATGTGTGACTGCAAATTTAGGACAACCAAAAAAAAAGGTCTGTTGTTCCTGACCAGCCATACCCTCTGAGCTATTATTCCTGTTTCTCATAAGCATGGCGTTCTCTTCCAACTGTACAATATTGACATCTGATAGCAAATTTTAATGAGGAATTCTCTTTAAAAATCCATATAATTTAGTGCATTATACATGGGAGTCATTTGGACCTTGAGTCTCTCAAAGGTTTTGTCAATCTTCAGATCCCTTCTTGTTAGAAACTTCCTGCAGATCAGCTCTCTAAGTTACACAGATCTTAGACTGATCCTCATGCAACCCTACGTGCACTGCAGCGTGATATGATCTTGTGCTGTTCTCCATGTTAGGGGGACATGGTGTTATGTTTCACGGGTGGATAATTTGAGAAGATTTTAGAAAAACCCTGCTGAGCAGGTTGAATTCAGGGTGTTCAGGCCCCAGGCAGAAATTAAGGCAGAGCATGGCTTTGTAGGAGGGAAGCATGATCCATCGTGCTACATCTCCAATGCTGCCCTAGTAGAGCAGACATTCATGGCTTACCTGGAGTCTTGCTCTGTGCTGGGAGCAGAAAGCTTTTTGGATAAGAGCTGTGACAATTCCTTTCCTAATTTCAAAAACCTTGCCTATTTTCCCCATTGTGAAATGGAGTTTGCTGGCAGTGTGTGCAGATTCAGCATTTATTGGATTCTAGCAGCTTGGCTCAGTGGAGATTTTTTAAACCACAGACTCTAGATTTTGCACAGTACATGCACATGTGGGCATTTCACTGGGTATTTTATCCTTAGTAATTGTTTAAGCTGAAAACTAGCAATTATTTTCAATTACACACATAGGTTGCACTCGCATAAACATACTGTGAAGAAGCATAGGAACAAAAACACAGATTTAAGCTTTTTTCTCCTGCTTTGTGTAAATAACTGCATTATATATATTAACCTACAGGAGTTGCAGGCGTCTTTACTTGTCTTCTTGTCTGGCACTGGGCAAGTCATTTTTAACTTCTTTGGATTTCCAGGTCCACAGCTATAAACTGTGGGTAAGAATGCTTCTTCCACAGGGTTGCTGTGAAGAGTAAAACAGTCATTGGAGCTTTTGAACACCAAAGTGGAACGATAGCCAATGGTGCTAAGTTGATCCTAAGCCAGCATTTAATATAATGGCATTCTATTTTTTCAGGTGTGTATTTAATGAAGGAGATAGCATATAAATGTGTGCTTTTAACAGGAATATCTCATTTTAAAAATGACTGAATGGTATTTAGTTCCAGAAAAAAAGGAATGCCTGCTTTAGCAGAATTAGTAGCAATTTTTGAATGTTTACTGGTTTTTTTTGTAGGTTCCCTCTATGATACCTTTTGTAGGGCTACGTAAAGTCTGAATTGAACAGGAGACCTGAATTCTGTACCCTTCTTTAAAATACATGAAAGGCAGGGGAGTATGGAATACAGTGACATGAGGAAGAGGTGCTTGCTTTGCTGAGATTAGGTGGTCCACACGTTAATGACATATGAACTCAGTCCTGGTTATCATCTCTTCCCTGTGTGTTCTTGTCCGTGTAATTCTCAACTCTTAGCACTTAACATTTGATCTGAACTCTCAGAAGTTGCTCCAAATGTAGTACCAGGCCAGGATGCTGTATTAGAGCAACTGGCCATCTTCATTTGGCCTGTTTCTGAGCTCTCTGTATCAGACAGATGTGGTATTTTCACGAAGGAACAAACACAAATACACTTCAAAGTTTCTGGTGCCTAATGATAGCTAACCATTACATTGGCATGCTATGTTGCATCATCCATGCCGATTCCCAGTAACTTCATACTACAATATTATTGGCATGCAAAGTCTGCAGATGTATCAACATAAAAAAATCCAGCTAAACAAGCATGAATCATGCACACTACATCAAATTAACATGTTAAAAATTAATATTCTTGACCTTGCCAGTGGGCAGAATAATCAGAATAATCTTGGAGTAGGATCGTGCCATGGTGCAAGGTACCAGCTACTTCAGCTGACAGGTGAGAGCAGTGCTGACCTCTCCACTTGGAAATGACATTTCTCCCTCATAATAGATAGTCCTGCCCCTATGAAACAGAACTTTTGACCTTTCTAACAAAACAACAACAACAACAACAAAACATCCCTCTCAAGGTGTTGGATGATCAGCATTGCCATGCCTGTTGGCACTGTTGTCATGTGCCACTGTTGTAAACCGGGAGCCACTACAGCCTCCTGTTTCTGTTGCCTCACTAGGAATATACTGACATCTCTGCCACATGGTGAAGTCTCAAACATAGTTTCAGCTACATGCGAGTCATCAGTCAGACTCTGTATAGAAATAACTTATGTTGTGGGTGAGATGTTTGCCTTTCTTCCTGTAAGTGGAAGGCCTGGGGAGTGGGAGTTTTCTAACAGACTGATAGAACTATTTTGTATGCCTACAGTTGCATTAGGTCTTTGATTGACTCCACCCCCTGGCTGTTTTTCTCTTGCCTCTGTTCATTAATTTTGTGCATAATGTCCATTGGTACAGTCAAAGTGTCTCAGGAAAGCTGTTGGCTTTCTCTTGACTTGTGTTCAGGCGATGCCACGTCTTAACTCTGAATGACCCCACAGAAACTGTAGACTCCTTGAGTATTTTTTCATAGGTTACTGAAATTGTTAATAATAATAATAATAAAGTAATTTCTTAGGTGACTGGAGCCTTCCTGCTCTCAGTGTCTGTCTTCTGTTCTATACTTGAAGTGTGAAATATAAATGGATTCCCTTTTTTTTAGGGGTTTAAAAGTTTCAATATGCACTCAAAAATTGGGTAGTTTGGGAAATGATCCTTAGCATTACACGATGACTTCAAACCATGCACAAATAAGTAATAAAGTTGGTTGCATTTCTTTAATAAAAGGCCATTTGGTTAAATCAAAATACTTCCAATAAATTGAATGGTTTTGATGAACTTGTAGTCAAGCATTTTTTCATGTTGGAAGAATATTTGAATGTTTTGATACTTTTTCAAGCAAAGAGCTTATATTCTAGTTTAAATACATGCTGGTAAGCCAATTAAAGTCAAAGTCTTGGCAAAAAAGCATAATTAAGACATTGCAAAGTATAGCAATGAAATATTTGGATAGATCCAAGCTGAAATATATGGTCTCAGATACATTTTTTCAGGAAATATGAGAAGAATTGTGCAATTAATTGGTTTTGGGAGAACAGTAAAGTCCAAACAAACTCAAGGTGCATGTCTGACCACATTGCGGACATTGTGTGGATGCTGCCATGGAAGGGAGGAAAGCCATGCTGTGTTTTCATCTGAGTGCTACCGAGGAGCTCTCATAGATGAGGTTTGAGCCAGGGGCTGTGGTGCTGGTGGGCACCTCAGGAGGTGGCAATTTGGCCCAGGATGTCATTGGAGCAGTGGTTGTTCCAGCTCTGCAGAAACATAATGGGCCAATGACATTTCTCTGGCTTTGTATAGTGTCTGAGGTGTCTATAGTGCGTGTGGTGTCAGTGTAGAGAGAGATACATGACTGTATTACTGTATATACAATATACATGTGTATAGATCATTTCGGGTAGTGAAGTATCACAATTTATTTCCACTGGCAAATAAATGATCCATAGCTCGGTTATGAAGGTAATTCCCCCTTGTATGGAAATTAATTCCATTATACCACAGCTTACAGTTATGTATTTATATCAAATGAGTTAATTTCATTTTTTACCCTGCAGTTTAGTTAATAATTTTAATAAATGTTAATGAGGGAACTGTTCTCAACCTCTCAATAGCTGTACCTGCAATAGGTTCCAGAATCCCTTGGATATCCTCATCTCTAGAAACTGAGGGCCTCCCCACAGAACCACTGCCCATCTTTTGTCAAATATGTCACAGTGACAACATCGTCAACTTGCAGGCAGTTTCCTGTGGGTTATGGTGTCCTACAAGATGTAAACTACAAACTTTTTTGTGAATGGTGACTTTTTATTCTCATTTTACACTGGAAAATTAAAAACAAAAATACAGAAGCACATAGCACATAATTTCTTTCATTTCTATTCTTATTAACTTCTGCTGTTAGAATTGCATTTAAAGTCTTTTTTTTTTTTTTTTTTGTCCCCTCAGACTTTACTGTCAAGGCATTGAAGAACAGTTGTACAGGTGCCCTGCTGTTTCAAACATTTACTCTACACTTGAAACATATCAAACCAAAAGTCTCTCTTTTTTATTAATAAGAAGCAAACAGCTGAGTAAAGATGGACTGGAGACAGTGCTTGTTAAAGACAATCTCCCCATCAGCAGTGAATCTCAGAGAAAAGTTTTATGTTGTTTTTTTTGTTGTTGTTGTTATTATTAACCATCTTCTCCTGATTTTATTTTCCATTTTCATAGTCTCTTTGCTCTTCCTGTAGGGACTTAACCAAAGGAGAATTTTCTCAGCACAGCCCTCCTCGTCCTTCTGTCTGTTGCACCCAGAAAGAACGCCAGTCACCTCCATCTGAGCAAGTTGTGGTGAAGCAGGCTGAATCAGAGGTTCCCTTAGCTGCAGATGGGCTCCTTTTCTCCAGTACCCTTAATCCCATACTCCCCTGTGGTGTGAGACTGAAGTTTGGCCTTAATCCCCTTCTGTCCCACATGCTGATAACAATTCAGTTGGGATTTCTGAGGAGGAAGTGCATCCATTGCCTTCTGATGGACCCTCTGAGAACAAAGCCTTAGGGAGCTGTGAGCCCTTCGGCCACTGTAAACCTACCTGTAGTGGTGTGGAAACCTTTGAGAATGGCTGAGTCTGCCACTGCAGGTTGGCCAAGACTTGCTGGGTTGCCTTCTGATGCCGTACTTCAGCCCTGAAGGCACGTGGTAGGTGACCAGCCCTTGGAATAAGATGTTAGAAGCTACTGGCACAAACTGCTTAGGACCGTGTTTTAAGTCTTAGGCTGAGATGTTTCCCTGAACACCCTCATCTCTTGTATACACCTTTGGTTGAGTAAGTAGGGGGTAATGTTGTGTTTCATCCCTCCTCTCCCTTGTGCAGGGAGCAGGAGTTGTTCAAACTGTTGCTTGATTAAAGTTGCAGGTTGCTGGGTTAAATTCCATGCTGTTGTTTATTTCTCATTTCCCACATATATGGATCAAAGACTGATGTCACAACTTAGCTTCACAACTTGAGTTTAGGAAGAACAGCTATAGAAGAGGCAGCTCCTGGTTAACACGCAAATATGCTTGATAGTTGGTGAAAAGGGCAAAGAAAGCATGAAAGGTAAATAGATTTACATTTAAATGAGCCGCGTGCTGGAGGTTTTCCCTAATGTAAAAGTCACTCTTGAAAGAAACAGTGAATGTGACAATACAAGTGTTTCATCCAAACAAAGTTCACAAGATTTCAGCAGTAAGGGAAACAAAAGTGTAAAGACCACCACACTAATTAGGGACTTGGTTCTGTGCCCCCTGTCTGCGTTGGTGAGCACTGGTCTGCAGGAGCACTTCCAGTGGCGTGGAGGGACCCAGCCCAGGGCTTTGGTACATGGTGTGTGGGAGTGGATGGCACACGCTCATGCTAGTACCCAGTGGACAGAAAGTGTGAAGGACAGGTACATTTATAGGGTGCTTTGGTCTTTCATCTCAGACTGCAGGTGTGCATGAGATCATTCTAATGCAGGCAGGGTGACAATAACCTTGGATTTTCTTTACCTCTTAAAAAGAGAGTCTTCAGTTTCACATGAGGCAAAGGAATGAGAGTAGTAAAAGAAAAATTTTTGACAAGGTGGAAAAGAAAAAAGGATACATTTCCTTCCAAATCACAGGTTCATGCTGTCATTTCTTCCTTCCATCCTTCCTCAGTCTTATCACTAGGATCTTTGGCATGGTTCTGATGGAGGTAGTTGGTTGTCAATTTTTTACAAGTTACTAGTAATTATTTAATTTTTTTTTTGCTCTAGAGAGTAATTATTTAATTATTTTTAGCTCTAGAGAGCTCTGGTCTGCTTTGCTGAAGATTTTGCTGAAGATTTTGGTAGAGTTTAGAAACATGATGGCACAAGTAAGATGAAAAGCAATCTGTACCAGAGAATGAAAGTGTTGAATGAAATCCATCTCGATAGTTGATAAATTCATTATCGTGGCTTCATTGCATGTATTTGCATGGTAGGCACTGATCCTGACTACAGAGTGCCAGCATGACTGTAGCATATGTAAAATAAGGATTGTTTAATTCTTTTAAAGTATTCCAAAAAAGCATAAAATAGAGTAAAAGAGAGATGTTCTATTTCATGAGAGTACATATATCTGTTTTTAAAGATGTTATCAGCCTCTTCAAAACATAATAATTTAAAGGTTTTAACTTAATTCATTCAAACTACATTCTTCCAAATGTTAAAAATAGGAGCCTCGCTGCATCAATTTTCTGTGTTGAAATTACCTGAGCTTAAATCATCTAATTACAATTAACTGTTACTCTTGCGTTATGTTTGTGCCTTCAAAGGTTTAGCTGCTGTTCTGTAGATCAGATTATAACTTGCCATGCTTGGAGGAAGATTTGCTACCATTCATCCATGTCAGAAATAGTGAATATTTTGTATTTCCTAACAGAATGAAGAAATACTCCTTATGAAACTAAAAGCCTGATTACATTGTTGAATTAGCAGTTGTTTATGTCTTTTTTGGTTTTCTGACAACACGTAAACATATTTTCACTGAAATAAGTTTGCAAGATTCAATACTGTAGATGTGATATCTACTATAGTATTCTCCTACATTTTTGTTTCTCTTCTTGGGATATTAATCATTATCTTCTTAGCACTATTGTCTGAATAAACAAGCTGTAGATTATTTAATGTGTTTACAATACAGATACCCATACGTTCCAGATGTGTTGCAGAGAAGAAGATCAAAAGTCAAGTGTCCTCAACTATAGAGTCTACTGGAAACATTTTTTTTCAAAGTTTATATTTGTGATAGATTGCTAGCACATTTTAAACTCAGCTTAATACAGAACAGTCATGATCTATTTTGCTTTCTTAGCTGCAAATTAATGCACTATATAGAAATAGATTAGTTTGATCAATTAATGATCCCTCTCCTAATGTTACTGTAGTTTCCTTTCCTGAAGGAAAAAATGAGGTAGACTTAATATATGTAGAATACATGCACAGAAGCTCTGTGGAAAAAAAGAACGTGTTTACTGTCAGTTCTCAACTATTCTATTCAGGAAGAGTATCTTAAATTTACATCACCAGTTGCATTACTTGAGGAGGAAAAAAAGACAGGATCCCTGTTGGGTGTCTCTGTAGCTTATGCTGAGTAAATATTGACAAAGTAGTCTAAAGAGCAAACACTTTGACATTTGTAAGGTCCACTGGAAGGTCTTGTATATATTTATACAGCAAGAATGAGTACAGCATACCAATTTTCTTGAACTAGCTCCTGACATAATTCTGCATGGGCTTTCTTTTTGAGAAAGGTATGCTTAAATGTGAATGGGTCATTTGTTACACCCATAATGAATATCCTCGAATTGCTATTAGTGAGCTGTTTCAGAAGGCTGTGTCACCTGCTTTTACTGTCTCCTCCTCTAAAATATGATAACTACTAATAATGATGACTTCTTCTAAATCTCATTTTTTAATTATTGCAACTGGGGATTTTTTATTTTTTTTTTACTTTGTAGGAGTTTTTGATGTTTGTTGTACTCTATATTTATTAAAGATAGAGTCTCAAAACTGTAATGAGCAAAAAATGCTTGCTTAATTTAAATTGTGAATCTGTCTGTTAAGAAATGCATTAGGGGTAGGAGAAGCATAAGACATATTAATTGACAGACAGGAACTGCTGTCTCTGAGGTTGATACAAGTAATTTATTACTTTAGAAATGAATGCCACCTCCAGAATGTGCTTCATTAATTTCAAATTTAGTTTTAATTTCAAGCTGTTGCCCCTTGAGAAGAATAAGGTGGCATATTATGTTTGAAGAGCAGATTTTTTTCTTGCTCAGAAGAAACACTAAATTTTAACTGTTTAATTTTATAAATAAGTGCAGTTCTTTGGCTGAAACACTTGAGTGAAAGTATGAAGCTGAAACTAACTTGTATTTTCTTCTCTTCATAATAGCCTATGTTTCAGATGAACTAAAAGCAGCAGCATTGGTGGAAGAAGATGTGGAACCTGATGAAAACACAGTTGATGGGGAGCCTTCAGCAAAATATATGTGTCCAGAAAAAGACTTCAGTAAGAACTGCCAAAGCTACCAAAATTCTCCAGCTGCTGAATTTTCTAGCCATGAAATAGACAGTGAGTCACACATCAGTGAGACAAGTGACCGCATGGCAGACTTTGAGAGCAGTTCTATTAAAAATGAAGAAGAGAGCAAGGAGGTTTCAATACCACTCGAAGACTCTACTGTATCTGATAGTTTGGAACAAATGAAAGCTGTATATAATAACTTTCTCTCCAATTCCTACTGGTCCAATCTCAATTTGAATATTCACCAGCCAATTTCAGAAAAAAACAATGGTAGCAGCAGCAGTAGCAGCAGCAGCAGCAGCAGTTGTGGAAGCGGCAGCTTTGACTGGCACCAGACTGCTATGGCTAAAACACTGCAGCAAGTTTCTCAGAGCAGAATTCTTCCTGAACCGAGCCTTTTCAGTACAGTTCAATTGTACAGACAAAGCAGTAAGCTTTATGGCTCTATATTTACTGGAGCCAGTAAATTCCGCTGTAAAGACTGCAGTGCTGCCTATGATACTTTAGTAGAATTAACAGTGCACATGAATGAAACGGGACATTATCGAGATGACAACCATGAAACTGATAACAATAACCCTAAAAGATGGTCCAAACCTCGTAAACGCTCATTGCTTGAAATGGAAGGGAAAGAAGATGCCCAGAAAGTATTAAAATGTATGTACTGTGGTCATTCATTTGAATCTCTTCAGGATCTGAGTGTTCATATGATCAAAACAAAACACTACCAAAAAGTGCCTCTGAAGGAACCTGTTACACCTGTAGCAGCAAAAATTATCCCAGCTACTAGAAAGAAAGCATCACTAGAGCTTGAACTTCCAAGTTCACCAGATTCCACAGGTGGGACACCAAAAGCAACAATCTTGGATACCAATGATGCACTTCAAAAGAATTCCAATCCCTACATTACACCAAATAATCGCTATGGTCACCAGAATGGTGCAAGCTATGCCTGGCACTTTGAGGCAAGGAAATCTCAAATTCTGAAGTGCATGGAATGTGGAAGTTCGCATGACACTCTGCAGGAACTCACTGCTCACATGATGGTGACGGGACATTTTATTAAAGTCACTAACTCTGCCATGAAAAAAGGGAAGCCAATTATAGAAGCCCCAGCAACACCTACAATAACGTCCTTAGTAGATGAGAAAGTCCAGTCTGTGCCACTAGCTGCCACCACTTTTACATCTCCTTCCAATACGCCGTCTAGTGTTTCCCCTAAATTAAATGTTGAAATAAAAAAAGAAGTAGATAAAGAAAGAAACATTTCTGATGACAAAATGAAGGACAAAGAAAAGTCAAGTGAAGATGAGGAGAAATACGATATTTCTTCAAAGTACCATTACTTGACTGAAAACGACCTAGAAGAAAGCCCTAAAGGGGGACTAGATATATTGAAATCTTTAGAAAACACAGTTACATCAGCTATAAATAAAGCCCAAAATGGCACACCAAGCTGGGGTGGCTACCCCAGCATTCATGCTGCCTATCAGCTGCCAAATATGATGAAGCTATCATTGGGTTCATCTGGCAAGAGTACACCATTAAAACCTATGTTTGGAAACAATGAACTAGTATCACCATCTAAAAACCAGCCTTTGGTGTCTCCGCCAAGCAGCCAGACCTCACCTGTGCCAAAAACAAACTTTCATGCCATGGAAGAATTGGTAAAGAAAGTCACTGAGAAGGTGGCTAAAGTGGAGGAGAAAATGAAAGAGCCTGAAGAAAAGCTTTCTCCAATGAAGCGTGCAACACCTTCACCATGCAGTAGTGAAGTCAGTGAACCCCTTAAAATGGATGCCTGCAATGATGGTGGCTTTAAAAGCCAGCAGAACAGCCCAGTCCCTCAGAGAGATGGCTGCAAGGACAGTCCAACTGCAGAACCCGTGGAAAATGGGAAAGAACCTGTTAAGTCAATTGTAAGTTCTTTAAGTAGCAGCACAGCTATCATTACTGATCACCCTCCTGAACAGCCATTTGTAAATCCATTAAGTGCACTGCAGTCTGTCATGAATATTCACCTTGGGAAGGCAGCAAAGCCATCTTTGCCCGCTTTGGACCCAATGAGCATGCTTTTTAAAATGAGCAATAGTTTGGCAGAAAAGGCTGCAGTGGCCACCCCACCTCTACAGTCCAAAAAAACGGACCACTTAGACCGTTATTTTTATCATGTCAACAATGACCAACCCATAGATTTGACGAAAGGCAAGAGTGACAAAAGCTGCTCTTTGGGTTCAGCGCTTTTGTCATCCACATCGACATCTTCTGCATCTTCTTCATCTACAGTGACAACAGCAAAGACATCTGCAGTCGTGTCATTCATGTCAAACTCGCCGCTACGCGAGAATGCCTTGTCAGATATATCTGATATGCTGAAGAACCTGACAGAAAGTCACACATCAAAATCTTCCACACCTTCCAGCATATCTGAGAAATCTGACATTGATGGTACCACAATAGAGGAACCAGAAGAGAGTACACCAGCTCAGAAAAGGAAGGGACGTCAGTCTAACTGGAACCCTCAGCACTTGCTCATCTTGCAGGCCCAGTTTGCAGCTAGTTTACGGCAGACTTCAGAGGGTAAATACATCATGTCAGACTTGAGCCCTCAAGAAAGAATGCACATTTCCAGGTTTACAGGACTTTCAATGACCACAATTAGCCACTGGCTAGCCAATGTGAAATACCAGCTCCGAAGGACGGGGGGAACTAAGTTCCTTAAAAATTTGGACACTGGGCATCCAGTGTTCTTTTGTAATGACTGCGCATCACAGATCAGAACTCCTTCAACTTATATTAGTCATCTTGAATCGCATCTGGGTTTCAGGTTAAGAGACTTGTCCAAACTGTCTAGTGAACAGATAAACAATCAGATAGCACAAGCAAAGTCACCATCTGAAAAGCTGGTGACATCCTCTCCAGAGGAAGATATCGGAACTTCTTACCAGTGCAAACTTTGTAACAGGACTTTTGCAAGCAAGCATGCTGTTAAACTTCATCTTAGTAAAACACATGGGAAGTCACCAGAGGATCATCTTCTGTACGTTTCAGAGTTAGAGAAGCAGTAGCATTTGGTTTTGATTAGAATAACTGTAATTTGCTTTGAGGAAAACTGTCAAAGACGCCTTAAAGCTACTGTTTAGTTCTTGGCACATGTTCTTATTTTAATTCCAGAGGCACTCTGGGCTGAACTGTTTTGTATAACTGTACAGTGTTTAAATAGAGATGCATAATCAGCTGTTGTTACTGGTAAAATATGAAGGTTAAAATGCAGTGGTAAGTGTTTGGAACTTTGTGTAAATTGGATTTAGTTGCTGTGCATCCCTCCGATGCATCAAGCTGCATGCATTAACAGACAGTTTAATTAAGCATTTATAACTAATTCTGGTGCACTTTTTCATGTGACCTAAGTGTGCTGGTATTTCTCACCCTATAATCTTTAGCCCTCTGAGTACTTTGAAGCACTTTTGCATTAATTTGGTAAAAATGTATGGATACTTTTTTTTTTTTTTTTTTTTTTTTTTTATCTTAAAGCAAAAACAAAAACCTTGCCAGCTTAGTTCTGATTGTTAATATGAACCTCCATTTATGCAGAGGTGTCTCACACCTTGAAATTTAAAAATATAATTTTCACATTGAAACATAGGTGTATATATTGTATAGATTTCAAAATCTCTTATGAAAAATGTGATTGTGGTTAATGCCATTTTCTTCAGCATTTTTAACAACTGTGTTTTTTGTACCTGATAAGCCCCAGGTATGAACTGTACTTATATATAGTGTATATTTCAATTTCATTTTTTAGATCTAAAAGTTTTTCTTTTAACATCCAAACATTGTAAATTATATGATGAAAGACACCACAGATAGCATTTATAAAGTATTCAGAAACATTATTCTTAAAGCAAAGTATGTTTTGTTTTGTTTTGCTATACCGTACATCTATATTAATAGAGAGTCATGTTTAAATTATACATATTTATTAGTGTTGCTATCATTTGTTTGTTTTTTTCTTTTTTTAAAAAAAAACGTCTGAAGAAACAGAAGCCACGGACTGCATTCCTGGCATGCATTATAACTGTTTTGCACAACATGACTTTTAAAGTTATTTATTAGTAAAAAAATAAAATAAAATAAAAAGAGAAAATTCAAAACAAACTCAGTGCTCAAAGGGTTAAATCTATTTGAAAACTTGTACTGTATTTCCTAAACATTGATAAAGCCTTTAAAATGTTTGTACTGTAGTACTTTGCTTAAAGTTATGAGGCATTCTGTGATATAACCTCTTTTACTTATTTATAAGCACTCTTGGTTGTTATTTCCTATTGTAGAATGCCTTTTTATTTCAACTGGTAACTTTCTGTTTTGTTCTGCCTAATTATTCTCCCAAGATTCCATACTGCAGCTTTATCTTTAGGCATATGAAAGGTAACCCGTGGTTACCAGCACACTAAGTGATTCTGTTCGTCTCCATTTTTGGCAGTTAATTTGCAGAAGTAACTGACAGCTGACACCATATGAGAATCTATGTATAAAATATTGGCATGTAAACAGCACAGACACTGTAATGCACTCTGTGCCCTGTTTTGTTGTTGACAATGAAGCACCATTATATGACTCTTCATATAACCTTTTTTTCTACAGCAGCATTAAAATTGTCTTTTTGCTATAATTTTGTGTTGCGTTCACAATTATGTCTGAAATGTGCTACAACTAACGAGCACATTAAAATTAAATTGTATGCTATCTGTTTATGACTGAAGCTTGAGTAGGTTTCTTCATCTGCCAGGTGCTGGCAGTCAAAAGCTGCACATAAATCACTGGAGTTTTAGTGAACTTCAGCATTTAAAGAGCAGGGTAGCACTTATTCAAAGGCTGCATTAACAATCCCCCCCCCCCCAAAAAAAAACACCAAACCAAACCAAAACGAACAAACAAAAAAAAAACAGATAAATGAGTGTTATAACTCCTTTGTAAACATCAGGTAAGGCTAGCTATGGGTTTAGAAGCAATGTGTGGCAAAACAAATAGGTGTTTTGCTGCGCTGTGTATGCAGCCCCAATAGGATGCTGATACTCGTATGCCTTCCCCGAACCTATTGAGCAGTCCGCAAGTGGCACCGCTGGGCATTGCACAGGTTAGAGCAGCCCTTTCCACCACCGAGCACTTCGGAATGACAGGAGTAGACACCTGCAATTGACGACTTAAACTTTGTAATTGTGAAGTGTATCCTCACTGGTGGCCCTCTCCTGCTGTACAACATGCAGAGCAGATAGCAACATGCAGAGCAGATAGCAAGGGAGGGAAGGAAGGTGAATAACCACATGCCAAACAAACACAAACAAGCATTTATATGATAATGATAGACTTCTTCTGGTGTTGACAGGTTACCCCATCAAAACCACCGAAAACAATTTACATCTCCAAAGTACTTACATTACTATGCATGTAAATAATGTCTTTTGCCAGTCAGGTGAACTTGGAGTCTAGAAATGGTTACAGGGGAACCAAAACCACCATTACAGCACTTAAGCACTAATGTTTCAAGTAAGAACTACCATCCAAATGTCAAATGTACAGTTTTTTTTGTTTGTTTTTTTTTTTTTGGTTGTTTTTTAAATGCTGTCTTCCAATAAGCAACTAATTCAGTCTGCTTTCTGCTTTTTCTTTCCTTCTTCCTCTCACTCTAATTGTAAAGCCAGTGCCACATCTTCACAAGTGTAACTGTGTTCTGTGCATTCTGCAGCAAACACTGCTAAACAGATGGAATGAATGGGATTAATGATTAGCTTTTTTTTTTTTTTTTTTTTTTTTTTTTTTTTTTCCATCTCTTGGCTCACAGTTGTATCTGATTTTAAGGTCATTTGTGTGTCAATGGCTTCAGCTCAAATTCCAGCAATAAAATTGTAGCGTGCAGTTTTGCTGGTCTCCTTCCTTGTCCCAGGAGTGCCCCTCTGGTACTGAGGAGAGGCAACCTGGCCAGCCAAAGTCTTCTATAAAGCCTCCCTGGTGGCCCTCCGCATTTTTTTGCAAATAATCTAAATCTAACTGTGGCCAGACTTTTTATATCTACAGCAGAGAATTCCTCCTCTGAAAATTAGAGCAGCTTAAATATAGTGTTTGGTTGCAAAACAGAAATTCACACATAAGGAAACTGACAGATTATTGCATATATTGTCAATCAATTTATTTTTAAGATTCATCATTGACTTACAATAGTAATGCTAAAAGCTCCACATGCAATACTGTTATCTAGGACTTGGGAGGGAGTAAAAGCAGGAGACTACAGCCTTGCATGGTGTTCCTTATTCTTAAAAAAAAACAAAAGGAACTGATGCCTGCAAACACCAAATATTGCTGATGCAGCATCATCCAGTCTGATAAAAGTCACTTCCAGGGCCTGACTCTCTGGGTCAGAATGTGCATTGAGGAGATGCAGCAGGTGAAAATTCAGGGAGCAGCCATGTCCATTAACGTGCAACAGAAATGACTTTTAAAGTGTATTTTTAAAACATGCTTGGAACTGTGCAAATGAATGGCTAGTCAGGAGCAGCATATCCCAAATATATTAAAATAAAGTTCAGCTTGCGTTTCCGAACCTCCAGGACTGGCATACCAATGTGATTTCACATTATAAAGAATTTAGAGAATCAATGAACTAGAATAATGTCCTTTTTATCCATACACTGATATGTATATTGGCATGGTAACTATTAGTGCTAACCAAATCACCAACCTAGCTGTGTTATTTTTTTTTTTCCTAATAAACGTAAATTTATAAATGTAGGATTGTAAAATTTGCATTTGAATTCCAACTTTTGCTTTGCATTTGATATTTTATTTAGAAAGATGCAGACTGAGTGTGAGAGAAAACAAAATACCTCAAGAAACAGTTTAAAAATGAAATTGTGATGGGTGGGAAGAGCTTTAAATCACAGGTGTGTAAAGGTGACCCTGGTCTAACCCCACCCAAGTAGTGGCTTGTTGCAGCATACTGTATATCTTCCAGCCATCACATTTACGCAGTATCTTAAAATAACATTTGTGATAAATGTGCAATTTAACTAATTTATGGTGCTATGATGTGCTCAGGGCTACATGCAAGATGAAAATCTTAAATGGAGCTTGAACAGCTCACTTCACAACAAGAAATCAATATGCCAGATCGTAGAGAGCTGTTCACTGAAGTCAACATTTAGCAAAAAAAATAAAAAATAATAATAATTAAAAAAAAACAGTGTTTCTATCTTAAACTTTTAGCAAGAAATCTGTAATTAACTGAAATATGACTTTTAAGCTAGTGTAAGGGAGTTTCTGAAACCTAAATATGTCTAGAAACTTGATTATATTTTATTTTTGTATTGAAACTATATTGTTTTAACTATGTGGTTGCTTTCATGGTAAACACTGTGATTTTTTTTAATCTAAGCCAAGGCAGATTAGTGTTGTCAGTATGGGAATTATCTGTTGCATTTTAATGTGGCTGTGTATCTTGGTATATAGACATAGATATGACTCTGCATTTTATGACAGCAAAAATTTTGGCTGTACTTTGAGATTTAAAAAAAGTACTGGCATGTGTAGAAGAGAAGAACCTTTAATTTTGCAAGTTATTTTTTTCAGCTGCAACAGAAAAAGAAGTAACTGTGGTGCAAGTGATGATAGAGACAACTGGTAATAAAGCTAAATTTAATAAATTTTATATTTTAAAATATGCCTCCAGAGAGCCTTATATATTTCTTAGAAAAAATATCAAATTATTGCAATTATTTTTGCCTACTTTGTTCAGGTAACTTTTTATTATAATAATATGTTGGAGCTTTGCTAGTTACTCAGTTACCCACAGTGCTCAACAGAGCTGAATACAGGAAATGGTCATAAAAAGAGAATTTATCATGCAAAGTAGACAAAAGAGTTCCAAAGTTACAGAACTTGTACAGAGTTGCTGAATTGTGTGAACTAACCATGTATACTCGACTGGGTGGTTATAGTGGAAACACTGTGTAACTCCCTTGGGTATTAGTAATAAATCCATATACTCTCCAGCTAAAAGGGCCCAGTAAATTCTCTTCTGGGACTTGGTGCCAAGATGTGCCTTCCAGCCCATGGTTGACCTGCTGTAGGTAAATGAGAGACCAAGAAATAATTACCAACTGCTATCTCTGAATATGAAAGCAGTTTTGTTGTTCAGGATGTGGTAGCTGTGAATTTAGTTGAGTTTTCAATAATTATCCTGTAATAATGTAAAGCTCATATATGTTCATGTATATAATACTGCAGCCTCATTGAAGAATATTTGCATAAGGACTCTTTTTTTTTTTTTTTTTTTTTTTTCTTTTTACCAGTGAAGGAAGAAAGAATCAGGGTCATTTATGATAGGGAGCAGAATTATGTATTAACACATCATTATATATGTCAAAAAGCCTTGGAATAATCAGTGAGGTTACAATATGTTTTCAGGCCTTGGTTTGGAGGAATAATTTTAAGTGAATGTTCAGCACAAAAAAGATGACTAAGTTTTACTAATACTTAGCTTTATGATACTTAGTTTAGGGGCTGTATCCATTATCTAGTACATAGACAAATGTCGTGGTGTTAAATAAACTCATTTTTTTACATGCAGGTCTATAGGTCTTTATACTTAGTATCCTGCTTACATGTTAGGGTAGCTGTTTGTTTGCTTTTCAGCAGAGTGCTATGGTATTTAGGTGGGACACATTAACTTCCTCATCAGCTGTTGCTTGATTCACTTCACCATATTTATAGCTTGAAACACACTTCTGGTTGTATCATCTTTTAAGAGAATCTAAATCTGACGCACATTTGGGGGTGCATGGATATGTCCAGACCACTCACCAACCTCACTTATATAACCTTTACTGAAAAGAAATTACACAGCTGCAAATCATTCTATATACCAAGGTATAGGAGTGTTTAAAAAGTCAAATTAAAAATTACCACCCAGGCCAGATGTTTCTCTGTATCATGGATTTAAAGTTGTTAGCCTTCACAACAAAATGTAGTCCCAGAGCAAGCAAAGAGAAGTAAGAAAGGATAGTGGCAGTCATGCCCCCATCTCTCAGCCCTGGGGGAACAGTGGGGCTGGTCAGACCTAGCGGGGGCTCCTGCTGCAGCCAGGCTGCAGTGGTGTGGGTGCCCCTTGCTCCTCGTGCTGGGCTTTCCCTGTGTCACACAAGGGTGTGGATGTGCACTTCTCCCCCCGTGCACTTGGCAAAGTGGGCTTGGTAAGAAAAAGTGAGCTAATTTCCTGATTTCTTACCTCTTGATGCCTGAATTAAGGCCTTTAGTCACAAGGGAAATGAATTTCAAAAGATTTGGCACTGTAGAAAAGCCTGCATTAGACCTGTCAGCTCTGTTCCACTCCCTGTGGAGAAGACAGTGTCCACTGTCCATCTTTTTTTTTTTTTTTTTTTTTTTTTTTTTTTTAATATCAAAAATATAAATGGAGGGAAGTTAATTTTTAAACTTTAGTATAAATTAACAATGAAAAATACTTCTTTATTAAGCTTCAACTTATCATTCTTGCATAGTAGGAAACGGGGGACATGTTTATAGCCATTGTAATTGTGAGTTAGTGACCTTTCTAGCCAAGTGAAATGAAATTACTTGAAAATGGAATTATTTTTAATTGGCGCATTTGTAGGTGGTGGGGAAAGGAAGAGGATTTGTTAATGCGTGCATGCATATAAAGCCTGCAAGGAACTTTGAGAAAAGCCTGAATTCTGTGCTCAGCTGTAAACCTGTGCAGAGGGAGAATGAGGTAGGTGTGTCAGGAAGCACAGTTGTATTCTCAGCTCCTTTTTTTCTAAACTGGAGGTACAGTCACTGCAGTTACGCCTCAATGACCATGAAACCGAGTCGGCAGAAGCTGAAGGACTCCGCTCCTGAAAGCCTCATCAGGACTTGTCATCGCTCTAATGAATATCATTTAAATTGCTTTGTATATTGGTGGAGTTTGGATGTCGATTTAATTTGTGCATGTGTTTGAGTTCTTCTGCTTGGCTAGGCTAACAGAGAGCAACAGCCTAATGAAAAGTGAGTTGGTGACAGCATGATGAGCCCCAACCCAATCAAATATGTTTGAAGGCCTGTTTTGACAGGGATCTTAAAAGCAGATCTAGGAAACAGGAGTAGTGCTTTAGTTCAGTGCAATTGTTTCAGCCCAAGATTACTGCTTTTTGTTCCTATCAATGGCTGAAAATTTTCTGTGTGCACTCTGGCTTGTGATAAAACATGGATTCATCATAGGGTTGTGTTTGGAGGAGCCCAGGAGAATGGGCTCTCCACATCAAATAACCCTGGAGATTACTGGAGTTAAAACTCCACTTCAGAAACTCATTATGGGGGTACACCAGCAACTGGAAAGCAAGAAATGTCTAAGCAGATTGTGTCTCCATCTCTAATGCTGTCACAGGAAGTTGAGCATGTGATGCCCAGAGCTGCAGAGAAGGGCAGAGCAGACAGAGGAATTCCTCAAAACACCTTTCAGTGCTGTCCGGGTGGTGGGGACGAGGAAAACTGGCTGTCAGTGGGAGGGTGGCCCAGGTCCTGCTCTCCTGAAGGCCACACGGTGCTGGGTCAGGAGCTGGGTCGCTGCCCTTGGCCTCAAGGCCTCATGCCTACCCCAGGGCCATGGCCACGGCATGGGCATGGCCTGCTTCAGGACTGCTAGATGGGCAAAATAGCCACATTGACCTGATTAATTAAACCACCTTCCAATCACTGATAAAACATTCACTTTTTCCCTCTGATATGTGCATTTGGAAGATAAAAGAAAAATGTGGTCATGATTTCTATTTGCCGCCGTGAAGACAAATCCATTTCTGAAATAGAGCTTCTGTCAGAAAGGGGAAGCACGGAGCAACACCCCTCCGTCAGCTCTGAAGACTATAGAGCACTGCTGCATGGTGTCCAGTACTTCACGGTGCTTCAAAATGGACACCAGGACCATAACCATCAAAAGAAAAAAATAATGCAATTTTTAAATTTTATAGTAAAACCCAACAACAACCAAAAGAAAGGATTGCAGCAGGGAAATTGGATTACATGAAAAATCTGCAGTCTGGATACTCGTATCTAAGAGATGATTAATACATTAGATAAATCGTTCAGCAATGGTTCATGCAAACAGAACCCTCTATAATTCTGCCAAAGTCAGGGAGATCAATGTGCTCTGCTGAATGATCATGGCACTGACCACTCAAAAGAAAGCACCTAAGGGCAGCTGTAACTTATGCTGATTTCATACCCTCCCTGATTTCAAAATATATGAGATTCTCCAGATTCCTCTGAACCAAATCCATGCATAACCTTAAGGACATACTCGCTCCTGTTTTAGCAGTGAACATGACCCTTTCTGTCTTCATTGGCCCAGATTTTATAAATGTTTTGAAAATGCTACATGTTTTATATATATATATATTCAATTAATTTATTGTTGTGTTTTAATATAACCATTGCCTCCAGACAATAATTTGAATGACAAGGCTTCATTATGCCTATTACTTTCAACATAAGATTTGAACTGGGGGTGAGAACACCCAAAATCGTTTTGTCAAAGATGAAGGGAAATCTGATACAACACATATGCAGGTCTGCAGCAAGAAACTATTAGATTTAAAAAAAAAAAAAAAAAAAAAAAAAGGCAAAAAAAGCACAATCAAATTCAGGGTATGTGTTTGATTATTTAATGTTAAAAATATAAATTAAGTATTGAAGAAGCACAAAGCACCCACCTGTACTTCCTAAGTAGGGCTTTTATTAAAGGCACTAGAAGAGATTCCACAGAGGGAGAGACCAAAACAGCAGTCTCATCAGCTATGGTATATTAGCAGCTTCTCAGGAAGCACTGAACAGCAGGCAAAACCACACCAACCCACAGGTGCAGCCACATTATATTGTAAACAGTTCTGATCCCATAGAAACACTCTCAACACATGTAATACTCCCTCTTCGCCTTGTTCCTGCACTCTGAAAGCTGCTTTATCCCCTCTTCTGCTGGACACAGCCTGCTGCTCAGCACACTCCTCTCTTGGTAAGCAGCGTGCTCTGCGAACACATTGTCCTGCTCTGAAACCCTTGTAATAGGTCATTTGTTGTGCTTTCCTGCAATCCTGCTCAGACCTCTCTTCCAAGAGGTTGTTCTGTGGGGGACGATAAATGCTACTGACCCAACAGAGATACCCAACACCAGACCACAGTGGTGTTTGTGTCCCACCTGTCCCCTTGGCTCTGGAGGAAGCTGGGGACCCAGGCTGCCCTGCAAATAACGAGGTCACCACACGTCTGGTGATGAAGGGGGGATTTTTTGAAGCTGCTCAGGCACACAGCAACACAGCCAGGTACCTGAAAATGAAACACTCTGGAGAGCAGCTGAAGCATCTGTGCTACTACCCTTGGCTAAAGGAGCCCAGGTAGGTGCTGCCTGCCATCTGCTCAGCAACCCCCTGCAAGCCCTCTCCTGGAGCTGGTGATTGCAGCTGGCAGCCCAGCAGCAGAGCTCTACCTTCCATTCACACCTTGCTCTGTGCACAAGAAGGCTTTCGGGTGGGCTTATCTGCTCCCCAGCTCTCGGCACATTTTCCTTCTGAAGCCAGGAAGCAGGAATCCCTCAACATAGCTGAGGCCAGACCCCACAAGCCCCATGCTGCTGGGTCCAGGACTGCCCCCCAGATATCACCTGCAGGCCGTCAGCAGCCAGGGAGCTTGGCACTCCCCAGTTGGCAGATACAAAGGTGTTTACTGGGTTAAATGGGAGCTGAGGGAAGATGCTCTGTGGTGGGCCTGGCTGCTTGGGGGCAGGTAGTGTGCCCAATGGTGCCAGCCTTTGGGGTTCCCTGGGGGCTTCTCTTGTAAGAGGTGCTGCTTGCTGGTCTAGACCATTTCATGGTCTACAGTGAAGAAAACAACCCCTGTGAGCTGTTACCTGGGCAAAAGTTTAACTTACACACCTGTCTAATTACTTTTACACTCATTTAATATGCAGCATGAGATAATGGCAATAGTCTCTTGTTTAAAAAAATAAAAAGAAAAAGAAGAGGCTCTTTTACTTGCTCCTGTGTAACTGGCTAATAAGAGTATGTGACTTTTTCACAGTTTTCTATTAGGCTGTTCTGTTTTCTTGAAATTGCTTTGCTTTTTTGAGCTGTGGAGAGAAAAAATTGAGTTTTTAATTGAATTTAAAAACAGCTCAGCTGTGCTTTCTTGTACTTTTAAGTTATACAGTAAGACTTTCTATACAAAAGCTCACCAAAAAAAAAAAAAAAAAAAAAAAAAAAAAAAAAAAAAGCTTTTCTTGTTGTTTTGTTGCTGTTCAGGAAAATAGTCCATTGATGTGGCAAGCAGGTGGCATGACACTGAGTGTACATGACAGTATATATGTAATACCATTTTCTTTAAGGAAGCTTGTATGCTATTTCTCATTGTTGAGCTAAAGGTCAGGGTGTCAGGTGACTTCTGCAGCAGGAAACAATTCTCAAAGCTGCAAAACTTCTGCTGAAGTTGGTGACATTAACAAAGACGGAGGCAAATTGGAAAGATTTCAGAGGAGATCAACAAGAATGATTAGGGGTTTCTCAAACATGACCTATGAAGAAAAGTTACAAGAATTGGATTTGTTTTGTCTAGAAAAAAGAAGGCTGAGTAGGGACATGATAATAGTCTTTATATATATATATATATTTGTTATAAAATGGGTGCTGATCAGATATTCTATATGTCTACCAAAGGCAGGAATAAGTTAATCAGTTCAACTTGCAGCAAGGGACACCAAGGTTGTGTTATCAGGGAGAGCACAACCCTAACTGCAAGGTAAGCAGGGAGCAGCATATGGAGAATAAACTCACCCTCATTGCACCTCACAAAGAACCAATATGGATGTCCTTGACCTATTTGTGCTGCAGAATACCCAGAAGTTGAACTTTGAGGGCTCCTGTAACCTACAATCCTTTTTGAGTATCTCATGTATGTGTGGCTATTGCAGAGAGAATGTTTCTTCTCTATGAATTTGTCCACCTTCCCACCATGTATTGGTACCAACTGCTTCCATTTTAACCCTATCGATAGAGCTTTCATGCCTCTTCTGTCAACAGTTAAATTCATCAGGCTTTCCCCATGCTGCATGAGAAGAAATATTAGCTTTCTGCCTCACAGTGGAGGGAGGAATCTCTACAGCCTAGTGTCACTGTAGCCTCTGCAGACTGTCAGCTACTTCCCATTGTCAGGAAGTAACTGGCCTCATGCCCTGCCCGTCTGTGCTGTGACACCTCTAGGCTGCTGGTGTGGGCGGATCTAAGGCACTTCATGTCCTCTGCTGGTGGAGCATTTCCGTTGCCTTCATCAAGTCCACATCATATGACCCAGCTGTAGCTGGAGAAAGGGACACTTCATTATTTTTTACCAATAGGAGAGAACCTTCCCAGTGTTTCAGTGCAGACTTCAGGTTTCTTACAAGAGCTCCCTCCTCTACACTTGCAATGTACACATTGTGCAGATAACAGCATCGTTTAACCCTATAATCTGTAGTACAGCAAATCCTGCAGTACAGTTGCAGTCCTAGTTACTCCTCAGGGAAGCCTATTATAGCAGCACAATCCCATGTATCGGTAATAAAGTGTTTCAGAGACTCATAAGAATGTTAATAAATTTGAGATAAATAAAGTGTGTTAACATTCTGGCCCTGTTAAAAAATTTACTTGAATTTAGTTCTAACCGCTGTTTTCAGCTAGGGCTCAGTTTCCAAGCACAGGCACTGAGCAGGGTTTAAATGCCAAAACAGGGATGTTTAAAGAGGTTCTGGGGTCTCCAAAATGCCTGCAGGGAACAGGCACATGGCAGACATAGACCCCTGCCCTTCTGAGGGGCGGCTGAAGGCTAGGTGAGGAGGCACTCAAGCAGCTGGGCCTGTGGCAGGACGTATTGCAGGTATGGCACCTAACGCCTTTGCACGCAGGATGCTTCTAATACTGTGTGATTTTGCCGTGATCCTTGGTGGATGATGCATTCCAGTTGTTACACTTGTCTTAAGGCTCATCCTGTAAAGAAATACCTCCATCTGCTTCTCATATAAACTTTTAGTGTGTTTAGGATGTTCTGCACTTAACAAGCCTTGGCCAGAGAACTTAAGAATAGTTTGTGGTGTATCTAAAATTTAAAGGACTGCTTTGGTCTTTCGGTCTTTTGTGTGGGGGTATTTTTTGTTGTTTATTTGCTTGCTTTTTTCTTGTGTAGCTTTTTTTTTTTGTGTGTGTGTGTGTGTGTGTGTCCTTGTGTCCTTGCCTAAGGGACCTACAAAGGCTACCGCCTTCCCAAGGTACATAGACTAGAGAGCATCAAGAGGCAGTTGTGTACAGTCACCTCTTAATCACAGGTGAAGCCCTGAGCCAAACCATGTAGATGCCCTGTGAGGAGGGGAAAGGCTGAGAAATGGGAAGGAGGAAGATCTGCTTAGCAGAGTAAATCTACGCCATGGAGAAGACAGTATGTCTGTACAAGTTCTGGTAGGGGAGGAACAGGGTTAATTGCTAGAAACTATTGCTTGTAACATAGTTAATGACCAGTTAGCAGGGAAAATCTGTTTTATATTTTATTTTTTAAGGTGAAAAAGTTAAAATTGAAGTTAAAGCTCAAAATTAATTATTTGAGTTATTAAATGTTATTCAAAGACTGACTCAAGAATGGATGCCACTGCACACCATGTGTGAGTCTGTGTACTGTATAGTTGGAGACTTATGCTGTGCCCATAACTATGCTAACTGAGAAATAGTGACTTTGTCAGAGATAAGGTCATTTGAAAAGAGAGAATGGAAGGGCAAAGAGAAGAATGTATTTATTGTCACGTTTCAACGAAAAATGGAAATGTGATGTTAACTTCTTCAAAGTTATTGTTCCAAACCATCAGCAAAAGCTCTGCTGTGGTGTACGTGGTCTTGTCCTGGGGCAGAATCTGAGGCTTACAGATTTCCTTCAGCTGCAGACCTGCTACTACTGGGGCCCTTTTTATTTCATGTACCTACTTATGCATCAATGTGTATACTAACCTGTACCTTTATACGGATCCATGTCACTAGTGATATGTCTTCATAAATTCTCACATATGTTCATATGTTTTATAAAAACCTGAAGAGTGTTTGTTAGTTCTTGTTTGTTTTGGTATGTAGTGTTCTAGCATTACAAACTGTAGCAGAAAATAATAGGTGTTACATGAAATTAAGAGTATTTAGTTCCATTCTTTTGGGTGTATTACATATCACGACCCTCCTGCCAATAACAAACCCACTGTTAAATCCATCAGAATTGATCTACGTTTAGCTATTCATTTTATGTATATTAATTTGAACAGAACATTTATTTGGCTTAAATTTTATTTTCAGTGGTGGAATGTATGTTTCAAATGCAAGCACAGACGATTTGCTAGGATTTAGATAGGAGGAATGTGGAATGTTAGTTTACTAAGATAGTAACTGAGCTATTAAAGCCAACAACCCCTTTTAAAGCAAACATACCATTAAAATATAGGAACAGTTTATAGTGTAAATAAGATTGAGGATATGGATTATTTAAAGATATAAAAAAATAGGGGTAGCTGTGAGAAAAAAAAAAAAAAAAAGGTTGAATAAAAATGTATTTAATTGCACCACTTTTTTTTTTTTTTTCTTTTTCTAAAATTAACTTCAAAAATGCAAATAAAGGGTGATAGTTTATGGGGGGGCGAAAAAAAGACAGCTACACAGAGAGATGTTAGAAATGCATTTTACTTACGGAGATGTGTAATAGTGATTTGATTTTTATTTTCTAATCTGAATCAGATTTCAGAAAAAAAAAAAAAAAAAGTGCCTAAACTCATAAATGGCAGAATTTATCTTGCTTGTGAATCCATACAGTGGAAAAGGAAGCAAGACATTTGCTTCTAGATCATTTTCCTTGTCTGAATGACAGATACAATAATTCCCTTTATTAGCCAGATCCATTGTCTTTATTTTGCACAGAAGTACTGTATTGCTGAGGTAGACTTCCATTGCTATGCATATTTTAAGGGTTATTTGGCAACACAAGTAAAGCTAAAAGTAGCCTCTTAATCTAATTAATTGACATTTCTGAATCTTGCTTTCACAACAACACATGGTTTCATGTTCTGGGTTTTAGCACTTGTCAAGCTTTTTTGGAGAATGTTTTGGTCAGAATGACAAGATAATTTGTGACTGAGGCTCCAAGCTAGAGAAGTGTTTAAGGCTATAATGATTTATTATCATCACGGAATAACAAAATTTACAAAGCGTTTCATCAGAATTTTTGAAATAAGTTTGCCACCGTGGTAGAAGCATGCAGGGAGGGGGGTGCCTTCCTACACAAATGCCAGGGTGACTTATTTATAATAATTACAATGTTCAATTTTTTTCAGTGCTCTTCTTGACAGACTTGCAGCACAGTTAGAAAGACAAAAGGTGAGAGAATTGTAACAACCATGAAGGTAGAGCTCTGCCTTTTTTTAAACAAATGATGTCACTAAAATATAAATAGTTAATATATGCTTCATGCAATAAATAATATATACATAGCCACGTTAAACTATCTATGTTAACATCTTGGCAGGAGATGCTTGAAGTAGTTACACTGCAAAAACTTTAAAACAGTGAATGTCTGTGCCTTTGATGTTCAAAAATGCATACAAAATGATTTTCTTAAAGGGCAAAATAGGTGATGTCACTGAGTGACAGCACATTAATAGGCTGGCATTTCTGGACTTTAAGGCAACTGCTATAAAAAGAAGTAATGTAACATCAATAATTTTGACTTCATCTTGATTCTTTGCGAAGAGAGCTAAGGATGCCAGACTGAGACAAAATGTCTGACTCTGAATGTGAGGCATTTCCACTTATTTTCTGTGTTTCTATAATTTACTTATTATGTAATTAAATACCTTGAAACCCTAGGCATTAGTTAGTTTAGACAAGGCTGTGACAGTTATTTGACTTCAGAGGCCTGGAATAGAAGCCACTCCTCCAATGCCCTAAAGTGATTTTGAGATGGTTGTTTCGTTTGACTATCAAATGCATACCTTTCCAGACCAATCTTTTTAAAGATATAGTCAGCAAAGATAATATCATACATCCACAGTGAGCCTTTTGTCTCAAAGGATCACAAAGTGTTTCTTGTAGAAATACATACACTAATTAAAGCTAATTTCTAAGGCACTAGCACTGTAGTATCTGTGTCCTTTCCAACAGCTAGTACGTGGTGAACTAATGGCAGGCAACTTTTGAGCTGGCACAGGGAGTGACCCGTTATATTCCAGGCATTTTTTTCCTTTTCACAGAACTAGTCAGGCACTTGCATTTAGTGAGCTGGAATGTAAAAAGATGTGTCTTGCATCTCCTATGAGAGCTTGCCAGATTCAGGCTCTGATGGATTTCTGGCAAGAGTCAGTTCCGGAGCTGAGGACCCACCACAGAGAATATCTATTTATTTAAGCTATTTATAGCATTTCTAAAGAACTCCTCACTGTATTATCTCAGCATGTCACAGAAATTAAAGGTACACCATGAATTAAAGGTATAGCAGCAGCATCCAGTGTTGCCTGCCAGAAGGCCCTGCGGGGCTTCCAGAAGGAGTCTGTACCAGAAGCAGAGCATGGAGGTCGTGGCAGGAGATGGGTGAAGAAATGGCATCTAATTGTACATGAGCTAAACACCACATGGGACTGCAGCAGGTCCAAGTGTAGAAGACAGACGGGTCTGTTCTCCACCAGCCAACATTTCTGTGTGGTTCAACAGTAGCTCAAAATGGAGCTTTTTATTGTAGCTGAGCTTATTAATTACACGTATGTTAAACACTGAATTCAAGTCCAGATAGATGATAATTAGACTTAGTCTTCTAGCAGATGAGTAAAGCTAGCAACGTTAAGGCAGACAGCAGAAAGAAAATCATTGTAGGAGGTGCCACACTGAACTGCCCTGTAAACTTGGCTGTGTGCTTCTTGTTGCTGCTGAGCAGTAGTTTCTTGTTTGGGTGTAGAGAGACCTTGTTTCCACCTAATCTTCAATTCTGCCCTGAACAGAGAAAAAAAACAAGTGTGCATCCATACTCAACATGAAGACACTAGGTGACTGAAAGCTTTCCATCTTAGTCTGTAGGTGCTGCAGTCATGTTATATATATCTCAAGGAGAATTCCTATAGAAACAGAAAGAAACACTGGTGAATATGGGTTTTGTGGTGCTTCTTAAGTGGGAATCCTCATAGAGCCACAGCGGCGGCACTATTAATTTATTTAGCAGTAGTTATCACTTACAAAGTAGTCTCCTGATGTCCTTATTTTTTTCCTACTACCATCATTAAAATCAACAGTATATCCTGATTAAGATGTAAAAGCAGTTGATTGGTCTGAGGATCAGTAAGTTTGTTTAGATTCTCTTCACTGTCACAAGGAGGCAATTGCACCTCATCCCTTCCCCTCTGCACCCCAAATCAGTTAATGCAATGACCATTAAGTGAAGCTGGGGCTCTCTGTATTGGAGCAGTAATGTAATTGCTAGAGTTGGCATTGAACTACCTTCCCAATGATTTTTCCCAGAAAGGAAGCTCAGAGACTGGGCCATAATTGGTAGACTCATTAGTATTAAATTATGTGGGCTTTATTAGGGGCCAGACATTCACTTGTTTAAATGAAGCTGGCATTTTAATGCCTCTCTAAGGGAATGTAATATATACTGCATAGGCAATACATACTGACTTTTATTGGTAGAGACCAAACTTACAGGTGATTGGGGTACCTGCTTGTGCCATTTTAAGGCTTGTGCAATGGGCTAGTTTCTGCAGTTAAAAAGCAGAATGGTAAAATAGACAACACCCTCTTCACCCCTCCTTGCTTTTGTGTGCAAAAGGTCGAGAGCCTTTTGCAGGAACTGATGCTCCTTGTGTGTTTCTTTCCAGCTAAGGAATACAATAATAACTACTTATGGGAGCTATACCGTGCTGTTATAAAAGTAAGGTGTCATTTCAGATTGACCATGTCCCTCAGGATACAGCCATTTAATATCCCCATGAACTGAACTGCAACAAGGTAGAGCACTGAGGCTATCTGTCAACATTGCATGAAGTGTACAAGTGTAGGAACACAGAAATATGCATCAGGTTGAACTTGGGGGTGCTATAATATCTCAATTATTATACATTTTAGCATATGCTTCCTATGCAAAGAAAGTCTTTTATACCCCACACCCTTTGCAAAATGTATATATTCTCACAAACATAATAAATGAGTAAATTATCTAATGACACCTGTTGTTTTAATTAATATACAGTAATTATGAATAAATAAAATCCTTACAAACAACTAATCTATTTTTCTTTCCGAGGTTTTATTGGTACATTTTCTGAGACTCCTGTATGTCCATTTGGCTTAACATTGGTTATTTTACAATGAATAGAAATTCCTCTTTCTTTAGGCAACTTATTTATCTATTTAAAATCTTGAAGCATTTGACAGTGCATATTTAAATTCAAGAAAAAACAAAGGTGGAAATAAACACACTGCTCCATAGGGGGTTCCCAGGAATTGAAAGATAGGTTGCGCACCCCAGACTGATCCAAACACTTGGATTAGCTAGAGAATTGCTGTGTGGTTAACTAACTTGCAGGGTGATATGGGAAAGCAGTCTCTCGGAGTGTAATTAAATGATAAGTTCACATTCAAGGGACAATTGTAAGTTACTGAGACTGTCATATACAATGCCAAAAATAGGCTGTCTCATGATGAATACCCTTATTAATAGCTACACTGCTATGTGTTCATAGGATATGGCTGGGGAATTCAACAGGACTTGGTCCTGTTTGTTAAAGATCTCCCAATAGATTTTATATAAGATTCATATAAAAGATGACTACATCTGAAAAACAAATAGACTACATACTTTTAGCCCATGGTGGTGTGGCTGTTAATCATTTGTTAATAGTCAGATCTAATGTGGATTCACCTCTTTAATGAAAAATAGTTTTGATTACATCAAATACACTGATAAAAACTCTGTTATTACCAGGAGAAGCTACTCGAGAATAATTTGTGTTCATTACAAACCATTTTGAAGGAGTGGCCTGGTGATTTTGCAAGATGACATCTCCACCATTTTGAAATTTTGTTATGGGAACTGTTGCTGGGGACTCCTGTCTTCCCTTTTTATAGCATACATTAGCCTGTTATAATTCTTCCTTTAATTTTATGCTCTGACAGTAAAAATACTCTAGTTCGGCCAGTTAAGCAGCCTGCATCAATCCTTCCAGTCACTACAAGAAGAAATGAACCTTCCAGTAGGTTCAGAAGGTGCTCAGTGAATCAAGGATGGGGAAAATGAGTACCTTATCCTTCAGGTTCATGAAGTCTATGGGAGCAGCTGAAAAAGCTTAATTTAAGACACTTTTGTGATGTTTGGATCAACCACTATGATCTAATACTGAAAGAGTAACTTTATGTGCCCTTTTCTTCCCAAGTATTTTGTCATCTATTGTGCAGTGGGCATTGAGGCATTATTCTTCTGAACAGGCACAGGTAAAAGGAAGAGAAGCTGGATGCCGTTTATTTTGGAAGAAAATTTACTTGACTCTCTGGGTAATCACAGAGAAAGAAATAGATTTTTATTTATTTTTTTTATTATTATTATTATTATTTTTTTTACTGATTTGAATGTATTCAGAGTTTCATCAAAGAACTAGTCTCAAGAAACTGTTCTTTTATAGCCATTTTCTGCAGTTTCTTTGGCTGCAATTGCCATTTCCATGCACATCTGAATCTGTTTCTACTTTCAGATCTTTCACGTCACTGGATGTCCAGTGGTTTTCAGTGGGAGGGAGAACAAAGTCAAGCACTGTATCAGGGTAGAGGTGAAATTATTCTCTAGGCCTAGCTGTCTTCATTATTTGAAAACCAGCTGCTGCTGAGACCAGTATTTCTCTGAAAATGTAGAAAGATCCACCTATAAAATTAGAGCTCTCTATTTCCTAGACTTAGCCTGTTTGGGGAATAGGAAATAGTTTTCTTGAGGATGTGGGTGAACAAGGGTTTCTGTACCAGCAATGCTGTGTTTTGGCTGGATGGAGGGGGTGATGAAGCTGATGGTTATGCTGGGGAAAATAAGGCAATTATGAAGTTTTGACTCTAATTTGAGCAAAGCGTGTGGTAGCACAAAGGTTATCCCCTGCCCACTGCCAGGCATCAGATGGTGATGAGTTGCATTTCACTTTTTAGGGCCTCAGCTGGCGCCTCAGCTGAAGTGGTGCTTGTCTTCCCCTCAGACCACCTCTCTCAGGGAGACAGCAGGCTGAACTCCCTCTGCCTGGCTATGGCACAGCTGCATTTTGTGTGCTGTCTCTCCCTGGGCAGCAGCTGCCCCGAGGGGATGGCATTGGACCTTGCTGGGGTCCGTGGGCTCTGCTGTGCTATGGGGAATACTGGCCGTTGGTAGGCCTGAGGGATGCTAGTGACTCTGTGCCACAGAAGGCTTCACACCAGACAGCTTTCTGAGGTAGGTTATCTGTTGTACATTGGTTTTGTTCCTTAGGTAGAGTTTGTTTGTTTGTTTGTTTGTTTGTTTGTTTGTTTTCCTGCCACACAGCTAGAGATAGAGGCTACAAGTTCTGGATGAGTGGAGAGGAGCTGTAGCTTTCCCTGGATGCAGAGTGGGGCGCACTTGATCAGGAGCCCGTTATGTTTCTGAGGCCTTGGCGCTCTGAGGGGCTTGTGGCTGGTGTGAAGGCAGGGGAGGTTGTCCCCATGCTGCCTCTGTGCTGAGGAGCCTTGGTGGTGGGAAGAGGGCCCCAAGACACCACTTCCAAAGCATGAGGGCCCCTTGAAGGGTGGCCTGTGGGCATGTCATCTGCCAATTTCAGCACAGTCCCCACTGCTTTGTTTTGCACATGTACACCTCACTTCCAAAGACATCCAAGAGAGCTTTAAATTAGCCTTTCCTTTTACTAAAAACTAGAGCATGTATTTACTTCTGCTGATTGTGCATCTGTAAGCTGCTGGAGCACCCTAACCTTGTGTATTTGTGTTTAACATCCAGGAGGGAGTACGTAAGGCAGAGACAGACCCGCTGGCACTGCTTCAGGTTTCCTTTGATTCTGGTAAGTCAATTCTATCATTTCTTAGGCCCCACAAAGCTCTCAGCGAGCCTCTCAGGCTCCACAGGTTGTAGCTCTAAGGGGCTCAGTAAGGCGGTGACAGTGGCCACGTTCATACAGCTCCACACCACACAGGGTCTGTACTGAGGGTTCTCACACGGTGGGAGGCAGCACAGTGTGCAAGCGTGCTCAGTGCCTCAGGGTGAATATCCCCAAGCCACACGGTCATCCCATGGCAGTGAGCTTGCCTGACAGAGCAGCCTGCCTTGCTGGAGAAGGGCTCTTCATAGTGGTTGATGCACCTGAGCTTTCTGGTGTGGTGGGCACAGGCCTTTGGACTTGTGCTCTGTGCAAGGAGAAGGAAAGGTACCAATGAGATGAAATAGCAGGGGTGGAAAAAAGGGGATTGTTTTCTGGTAGGTGGAGTGTTTTAAAACTTTATGTGTAGGGAAAAAAGCACAATTATACGGCTGCCTGGTTCACAGAGCCCCTGTCACTGCGGTCGTGACCCTGTGCACATGTTGTTGGTGCTCAGGAGGTGCAGTGTTGCCATTACACAGTGCTGCCAGTCTAGAGGTTCTGCATCCATGCAGTGGAGCAGATCAGATGGAATTGAGTTAAAAGACTGATAATATGCAGAACAGGCTGTAGGCATGTTAATAGTTTTGTCTGCATGGTCATTAAAATTTGCATAGTTTTCCATCATATCTGAAAAGTAGTACTACCAGCTGCACAAATGCCATGTCATTCACTTAGTGCTGACTCACCGGAGGAATAGTGTGGCCCCTGCAAAATCAGCAACAGCATTTTTTTTTAAAGCAGTATAAAACTCACATTTTGTAAACCTAAACATTTTGTGAACACTTCTTTGAACAGCTTGTAGGATGGGAGTGAAGGAAAGTCTCAGATTTGTTTAAGTTCTCTGCTTATACTCTCGTTCTGCCTATCTGTGGGACTTTTCCCCTACGAAGTCCCTCTGCTAGAGATTATGGGATTTCCATGCTGATGGCTCATGGTAGATGTAAGGAGGATAATGATATTTACTTTTTTGTTGGCTGTAATTCAAACTGATGACGTTCCAGGGCTACAAAAGCCATAGGTAGGAGGATTTCTAACTGTAACACCTACCTATGCATTTAACCTTTTAATAGAAGAATTTGAGCTCTAAAAGTAGTTTGGACTACTGCATAAGGAGTTAAATCATTTGTATTTCTCACTGTCAAATAACTGGAAATGTGGAGGGGGAAGATAAATTTACTAGCTGAAAATCTCAAAACTGCCTATGAGATATGTGAATTTTAATTACACTGAAATATAGCTAGGTTTCTGTGTGTAGAATGAACCTGATTTTGCATTTCTCTTAAAATCTATGAAAGCATGGTGAAAGAGAATATAAAAATGTTTGTACACAAAATGCTTTCAATGTGATTTATGTGACATAAATCCAAGGTGCTAGTGTATTTTTTCATTTTGCATTCTAAGGTCATGTGTGTCTCATTCAACTCTCAGATGAAGACATTTTTCCAATTCTAGTTTTTGAAACAACATATTGCACTACGATTAGTTGCATTGACAGGGATAAGGAATTGCCATACTTGAGAACATGGAGAGCTGTTTGTTTGAAAAATACACGCAAAGAAGTTTTTGCATTTCTACAGGCTTTCTATTTTGAGCATGCTCAGTGTCAATACATTTGAACTGCCATCTCTTACATGCATGTAGGTTTTGCAAGCCAGCAGGAAGTTATTAATCTATCACTTAGAATTAAGATGACAGTGATGTTTAGATCCAGAACTCAAGTAGAATGTGCATCACAACTGGATGCTGCTGGATAAAGTCCCAGAAGCTTCTTTATGATATGTGATGGATCTATAAGACAATTGTTTCAGGGCACTTTTGTGTGTATTGTTAATATGATGCGTGATGATGTGACCAATTATAGTAAGCTAATGTTCAAACAGCATGTCACAACCTGTGTATCCATGTATTAGATCTCTTCTCTCAACAAACAAATGAAAGCAAGAGCAAGATGAGCTGAAGAGTTATTGACCTCATAAAAGGTCAACATCTTTTTTTTATACTGACCTCCCTTCTATGATATAATAATTCGAACATTATTTATATCTCTGAGAGAGATAATTTGCTTTAATCTTTAAAAGTGTGATTTGATTTTTCAGAAAAAAGATTATTGGAAATTTCCAGAGGTGGAAAAATTAATACACAGAAGAGTCTGTGGTGCTAGAAATGTTTCCAAATTCCTTTATGCAGATTGCTTTGTTCTCAAAATGAGTGGTTGGGTTCAGGTGAGGAGAAGCCACAGCCTTGCTCCTCTCTTCTCAGCCTAGGCTAGGAAAATTGGCAGCAGAAACACTCCCTTGGGCTGTAGATGTACAAAGTTCCCTTGTTTCCAGGGTGGAAGGGAGAGTCAGGCATAGACAGTTGTCCCCCTGTTGCCTGGGAAGTGCTTGAGGAGCACCAGCCCCAGAAAGGGTTTGTGATATCTCCCTGTGCTGAGCTATGTGTTTTGGGGTCCTGCAATTACCCGGAGAAAGAGGCCTGTGTGATCTTTGTTGGCTAGATATCACAAGCAGTGGCTGCTCTTTATAGAAATGATATCCTTGCCACACTTACCCTGACATGGAAAAGCATCTTGCCTGTTTGGCTTTTACATCTGTGGTGTAGATGATGGAAACTGTAGTCTGCTCCTGAGGAAAACATTAGTATATGAAAGCAAACTGCCTTGAAGTTGCATACTACACATCTGTTTCTGCAGACGGTCAAACACAGTGTGCAGTGCCAGCATCTCAGCAGTACGTGATGGCAATGAGATGATCTTTCCACTTTAGAACAACTTGGGGTCAGTGTGGTCATTCTGGGTACCTTTATAGAGGATTTGTGAACCTACAGTTCTGTTCTGTGAGCAGAAAATATTATGAGGTAACATAAGTTGAGAGGTAACCTTTCAGCAGAATGGTTTGAGTTAAAATAAAGGGATTGAAAAAGAGTACAATGACCAAAAAAATCTATAAAAATGCAATTGTGCTAATATAATTTTATCACTTATTTAAAAATTTAGTCGACCCAAAAGACTACCAAGTGTGAAATTAAGGAACAGCTCCTCTACTTTTATGGAAATCACTCTTCTTCACTTGTCTAATAGCCTGATTTTGTCAGATCATTTATTTCCATGGTTTTAAAATGAGCTTGACAGACAGAATTTTATAACACCACTTTACTGCAAATAAGAACATCATTTTCGCTTATTAAAACTGAAGCTTAGAGAAAGCATTAAAATTAACAGTTCACTCTGCTTTAACCTTTTGAATACTACTGTGACTTTACACTCCAGACTATGTGTAAGGAAAGACTCAGTGGCTGCTGGGTACCTAACTCAAGCAGAGCTCCAAAAGGACAGCCAGGCGAGGAGCTGCTCTGGCCGTTCTTACGATGTGCTCACACTTGCCTTGATAATTCTGTCTATGCAAACATTTAAAACACCACTGAATGAAATTAATGGTTGCTCCAGTCAAGGTGACTTCGGGCATCAGAACAGAGTAGTAAAGAGAGGTGGTGAGTCAGTATGTTATTAGCAAACATGGTCTGAGATTATAGACATGTATCTGCATACAGCAAACACCATAAAATGCAGCTCATTCTCCTAACAGATGTTTCACTTTCAGTATGATTTTATTTTCTGAGCAATGAAAACTTTGACTGATCTTGGAGGTCACTGATGGATGATGAATTCTCTACTCCATAGCTGGCAGTAACTCAGACATCATGGCAATGGTGGTGAGACACATCCTCCCCCCAGGTTGGCTTATCTCCAGAGAAAAATGTCATCTTCACAGCTACAGCTGGACCTTATCTGCTGGGGGGAGGGGGGGAGGGGTTGTCCAATAACAACAGTTAAGATCAGGTTTTCCCATGCATGTTCATGCAGCCTTGTTTTGCTCTCAGTTGTGTGCCTGGAGTTACTCATTGCCATCAGTTCTTGCCCTGGTGTTACATTCTTTTTTTAAAGCTAATTCAGTGAAGGAGCAGGAGTCCCAGGCCAGGCAGTGTTGCTGTGGTTCAGGCTGTTCCCTCTTAGCAAAGCCATCCTTCTGCTAACAGTGGTTATTCCTTGAAGTTATTGATGATGATAAAAATAGGTTTTCTTTTTACATTGTCAACATTGTCAACAACAGATCCCTTCCAGGATCTTCACTGGAAAAACTGATTCAGACTGTGGCAAGGCATTCACACCCTTTCTCTGCCAGCCCATACAAACTAAAAATGAAGGCAGTAGTGCAAGAGAAGTGTGGCTGCCAAGTGAACTGAATTAGTATTTCCCTTCAAATGTTTCTGTACCTTGGCCCTTAGACTCACCCATCTGCAGGTCAGCAGAGGATATCCATCTTCTCTCCAGCCCCACTGAGGATTCCTAAAGTTTCAAAACAGGAAGGCTGGAGGGGGAAAGACTCAGTCTTTCCTTTGTGTTTAAATGAAAAGGAGGATGAATAGGCGAATGTTTGCTTCTAGTTTTGACTACAGAGTTCATCCATCTTTAATCCAACACTTCTTTTCTTCTCATCATCTCAACATCAGATTTTGGTAAACTTCATTTCTTGCCCTCAAATTTTCTGCAATGGTGAAGATTTTCCATGCAGTTTTCATGCAAAGCCTTGTTGCTGCTTTTCAGTGTAGGTAGGGTTTCATTTTGATAGTTTTTAAAAAATACCTATACAAACTAATAAGTGTACTTTTGAACCCCTCCAAATGAAAGAACTATATAATGGCACCGTGTTATTAACATTTCATTGTCCTTGTCAAAGCCTTTTGGTCTTGTTACAGTTCATAACAGTGAGAGAATGTGCTAGATGGGGAGAGCATGTATCTCAGAAATTTCTCCACCAGCATTTGCTGAAAGTCCAGATTTAGTTTGAGTTCTAATTGCTGTATCCCTTTGGTGTGATTAAACCATCATTCCTTGCCTTTAAGGATCAATCCTCTGGACTGGAGGTTGAGAATCAAATTGCCTCCGTGCCCTGAAGTCTGAGAATCAAATGAAGAAGTTTACTGCGTGGAGACTTCAAATTTTAGGTGAACTAAGTCTAAAAAATGACCAGATAACTTTTTTACTGTGGTAGGGAATTAATCTCTCATTCCTTCAAATGTGTTGTACAAGAGAGGCTACACAGAATGGAGTAAGGTATGGTCGTGTTATTGGAAAAGGTACAGACCTGCATCATCTTCATAAATGAAAAAAGCCCCTCAGCAGCCCAGACTGAAATTAAAGCTGATGGTACAGGAATGTCTAGCAGCTTAAGTTTACAGTTTATCTACAAACTTGATATGAGATAAGGAAAACAAATTTCTATCAGGAATCCTTTGGCAGCAAGTATGGAAATGAATAAACTTTTAAATTACAGTTTCCCATCATTGGGCATCTAAAAAGGCCCGTTAAGATAAGGTAAAGATACGTTGTTGTGAACCACAGCTGTAATAGCCAATTAGCTACCCAGTCAGTTAACATGCTAGGAAGGTACCATCAGTTCTGAATTAATATGTGCTGCAGCTTTCTCCAACATACCAAAAGAAATGAGGCAATGGAGTAACAAGTGAAGATGAGGCAGTGTTGGAATTGCTTGCTATGCAGGGAAGTTTTTCATAACACAACACTGTCTTGCAAAAAGCTCAGGAGCAGGAATCATGAAAAAGAAATCTTAACATTTCTTCTTGGATTTGAAGTAAGAACTGGAAATCTCTGTATTTTTTTCATCTCAGAAGAAAGGCTTTCACATTTCTGGCTTCCCCAGAAAACACGCTGAAGCTGAGCTTTTAAATTTAGTCACAAGAACTTGAAGGGCTCGTAGGACGCATCAGGGCCATCCTCCTGCCCTGGGGTGGTGTAACTGATTGCTCCTGTGTCATTCCTGGCAAATGCTTGTCTCATTTTTGTTTAAAAACATCATTTGGGGAAACTGTACAATATGTCCAGGAAATCTCTTCCTGTGCTTCACCGTTGTTGCCACACAACAGTTCTTTCTTAATATTCAATCTGACTCTTCCTTCCTGTAATTTAAACCTGTTATTTCATGCTCTATTCATCATGGCTTAGAGCAGCTTTGAATCCATTCCTCTTTTCTGCAGCCTTTAATGTGACTACAAACTGTTATCAGGTTAACATGTAACATACCTTGCTCTTTCCTTCACTGGCTTAATAAAGCTGGTTAATTAACCCGTTAGGTTATGGCTTCTTGATTTGTCATTGTATCTAGATTTTTTCTACTTGGATCACAGCCTCACTGAAGAAAGGTGCCCCACACTGCTATCACCTGGGGCTTTCCCTCTGTTGAGCGGAAGAATTACTTCATTTGTTCATTTGTATGTTGTAGTATGTCTGTGTTTGTAATGCATCTGAGCATGGCATTAAATATTATTTATAGCTACAGAACATTTTCAGATCTTTTCTTAATTTATCCAGCTCTTCCTGTAGCTTGACGTACATACAGTACATTCAGGGTTCATTTTGATAGTGAAGCACTGATAATTACTCTCTACGTTGGTTTTCAACCAACTTTGCACCCCTCCTATTGTATTTTCAACAGCATTGTAGGGGACATTGCATTGGAAATCAGGAGCAAGTTATAGTTATTTAGATGTGCTTGAGAGTTCAGTGAGTATAGATGTATTAATATGCGTTTGGGTTTTCTGACTGTTCAGTGAATGGATGCACATTTTTACTGGTGCAGCTGGTGCTTTTAAAAAGTGATGCATAGAAATTCACTTGCTAATGAAAATTGCGAAGATATCATAAAGTAAAGAAATGGGTTATTAGGTTCAGAAAAGCAAAAACGAAACTGAATCTAATTACCAAAGAGAAAGGTGGGCTGCTGTGAATTTGATTGAGATTTTATGTAAATCCCGTCCAGCTAGTCCACTCCAGCATTTGATTTACAAGTCTAATGGACAGTAAGGAGGTGCAGACGGCAGGCTGTGGATAAGCTGCAGAGCAGTTGCTCTGGCGAGCTACTGAATTAAGTGAATGACAGACTCTACTGTGATTTTTGTCCATGGTATCTGGTGTTAGGGATGATCAGGATACAGCGACCCAAAACTGTAGATTCATGGCAGTAATTTTTATGTAGAAAGTAGAGTTCTCAATCCTACAGGCACACCCTACTTCTCAGCATCAGTTGTCAAACCATCGTAAAAATAGGAGTATTAATGGATACGCACCAGTCACTTTTATTTAAGCACTTAGTAGTTTGCCAGGCTTTCAGGTAGCAGCAGCCTGTTCCAAAACTTAATTTTATCAACTTAAGGTCTCTGAAGTCCGAAGTTCATTCCAGCGATGAAGCTGTGTCAGATGGAAGTGACACAGGGATTTTTGTGTTTGAACCAGTCCAGCAGACAGCAGAATGACCTCTTCTGCTTTCCATGTTTCTGTTCTCTCTGTGACTCCCAAACCAGAGAATTCCAGATGTTTTGTAGTCTTCGGTGAAATGTATTGAGTTAGGGGAAGAATTTAACCTGTAACATTAGATTATTCTTTTTGAGTGGAGCTCTAGACAGTCCCAGCTCACAGTCTGCCTTCACACCACTAAGAAAATGCTCCTACAGCAGGAAATGTGTACTTATTGAAAGAGAGGCTTAGCGTAAGGGATGTAACTATAATTTGTGCCATAAGCTGTCCACATGTTTTTATGCACCACTAGGAAATCTCATTGGCTTTTGCAAGCCTTCTTCCATTTCAGTATTAGTAGAATAAATTTCAGTTCACTGTCCTACTCCTACCCAAGGGCAGGTTAAAACGGGGGGATTTTGTATACAAAAGAACAAGCCTTTAAGGGTGAATTTGACTTTGTGTTCTCCATAACATGCTTTATAATGTTGTATAACGAGAGTTAACTTGGAAATTGTGGAAAAACTTAAGGTAAGGAAAAAGTGTGGGATTTGCTCACATCAGAGAGGCCAGGGCACGGTCTCCTGAGCGGTTTGAGCTGCTGAAACTTGACTGGCTGCAGGGGGTTCTGCTGATTTAGATCATGCGAGTGGCTGGGCTTAGATTGCAGTGGTGGTGTTAAGGCATATTCAGGCAAACCCTTTATTCATCAGTTCTGTGATGAGCACTTCATGCACAGCGTCGTCTTTATCATTCCTCCCCATAATTCGATGTTAACATTTTCCCTTTTCTTGGTCTTTAAGATGTAAATAATCATCTGATTAAATATCTCTTGAGAAGATTATGCTATGGATAGAGGACTGTCACTGCGCCCCTCACAATCAATGTTTCACTTGTTTATGTGATATATGTACACCTGTGAGTAGCTGCCATTACCCTTGATTGCAGCGTGGGAGACTCCTAGCTTCAAACAGAACCGTGCAAAATCTGTCTTTTTTAAATAGTGTATTTTTGCAAATGAAAGAGCGAGGAAAGGCACTGACTGTAGTTAAACAAAGCAGCATTAATGCTGAGTAAAAAAGGTTGTAACAAGAGTGTAACGGTTACTGAAACAGCTTTGGTCCCTCCAGTGCTGTTATCCCTGTGGCTTACAGAGAACATGTCTTACCAGGAAAAACTTGATTTCTTCTTAAAAATAAAATTCTGTAATGTCAAATTCTAGTTGCACCGGGTTTTAGTGAGGCACCAGATAGCTTTGCTTACAAAATTTTACCTGAGAAATTAATTCACATCTGAAATTGCTGAATGGAAATGCTGCATGTGGATTGAACGCCCAGCTAGAGAGCTGTACAGAGGAGAACAATAAAAGGCAATGTATCAAGTGTAGAGAAGTTTCCTACTAATGCAATGCAGGGAATAGTGTTAGGTCCAGTGTTATTTAACATCCTCGTTAATGATCTGAAAGAGGAAAGTAAACAGCCGGTTAATGAAATTCACAGATGATAATAAATTGGTGACATTATAAATATCACTGAAGGCAGCAAAATAATAGAAAGGAAACTGAGATCAGAAACATGCCAAAGAAATAAGGAAAGGAATGTCAGCTGGGACAAATGTAAGGCAATGCCCTGGGGGAAAATGGAAACAGCACTGCCGTCTGGGAGGGGAAGCATGACAGACAGTATCAGAGGCAGATTTCAAAGGCACCCCAATTCTCCCGTGCAGCCTGGTGTGGACCAAACTCCAGCAATCCACAGCAGCTTGGCACCTCAACTACAGTGCAGCACTAATGACCAGCTGCTCTGCACCACAGGGTGGGAAAAGGCTGCTGTCGACCTGGTAAGATGCCCTCCTCGGAGCCGAGGACACCTCTCTTCCTAGGAAATCCTCTGCTGGGCGTTAAACTGGCTTTGAGGCTGCTTCATGTTGCCACTGAGAGGCAGAGCAGCTTTAACAGGCTGAGAGTTGGACCTAGAGGATGGAGAAGGCATACTTAGCGTAGCTCACGGAAAGAAAGGCAAGGAAGAGAAGAAAGTGGCAGCATGAAAATAAAATGTTATTCAGAAGGAAATTCTAGCCTGGATGTCAAGGGGGAAGCTCCTAATAGTAAGATGTGATTAATCTGCAGGACGGTCATCTGAGGGAGGTAGGGAAACCCCATCACTTAGGAGATTTAAACACTGAATGGGGGAAACACTGGAAAACATGGCAGGAAACAATTTTTAATAGGGAGGGGTGGGCCAGTTATGTGTTCAGCTGGTCTGCCTGGTCTTATCAAACCAAAATAAAAATCTCCGATATCTTTCATTATCACAGAGTGCTCCACACAAAATGGTGATTCTGGAGGACATTTGTACGTCTCAGTCAAAGAAGCATTTTCACCAAAATACCTTTCCTGCATCATAATGAGCTATACTCAGTAACTTTATAAACTTTGTTTCCTATCTGTGGCTGAATGGATGTCAGTCACAATGAAGACAGGGAGAGCAGCGTGAAAACTCTCCTTTGCTCTGTAGACCTATCTTTCAATACACACATGCTCTTATTTCTGTGCAAAGAACATTCAAAATGGTTAGCATGGGTGCAGAAGATTTTACTACTATAATTACAGCAAAAGGCTGCCTGTCAGGAAAATAAATGCAAGTAGTCTAACATAGATATGAATCTGGCTTTGAACTGGGGGAGCCGTTCAACCATGCTGTAAGGAGGCAGAGTTCCCAGTGACGTCAAATTCTTGTGCCAGGGTAGGATTGGGCTGTGAACCAAACCCACCACATTTGAGCCAAACACACTGGAAGTAAACTGCACCTGCTAGACTATAGAGGAATATGAAAATATGACAGTGTGTTGTTCTGTTAGTTTCCAAATAATGCCTCCAAGTGAATTAAAGGAGGTAGGTGAACATGCATGCCTAAAATAATGGCAAAGAATTTATAAAGGTCTTAAAGGGAAATATATATTCTCTAAGAATAGAGAGAACATTTGGAAGCTGCTAAATGCAAAATCTTGCCAAGCAAGTCATCTTCTCAGTACAAAACCTCACACTGTGGTGGCTTGACTTGTCCTTCCAAGATCTGATTGGACAAACTATAGATGCAAAATATTGACGAAAAGATCTCCCATCTGGCATGTTGCAAATAATAGGATAAGTGCTTTTGGGGGAAGTTAAATCCTTCTTTTCGAATAGCACTTCCTGGGACTGCCAACGAGGCTGGGCGCTTGACTAATGGTTGATCAAAGGTAGATCTACTGTGAAATTGTCAATAATGAGTTACAGAGTGGCATTTTCTGGCAAGTTTGCCAGACATGCAGATTCCTGCTTTATGCATGATGGCATCTACTGCTTTCGTGTGTGCACATGCAGCTCATTCAGAGGTGGTAGCTCCATAGTAAATACGTGTTTAAGATGTGCATGTCTTAGTGTCTGAGCATGCAACATGGCTGATCAGATGTACAATGCACATAAAGCTGTAGGCTCACAGGATCAAGTAGAAAATCTGATCCCATGTGTTTGAGAGCCACTCCATTAAGATTTGCACTTGAGGAAAGATATTAGATGTTGTGTAGTACTGGATCATAACAACGTGGCCTGCCCTTGATTATTTTATTTTATTTTTTTCTGGCAGATATGTTGGTGAAACAATTTGGTTTCTTCTTCAAGACCTTTTTGTTTCAATAATTGGATTTATATGTCTTCTGTCAGTCTCCAAATGCACTAAGGGAAAGTTCAAGAGCATGAGCACAGCCTTAATTTTCTTCCTACTTACACCAAATGATGGCACTACACTGAGCCAGTTCCAGCAGCGAGAGTGCATCAGGAAGTAGTTTGGTCCTCTGATTGCGGCAGTGTCAGCCCTGCTTAAGCTAGCATGAATAATAGGAGCTTTAATCCAAAAAGAGGTTGTTTCCTAAAATCACCTCTTAATGGTGCTGAGATACTGTAGTTATCCCAAATACAGATGTCTGCTGTGCCTCAGACATCACAGTAAGGTACCTGCTGTGTAAATGTGGACTTCTTAAAGAGAACTTTGTGAGCTGATGAAAGCAGCAGATAACAGGATATTATTTAAATGATTTAAAAGTGAATAGGAAAGAATTGGCATTAGCTGGGGGAAGATGTATGCTGACTTTTGCGGATATCATTCAGACAATGAGATCTAAGATGTGAAGCCTCAACTGCTGAGATGTTTGCAAAGCGCTAGCACATCCCTGAGCCTCTCAGGTGGGAAATCAGCTGGGTGCTGCCCAGGGCCAAGGCAGTGGTGTTCCAGGCTCCTTGTGCTGCAGAGCCTGCAGCTTGAGCATACTGAGCAGCGTTTGAGGAAGTACTTTGCTACATAGGTGTGTAGCAGGGCTAGGGAAGATGTGAGGGCAACAGGAACAGCGGTCAGCCCCACACACCTTGGGATGAGCTGCTTGGGATGATCCCTGTAGGGTTAGGTCAGCCAGTTCCCTGTGGCAGGAGTGACAGTGGAGACTTCAACAGGCTGGGTGGCTGTGCCCCCTGCATGGGACAGCTTGGGGACCGAGCCCTACAGCCCTTACATCAGCAAAGTGATAATGCCATTCCTTCATGTGGTATCACTACTGTGGAAGTAGGAAAGGAAAACTAAAAACTATTCTGCATGTATCTAGTACAGTACGGCATCTGTGTGCCTCTGCTGCATTTTGCCTTCTGTGAAAATAGGAATCCAATTTCAGACTGCTGCAGTCCCGAACCATCACGTGTATTTATGTAGCAGTTATGGAGTTGCAATAGCTGATAATTCACCCTCACAAACAAAACTTAGCTGAATTTTCTTGGTCATCCCTATTAGAGTCATTCTGTTGGTTACAGCCAAAGCGATCGTAGAATACACATGCATGTAAGCACATCAATTTTGCACCTGAATTTGAGCTTACTGGAGTTTGTAATAACAATATTAACTGTCTGGTCAGGAAGAGGTCTGATGCAGTGCTTGCTGAAGTGAATTAGACCCTTGTCATTCCTCTCCTTGACTTTGGATAAGATCTTCATTTTATTTAGTAAATGCTAGGGCCTAAATCTTGTGTAACTATTTCTTCTATGCCAAAAATCTGACAGCAAAATGAAATGCAATAGTTTTGCAAAACTGACAATTTAACAATAATTTTGTAATAAAATAATACCTTATTCTTGTATTTCATTTTAATCTGTAGATTTTAGAGTACTTAAAAATATCATTTCAATTTTACAAATGGTACGCTGAACTTTTGAGAATTGTGTTTTAAAATCAAGCATACTGTATGTAGTGTATCAGTCATTTGGAGAACACAGTACATGCTCTTAGTTTTTCACAAGCTATTTTAATAAAAGAAAGCATTCATGACTAACAAAGAGTGTCAGTTCATATGTGTCTTCTTTACGTTTCCTGAATGAGCACACTACATATCTTGAATATTTCTCTGAGTAGGTGGGAGGGCGAGCAGGGAGAATTTCAGAGGAGCAATGTTTACCCCACGGTGCCTCGAACTTCCTATCTTTGTTACCAGCTGCCAGCACACTGTTGCAGTACATGGGTGTTGTTTTACCCATTGTACAGGGGTGGAAACTCAGGGATAAGAAGGGAAAAGATCATATCAAGACGCCTTTATTGTCAGACCCTCAGAGTTAAGTAAATGCCGAACTTCCATTGAAGTTTAGGAACCCAAATGTCTGGAAGGATTTAAGTTTTGGGGATTGCATTAGAAGATGGTAATAAATCAACAACTTTGATTTCTAACCCTGTGCTCCAGCAGATTTGTATTATGTAACTATTCCAGTTCTGTTAGAAAGAGAACTTCTCCTAGAGTCAGTGTTGATGTTAACCTCTAATAGAGCTACCGAGATATAAAAATTTCCTTCAGATCAGCAGGGCTCTCCAGTCTGCTCGTATTTCCTGAAGATTTATGAAGTGAGCTTTGAAAGGGAACTTCATCTTTGATGGCTGTGTTCTGGCACCACATCCCACAGTTTGATGGGATGCTTGAGTTTCTTTGCTGACTTTCAGATAATTACTCTGAATTTTGCATTTTGGATTAAGCCTTCTATTAGTAATTTCTAAAAAATGTTAACAAAACATTTCCAGGAAATTTGGCTTTTACTAAAAATGAACTGTTTAATTTCTACTCCACTGCATTTTATGTTTATACTATCTGACAATTCTGTCTGTATCCAGTACCCCTTCTGATTCCTTGATGGGTATTAATGATGAACTGCTTCTCAGGTATCTAAAATATTTAAATGCCCTGTTGGTCATGTAAGTGTTTTTGCAGCACGTCAAAGAATGAGGCATTCATGGAGTATTTTCCTACTTGGTTCTGAATACTTGAAAACACCTGGGTTGGAATGGTGCAAATAAATGACATCTGAACAGAACCTGAAAGCTGGAAACCATTAAGCTCACTTGAGAGGAACAAATTTCCTCCAGTGCTTGATGGAACTCCTCATGACATTCAGTAGAAGTCCCCATAACTCCTGGAGTTGTTGGAGATACTCAAACTATTTACCTATAATTTGGGGCTGAGACTGAGGTTAGAGAAAGCTTTTTAAACTGAGAAATGATTTTGTCAGGATAGGCAGGATGTTGCATTGCAAAATCGTGGGCTTATTAGCAAGAAAGTGTTTCTTTGCCCAGCTTTCCTTCTTTCTCTGCCCTGCTGATAACTCTGATTGGATGGTCTCCTATGACCTCTCAGAAATGTCTTATATTTCTTCTGTGCAAAGAGCTGTTTGCAAAATAACCCTGCACCAAACAGTTTTACTTTCTTGTGGCCTATATTGCAGTAAACCTAATCAGCATTTATAAATCAGAACTTTAACTTAAAGTAAGAGTAGGATTTTATAAACTAAGCCAGTATTGTATAGCTTCAGAGTAATAAGTCAGTCACTTGTATCCTAAGTGCAAAGTGAAGATTTATAAATCAAAGCATTTTATTTAGGAATTTTTCTGCATGATTTGTAAATCTGCTGTAGAATTTGTAAATCCAGACTGGGGTATGTAAATCCATTTCATGACTTGTAAAGCAGTTGAATGTTTTAGCTAAATCTAATGTTAAAAATAATGATTTCTGAATCAAAACTTTCTGCTAAAGATTTACTAGCGAGTTTTATAAATCAGAGGCAAGATATATAACTCAAACTGAGAAATGCAGATTTATAAATCCAACTTGTAAATCAACAGAAAAAACATCATGTTTTACACTAAATAATATTTTACAAATGGCACCTCGTACATCATGCAATTGCCACAAATCATCTGCATAGGAGTCAGGGTACATAAAGTGTGACTGAATCAAAAAGAAAAAACTGAGAAAGACCTCACAGTGGGTTAAATGCTCAGCTCGAGCCTTCCAAGATTTGGCTTGTGTTACCAGCGAGCCAAGTTCAGTGGTGTTGACCTAGTCAGTAGTGGACATTTGTCTAAATGAATACATGATGGCATAATTCGTAACTTTGGCAATTGCAATGGAGGGGAGGTCCCACACAGGAGTAACAGGGATGTTGTACATCATGGTTGAAAAGCATTGGCAGAGCTATGTAGGGAACCTTATGCAGCACCTGTCTGCAATGCACCTGTTGTAGCAGGCTGTCCCTTTTAAAGGAGCCAAAATCCACAAAAAAAATAAACAAAAAATCAGTCAGACTTTTCCACTAATGTAATATGGAGGGGAAAAAGAAAAAAAGAAAAAAAAAAAGAAAAGAAGTGAGATTCCAATTGCATGCAGACTTCATCAAAAGGATTTAAGAGAAATCCGCACTTTTTCACTTCATATTCCCACAGCAGTATTTAGGTCCAAAAGCAAATATTAGGGAATAAGATTGGCCTATAGGTTCTGTAGGAGCTTCATGTCTTGGAGGATGGAAGTTCTAATACAGACTTGGGAGGTGATGGGTTTGAATTTCCACAGCTGTGGAAAACTGTTTTTTTTCCCTTGCCTTGTCATTTGTGTGGAAGCAGCAGTCTGGCTTTGATGGCCAGCTAGTATCACAGCTCAGTACATTCCTTCTCCTACTACCTTCCACTTTCAGCACTGACATGAAGCAGCGAATCTTGGATGAGGGGTATGGTGGTAGCACTGCTGCTCCTGGTGCCATTTCAGAAGGAGAAGCAGAGCTGTGGTGGCCCCCAGGAGCTCAGGAACTCCCAGACAAGATGCAGGAGGGGGCCTCTTGGATGCTGGATTTTGCTTTTCTTCTGTAGCAAGCAAATGCACTTGAAAAGCTTGCCTAGTGAGCATAGCATCTGAGAGCTTCAGTCAGTATCTGAGCCAGAATATTTCTACTCATTAAAGAGAAAAATGTTACAGGAAGAAGGTATAGATGTCATGGTTTCTGACAAAATTTTTCACCTGGGACTACCTTCCTGTCACCTACCTGTGAGTGAGAAAACTCTTGTGGCTCAAAACACATTTTTCCTATTCAACTGTTGGGAAGTTATCAAATGAGTCAGGAATGTCAACTGAGATTTGTAGATGAATGCCACTAATTTTTAGAAAAGGATCCTTAATTGACTATTTTTCAGTTTCAAAGCAAAGAAATTACAAATGAAATTTGTACTTAATGTGATTTAACAAAATTCAGTTCTGGAATAAAAGAATATCTGTGTATTTCCTAATGAAAACCTTGAGTTAAAACAGAAGAAGTTGAGAAGTTGAGAGTGCATTTCACTAACATGGGGCAAAAAAATAACCAGGGTATTGTAGTTACCATTAAAACAACTTTTACAAGCCCGCAAAATTAAATAGATAGGATTAAACTTGAAAGAAATGCAAACATTAAAGTAGGGAAATACCTAATTATGGCAAGTAAACAACCTTCACTGTGCCCTATAGTGAATCCAAATCATTAGGATTGTTGCATGAAAATTAGGAGCTGAGTAGATTCTTCCCACAGCTTGCTACATAATTCAGTATATCAACCTGTACTAAATTCCTCAGTAAAAATAACCTTGGTACAATCTGCAACAAACTGTAGCAACCAGGAAAATAAAATAAATAAATTTTAAGGAAAAATAAATAAATCATAAATAAATCTCTTGCAATTTTTCTTTTGTAAATTCTAATCACTTTTTATTTTATTTATTTGTTTTTATTGTCTTCTCGTACATTAGTTCCAAATAAGTCTTGGGTGAGTTGCAGTCAGTACCTCAGAGAGAAATCTCAGTATTATTTCCCAAAGAAGAAATTCAAAACTGTGTGGGCCCACAGCTGACCTGGCAGTTGTCTAAATATATTAAGATGCACTGGTTTAAAAGGCAAGGTTTTGTATGATTCCTCCAAAATACCTGCAGTTTCCTCAGCCAGCCTTCCCTGTTCTCCAGCACAGCCTAAAATTCAGGGGCAATGCTCAGAGAAATCTGGGCTATATTCCAGGAGGAGTAACAAAGAAGCAGATATTTAAGAGGTTTTGAATGCAGAACACCCTATTCAAAGACGTCTCAGATATTACTCTATTATTTGACATGACTTCTTGACTTATAAAATTTTGGTTCCTAATAGGAGACAAAGTTGAATGACAATAAAGTCATATCACTTAAGCTGTATGGCAATACTTGAAAAGTCTGTGTTGAAAGTGGAGCTGCATCTCATGTCATGATATGGAATTCCTGATAATGCTAACCTCATTAGCTCGCACAGAAGGTCAAATCCTGAGCTAGATATGGCATAATGTACAGTTTGTAAGCCTCTGTAAGCTCCAAGGTTGCTTAGCCCTCTTCAAATCTTAGAGCCAAACAGCTGCTTCCTGCATCATAAATCGTATCCCTCCTTGGATGTGAAAGTTGGCTACTGCCTGTACTGAGAATATGATTATAAAAGGCTGTTGGCCTTGCGGTGCCTTGTCTATGCATGTGGGCAGGAGGGTTACACTGGTGAAAGCAATCGCTATAGCATCAGAATGTTCCTGTCTAATGCAAACTGAAGAGCACAAAACACCTCAGCAAAACACCTCAGCAGTCTATGTTTCAGTGGCTGTGATCACTAGAAGAAACTAAGATGATTTCCTTTGTACATAACCTCACCTCTCAGAAAAACTAACTGCAGTTGTATGGTCACCTGATTTACAGTCTCATTACCAAAGCTAATTAAAGTTTTCATACCCTTGTGATTCACTCCCAAATCACAGAAATTGGTTAAAGGATTCCATCACACCTTCTTCTTCTAGAGGTATGTTCTGAAAATGCAAAAGGTAAATACTGAAGTAACAAAGAAATAGATGTGGATTAGATGACGAGGATGTGTAGGAGTTGCTAGTTGTATAGCATTATTATCTAAGGAGTACAATCATATTCAAAGATACCTTGTGTACAATTAAAAATAGAATAGTGTATTAATACCACAGTGAAGAGACTGGTATTCATCCAACGAGCTGAAAGTACTTTATGAAAATGGGTAAATGCTGCTCCAGACTTTTCCTAGAGAGAATGCTTCACACAATTTACAGGTAGTATATCAAGTTTTTGCAAATCCATGCTCTACAGAGATTGAGCAGGGAATTCAGCCCAAAGCAAGGGGATTCAGATCCAGACTCTTTCTCACCTTGCAGCTCAGAATCGGCATCGGTAACAATATGGTAAGAATAAAGTAATGAACCACAGTGCTCTTTGCCATCAGCGGCAGGAAGACCTGTCTCTTGGGTCCTCATCATAAATACATTCAGTATCACTGACTAGGACACATTATTCACTGTAGTATACAACACAACCATCACGTTATGGAAGTGACACAGAAAAGGAGACCATCCTGCATGGTATAAAGAAGTGATAATCTATAATAATTGGTGTCTGTCTTGCTCTAGAAGAAGTAATGTGAGTGTATATATTAATGGAAAAGGAATATATTGTTACATAACCATGGAAGATTACTTTCTTTGTGTTTGCGCTTTTCCATGCTATGAGCCCAGATTTATTTATTTATTTATTTTTCCCCAGCAGTGATTAGATTTGCAAACTTTTCATTATCAAAGTTTTTATCAACAATTATTCATCTTCTTGAAGCTTTGCATGTGAAGGCTTCACATCAAGTCTTTTCTTTACTTGGGACAAGAATCTCATAAACTTTTTCTGAGAAGGAAATGTAGACTATCTTTTGTTAGTAACAAAAATATTCCAGTTTCAGAAAGAGTGAAAAAAAAAATAATAAATAACACACACACAAAACAGAGAAAAAAGAAAGTTCTAAATGCTGCCATTCATTTTACAGCCATTTCATTAAATTTTAGGAAGTATTTCTCCATATTAGGTGTGGCTTGTAGACTTCCTAGTGACTCAAGTGAAAGGAACAGATCTTCAGAGAGAGCGATGACTGGCAACACTGTGAAGTGCTGTATGGGTTTCTAATGCCATTACCCTCAAAGATAAAGGGGGAGTCTAGTTATTCTGGGCTGCAGTCTCCTAATGTGGGCCTTCTGTCTTCTCTTGACAACTTAAATGTCCCTAGCTCCCATTGCGGGGTGATTTTTAACATAAGTACCTGCTTTGATCCATGTAGCAGTGTGTTTCTTTCTGTTTGAGAGCCAGGAGTCAATCTGGATATACAGAGACATTCAAGCACAGAGGCTTGAATGACAATCTTGTCATAGATTACAACAGAGAAAAAGAAAAAGTGCAAGACAAGACCTAAGGATGTGCTATTCTACCAGGAAGCAAAAACCAAACACAGTTTTGTGAGATTAGCATAAGAATGAATTCCAAAGTCATCTGCCTCATAAAGAAAAGCTTTTATGCTAAAAGCTTTTGTATATGGACTGAAGAATATATGATGCCATTTTGGCTCATAAGTCAGCAGATGAAGCTTTTTTACTTTAAGTGGATATCTTGTATTTGTTAAGATTTTGTGATGATTGATCTAGGGGTTTCTTGATTATTGATGCAAGGTAAATTACTAAAGCAAATGGAGAGAATCCTGCCTCTTGCATTCCCCCGGAGACACACATGTGAAACGCCCTTTCTTTCTTTCTTGCCATTTGCCATAGACATGCTTTTGCATGCAAGAGCCACAGAAGGATTCTGAATTTCTCTCTCAGTAAAGCAGAGGTTGGACATAAACTCTGAAGGGATTTTAGTTCTTAAAATACACAGGGCACGGACCCTCATCAATTAAGTTTCTCCATCTTTCTGTTACTTTTGCAAGCATTTTCTCCTGCGTATTGAAATTAAAACTGGCAGATATTTTGTCCAAGAAAAGAAATGCTCCAGGAGACATTGCCTCTGTGGAGGCTGCCTGAATTCATCACATGCAGGACAGAAGATGTGCAGGTGCTCTCCTGCTTTGTTTTATGCGTGCACTGGAATCATTGATGTAAGTTGGTGGGGCAGGGATGCCCAAACACTTGTTCCACACAGGCATATACTGTACTGAAAACTAGAAAAGGTCACTCCGGCTTGCCTTATCCAGACAAAAAATGAAAATGTTTGTGGATGGAGATTCTGCAGTCTCTCTGGGCATACTGTCCCATTGTGTAAATAGTCACAATCATTGTTGTAATTTATTTATTTTTTTTAATTCCCATTTGGATTTCCCTTGCTGCAGCTTATGACTATTGCCTTTTGTTCTTTTGCTAAGCATCTCTGAGCATTGTCCCTGCTAAAACCCTGCCTTAGGTAGTATAAGACTACAATTAATCTCCGGGGCCCCATTCCCTGGAGCTTTGAGCAACCTGAGCTGCTGAAAGATGTCCCTGCCCATGGCAGGGGGTGGATTAGATGATCCTTAAAGGTTCCTTCCAACCCAAACCATTCGGTGATTGATTCTTCAGGATAATCAAATTTAGTACCCTTAGCCTCTCCTCTTGTGACCACTTGACTCTCTCTAGTTGATACTGTTGCTGAACTGTAACTACAGCTGTAGCTATAAAACTAGTAAGGTTGTTACTAAGATGACTAGCTCTAATTAAATATATAACCATGTTTTCCTCTTTCATAAAACTACCCAAAAGGGTTTGTATAATGGGGATGCTAAAATAATGCTGATTATACTCATTTATATCAATTCTCATCAGAGGTGATAAACTTTAATGCAAGAATGAGTGGAAGGTAGATCAAAATGGTCACAAAACACCACTTTAAAACAGAGTTTGCATCCAGTGGATCATCCTGTCTAGAAAGGATGGCAATAAAATGCATCAGTTGGCCTTTTAATATGTTTCGCATGTCTGTATTCCTTATGAAACTTGGAAACTGCATTTAAATTTGGAATCAAAGGTTTGATTTCTTATCTTATGATTGATTAACCATGGTATAAAAGCCTCCGGATTTTGGTGGATAAATTTCTTTGTTAGCAGACTAACGTGCTTTTCTGGATGGAGTCACACAATGTGTATTGTTTGGTTTTAACAAGACAAGCAAGGGAAATTGGGATGGGTGAAAGTGACAATTAAAAGCTATTTAATGCCAAACAAAACAAAACAACAACAAAAAACAATCCACAAAGTACCCCAAAAGGAGGTGGTATGAAATACAGCAGCAGGAGTTGACTAAGCAGTACCACCTGATCTGGCAAGGGCTGTCTAAGGGAAGGAGCTGGGGAATTAAAGAGAGGCTCTGAGTGTACCCAGGTGGATTTGCCAGCTCCACGAGCTGACATTTAGTCACATGGCTATTGAGACTAAAGCAAGGACTGCATATCTGCTTCTCCTCTGCAGTTACATTTATTTCTCTCTCTCTCTTTTTTTTTTTTTTTTTTTTTTTTTTTTTTTTTCCTCCTATTTTCCTTTCTTGTATGTGCATTGCATGCAGTGAAGTTAAATCCTGGATTTTGGCTCTTGTGCTAGTTGAGATGGTTCAGTCAGTAATCTGAGCGTTAAGTCTAAAAGAAGCTATTGCAATGAGTCTGAGAGTTCCTTATCCTCTGGTTTGAAGAGTGGAATGGGTGAGCTGTAGCCCATTGCATGATGGTTTGGACAAGCTGCGTGTCAACTATGTTCTGAATCAGCGGTAGATGAGTTACTTAGAAGTGGTGTATATAGAGCCAGAAATAACAGCTCTTGCTGCCACCTATGGTAGTTTTTTGTTTGTTTGTTTGTTTGTTTGTTTTTTAAGTTAAAAATCTTTACGTACATAATGAATTGCTTTTATTGTCCTAGCTGTGTAAAGTACACTTGTTATTCCATCTTCTAGCATCAGTCAGGCCAATTCCCCTCTAAGTTGATAGGTGAACTCTTGATTGATGATGAGATTTGCAGCTGGGACCGTGCACAGCCAGGTAAATAAGTGCTGTTGAGATGTGGGCCTCTGGGGCACATGAAAAGCAGGCAGAGTTTTTCTCACTGTCATCTGTGTTGGTCTTCTGCCCTTCCAACCTAGAAATTCTGTGATTCTGTGATTCTGTGATTCAGCCACAGGAACAACAGCAGGAGCCTGACTGTTGGTGGGTCATGTTGCAGGCTGGGAGCAGAATGCTTTTAAAATGAATAACTTTAATAATGTTGAATGTTATCTGTTGTGTTTTTCTGGGTGGTTCTCTACCCCAGCCACTGTCCCAAACTGGTGATGCTGTCTATGCAATGCCTAGCATAAACTTATTGGAGAAGTCAATAGTTGCTTGAGTATGCTGGGAGGTGAGTATGCTGTGAAACCCATCTAATTTTTCAAACAAAAGGTGATTGTTGTGATTAATGAAGAAATACAACAGTGCTTCTGTGACCGAGGGAAAAAGAGTAATCCAAATTTCCCTGTGTCAGAAGTGTAATGTGAATAAGCCTACCTACAAGACAAAACTCTTCCCATCTACATGCACATGCTCTATTGACCCCCCCCCAAAAAAAAAAAAAAAAAATCCTGTGTTTTTTTTTGTTTGTTTTCCATACCATGTTAATGTTTATAATGTTAGTATCTGTATAAAGTGATAAAGTGTTGCCAGAAGTTTTCTACTTACAGTTATGCACATATGATGTGGAATATCATATTAGGGGAATACTACTCCATCAGTAATTGGAGGACTCCGTAGGTTCTGATACTGTACTGACTTTGGTCAAAAACTTTGGGGAAAAAAATGTTCAAATAAGAATTGAAAATTGTCTTGCTAAGTGATTTCAAGCACTTAGCTTGATGCCTTTTTCTACATTAGACTGTGAAAACATGATCAGTTATGCTGTTAGCTGGACTTTGATAATAGAAATAATTATGCAATTAAGAATGTGCTTTAATTCTATTATATGATCCATAAAATTCAACAATCTTAAAAACAACCTGTTTTAACATATTTTACTAAATATAATTTATATAAGAGTATTTCATACCCTACCCAGTTATGTAATTAAATCGTACATGACTATTGCTTACAATTAAAGATTGCAAGGATCTTCCTACATACAATATGATATATTTAACAACTTTTAATGCTAAATAGTTGACATAGTTAATGCTGTAGTCACTTAATTCAATTTTAATTAGCCAAACACTAGTTTGAAAATGTGAGCTTTTCATTAACTGACACTGCTCATATTTTTGCTGCTTGTTTTCCCCATAGTTATTTCAAATTATTTATGTGTAATATGTTAATGTTCTTGAAATTCATTTTTCATTGAAGGCACTGCCAAAATTATTGCAGAGAGTGAGAAGTACACGTGTGTTTTCTGACAAGTGCAGTTGGAGCCTGAGAAAACTTTAAAAAATACATACACCCAGTCCCCAGATACAAAGTTCTAACTGAGTACCAGTCCTGCTTAAAACTATTGACTTGGCTTTGCCTCAGACCAAGTAGCATTTCTCTTCCTGTTCTTTGTTTGTATGACAATAGAGCCATAGCAACTACCTTTGAATAATGTGTGGGCTGTTTTATCTCAAAATTGCTAAGAGGGAAGGCTGGGGAGATGATGCAGAGTCAGTGACAGCAAGTGGAAAGCGATGCAGGACTGTCTGATGGTCACAGTCGTCTGGGCTGAGATCTTGTCACCGAGGAGCCTTGAAGCGCACAGAAACCAGAGCTCAGTGGAAAGGGATTTACAGCTTGATCATGGGTCCAGGGAAGTATTTCATGAGAGATGGTTTCTAAAGGGCTTCTATAATTTATTGTTTGATTCTGAATTATAAAAAAGGGAAAAGGTGATATTAATTTGACTTTGTTATAATACTTGCTTTGCACTGTTAATCCTACTCTCTGTATAGCTGGGGAAAAGATACCAGCTGGTTATAGGCTAGAAATTACCATATTAATGTTTTATTTGTGTGGGAATATAGTTGCATTAATTAATGTTTTGATGTGGTTACCAGCACTTAGTGGTCTCTGAACGTCCTCTGCTGACTTAGGGAAATTAGGAAGCTTCAGGCATAAATGTGGTGGGGCCATTTATACTATCTTTACCCATGTTCTCGGGGGGAATCTTGCTTCGTGAAGGGTGGAGGTGTGCACTCGCACAAGCAGGAGAAGGAGCAAGGGGTGGCAGGGGAGAGAGAAATGCCCATGATCTCAAGCCAGAAGAGGGGGGTTTTCAAATAGGGCGTGCATCTCAAATCCAGACATGGCTGGCTGCTTCTCAGTATGGATACCCATTGCCTCTCTGAGTGAGGAGAACTCTAGGTGCCTCTCTTGCTACAGAAGTGGCTTTGCAATTCACTGGTATTTCACAGTCTAAAAGACTGTTACTTTTCTTTACTCACAATCAGTTCACTTTCCTATGTCTTAAACCTTCTTTTTGCTTTGTTTTTCCTGCCAAACAAAAGGAAGGGAGGAAAGCCCTCAAAATATACAGAAGGGATCTGAATAAACAAACAAACAAAAGTTAATCTTGAGGCTGTCATTTATACCATTTGCTTTACTTTCTTCCACCTTTCTCAGTCTCCGTCTTCCTCTATTGCACCCCCACCCTCTACCTCCTGCATTCACTTCTTTCTCCTTTCAATTCTGTCATTACTAACAAAAAGTCTTCTAAGACATTTAATTTCTTGTTTCAGTCTAATGCACAGGAACTGTGTTTGTGCCATTGATAGGTCTCCTGTGCTCAGCTGCAGAATTGAAAGAGTTAAATGTGCCAGCACTCTGTAACCTAGATAAAAAGTATGCATTTTAATTTCTAAAAAAAAAAATAAAAAATCAAGCAGGTATGAATAGCAATAAAATTGCTCAAAATGTTTAAATTGAAGGAAAACAATTGAAAATGGATTTAGAAATATAATGTTTAGTTAAGCAAGCTATAATGTTCTGTTATTTTAATCAGTATTGTAAAGCAATTTAAACTATGCTGGAAGAGACTTCTTATGTTTTAACATATCATTATCCCCCTCCCCCAAACAGTCACTAAATATTCTTTAATGTTTCAGTCTTATTCTATAGTCCTTGGCAATAGCATGCTCTTTGTGCAAAGGTTTTAATTTTTTTGATCCATTTCCTGGCCCTAATACTGCCAGCCCTGGCTTGAGCAGCCAAACAGACCTCCCAGCTGTCCTGTGAAGACCTAGATGCTTTAGGTAAAACCTGGATTTTTTTGTTGTTTGGTCTACTACAAGATTTAGCACCTTCAGAGAAATGCGAAGGACTGAGTGTGCAGGAAGCGTCTTGATTCAACAGTCTCTGTTACAGGGTAAGCCTCTCCTGGCAGAGTATGCCAGGTGAATTGCTGTGCAGGTGACAAAGGCCAAAATGCCAACTTGACTGGGCTGTGTGCTGCCGTGCAATCACCACGAAAAAGATCATGCCTTGAGGCAGGAAAAAATAGGACTAGTAATTTCTAGGGCCTCATCCAGTCCTGGGGTCTCTGATGGCCACCAACCAATTGGCAGTTCAGCCCTGTCACTATCTTATGGGTAACTAAACCTTGGGACGTGAAGGTGTGTGTGAGTTGGTTCAGATACATGCTTCTGCTTTAGATGTTTGCCTGGAAAATCTGTGCACCCTTCTTGCCATGACATGGAAAAGATACTTGCTCCTATGGCTTTAGAGGATTATCTTCTCTGTCCTTTTAGGAGAGCCCCAGCTCCTTGAGGAGGAGGAAGGGATGCCTGTGCTCCCTCAGCCTGGGGTGTTGCTCCCTGATGGGCACAGGGCCCTCCTGGCTCCATGTCGCAGCACTGCCACCTTTGGCAGGGTGTCATCAGCTGCTGCCCTGCATGGTGAGGGGTAACGGTGCTGAGGCAGCAGAGGAGGGCCTACTGCATGGCTGCATGCTCTCCCTTGTGTTGCCTCTTCCTTCTCCCTCCATATGGGCAAATATCTCTCCCATGCTGACCTCTGCTTTACCCCACAATTGTTTGCCTGTTCATTTAAATTCCAAAAGAAACATGGAGAAAAGAGGATCCTGCCATGTGTCAGCAGAGCACCCAGCCTTGCAGCTCCCACATCCCCGTGTGGATTCGGTGGTCCCGCTCCTCAGGAGAGAAGTGAGATTGGTGATAAATCACCGTGGCTGAGGCTGCTGAAGGCGGAAAGAGAGGGGAGAAAGGAAGTGCCTTCTATTCCTTTTATTCTCAGGGTGGCTGCATTTAGGGGGAGAGGCTGAAAAGGGAGGCTTCTTCTCTTAATCATCCAGTTCTAACAGAAGGCTTCCAACTGTGGGCGTTGCGTCAGGGTGAATGACACTCGTGGGGACACCTTGATGCTCTATGTGCTGTCCCTACCACTTTTAAACAAGCGTTTTAGTATTTAGGATGTGTTTATTAAAGAAGACTTCGGTTTTCAGATAGGTACTAAATCTCTGCAATGTGCTGGATTCCCTTTCTGTGAGACTCCTGTGCCAGCGCTGAACTGAGGGGAGGCGGGTGAACTTAAATTAACCCAGGAGAGGAGGGTGAATGCTGCTTTCAAGCAGCAGATGCTGCAGCACCAAATAAGCATATTGCACAATAAATAGCAGTCATGGCTTTAATTAGGAATTCAATTGAAGTTGGAAACCACTTGCCTACAGTAAAATTGTCCTATTTAACATTTCTATCAATATATTTTTTTTTTATCATAGGCATTGTTGCTTTTAATTTAAGTTTCAATTTTAACTTTCAATGTTATAGATAAAATCTCTTCTTAAGATCACATTAACAGTTCTTTCTTTTAAATCTGTCTTGTACTTGAATCATAGTCACTGAACAAATCTGGGAAGCTTGGGCCAAAAAATAAGCAAATTTTTCAATTAGCTGTCCAGAATCTGTGTGTTGAGCACAAACTTGTGCTCTTGGATCACTAGATCTATTGGGAGCTTTTAGCATCCACACAAAATGCCTTCTTTAAAACCTCTGGTCTGGTGGATTGGAAAGCAGTTGAAAGGTGACAGCTCTCAATATATGGCCCCAGGATTAGAGGAATAATAGCTTAACTTGCAAACAGAAAATGTGGGCTACCCTTAGGGGTTGAGCTTAAAGAATGTAAGTGTTCAGGAAAAGGGGGGGAAAGTTAGTGCTTGCTACATCCACCAGTGCACTTGTAGCTTACCTATTGCAACTATGATTGATATTTAACTTGAGGGTCAGCAATTTATTGTGTTGGCAGCCTGGAGAAGGCTCTCTACTCCTCCAGTTGAGGATCAGTGCATAACTGCCCCGGCAGACACCAGGAATCACTTATGTGAGGACCACAATCATTATTGCTCATGAGCCGAGCAAGGAAATGTGTGAGAGGGCTCACATGATCTGTTTCCAAGGTTCCAGTAGTCTCAGTATTGGGCATAATGGCAGCTCTGTGCCCAACTAATTTCATGTAAGGTAGAGATTGGACAGATGATCTGCTCGTAGGAACACTTGGGATCTGCGCATCCATGAGACTATTGAACTGGGAGGCAGGGACCAGACACAGACTGCCACTGAAGATAGGGGGCATACTCAGCACCATCTCCTCCATGCAGCTCTTCACCCCCATAGACCACAAAATGCTTCCCAACAAATACATACTTTTCTATAATACAATCACAACTCTCAAATACTTAGCCTCTAATACCAGAGTAGTGCCACAACTCTGAAACTCTGAAATGTAGGAAAGAACTTCATGAAGCACTAGCAGGTAAAAAAAAAAAACAAAACTGAGGGGAGGGGAAAAAAAAAAAAAAAAAAAAAAAGCCTTCTCTTGTACAGAAAGGGGTGCCTTCTGCTACCCCGAAGTTCCTTATCTCCCCTGGGGAAATCCTTTCCTGGTATAAGATCTAGGATTTGGAGTAATATTGGGAACATAAGCAGTAGATACCAATCAAACTCTCTTTAGAGCTTAATACCATAGATAGCACCACCACTGTTTTCTACCCTCTATTTTCCCATCAAATGTGGGCAGTTTCCTAAGTTAATAGGGAAATGGAGAACCAAACCAAGCCTGCTAAACTCTGCAAAGGCTTTCCACAAATTTCTCTGTGCTGAAGTAGAAACTATGTACAGGGGTGGGACTGTAGCAGAGCCTTGTTATCTGGATTGAGATTGCAGGCTAATAAAAGTTTACTGAATTGTAGACATCTATTTATTCCTACTCTGCTTATGAAACAACTTTCCAAAGCCTAGATAGCACAAGCAATGTTTTTGCTGAGTGTTGTAAGCACTTACAAAGAGCTGAAATTCATCCAACATGAAGCTGGACATAATCTGTTCAAAAGTACCATGGGAAAAAATGATGTATTAGTAAATATATCAAAGGGAAAGAAAAAAAAAAAAAAAAAAGACTAGGAGTGAAGAACCTGATAATGTGAGCTCAAACATATTGAGAACCTGATAATGTGAGCTCAAACATATTGTTGAAAGAAAATATAGTAAGATGATAAGAAGCAAACAAAAATTCTTTACACTTTTATTCTACTAAACTCTGAATTTTTCAAGAAACTTATGGGCAGTTAAGCTTCGAGAGTCAGCATCTGTGTCAAAAGTTTGACATACCGTATTCCTTGAGCTCACTAATACTCAAATATATCTTGAATTCACTTGTCAAAAGTGGATAAAATGGTGGTTTTCCAAATTGTTTTGTAATTTCAAGCAATGAGTAATTTCAATCAATAAACTATTCCCAGAACTATAGTTAGGAAGGGAATAAAAACAAAGAGAAAACACACAGGAAGTAAGTAAATAAGTTCCTAAAGAACTGTAGATGGTAAGATATTGGCTACTGATCCGGTACTGTATCCAGTCAGATAGATACATAGTAGTATTTAGATAGATAGTTTTTTATTTTTATTATTATTTTTTTAAGTAAACAATTTTCCGACTGAACCACTTTTTTCATTTAAGATTTATTTTTCAGGGGGTGATTTATTTTACTGCAACTCATTTTAAAAGCATGGAATTCTGATTTCAAGTTTTGCCAAAAAAAATGCTCTCCCAGAGAAACTGTCCTCCCTCTGTGGAAACTACATGGAAAAAATGTCTTCAAAAACATATGGAGAAAGTATTCCTTAGAGTGGTTTATCAGGCTTATTTTGTGAAAGTTTGCAAGGTGCTTTGAAATCTTAAAAATTCAAAAATGTTATTTTTATTTTTTTTTACAGCCTGAAGTTTCTATGTAACTGGAGTAGATTCCTGTGCAACCCATACGCACACACTATGGCAAAAAAGTGAATGGGAGGAAACCTGACCAGACCATGGGATAAATCCTGCTGTGTTTGAGACACGTATATCTGCTAAAATGTAAGTGACACAAGTACTCTTAAAAATAAATCCAAATCAAGTTCAATGCCTGAATGGCATCTGTCAGAGAAAAGCTGTAATTGGGGGTTTATCGTCCTTTCCCAGCTCCTTCAGTGAGTGATCCTGGATTTTCTTTGTTATTTTACAACTCTCCAGGAGAATGCTTTGGAATTGATCTCTTTATATTCTCTATCTTCCATTTTAAGTATGACCAAGATTAATATAACATATGCAAACTAAATCCAGGCTATTGCATTTACCAACGCTGAATTTTTATGAAGATAGGGTAGCTTTTTAATAATCCTCTCTGGCTTTTGTTTGCCTTCCTTTTTAATATTTCAATGGAAAAAAAATATTTGTTACCATTTGTTATTTTGCAATTTATTTTTGTAAAAGTCTATTTGCATTGCTTTTGGCCAGAGAGGTAAAGTGAGTTGCTCCAAATTGCCCTCCTCCTGGAGCAATCCATGGAAATGCGTTGCTATTGTGTTAGTACCAAACTATTTCATATCTAGAAGACTGAAATCACAGGGACAAATGCAATATTTTTCTTTGCTCACCTTCTGTCTTATGAGTTCTGCTGTTGGGCAATTGGAGATCTTCATTCTAGCCCTCTTCTTGCTAGTTCCTGTGTGGCTGAGTGCATGAATTCTTAATAATCCGATTTCCCCATCTGTAAAATGGGAATTTTTATACTTTCTAGTTCTATAAAATTTATAATGCAATTAATTGGATATTGACAGAGCAGTCTGAGACCTCAGGTGGTAGGTAGTATATGTAAACATTTTGACAGTTCTATTATTACTTCTGGGTTAAAAATAGAAATGTTTAGGAACCACATTTGGAAACAGGCAAAGAGAATTTGCATGGCTGTTGTCAGTAGAAGTATTTTGACCATCTCTTACTATTTCATAAAAAAAAAAAAAAAAAGTTACTGATCTTGAAAAGAATCTATTTAAAATATAGTCCCCATTCACATAATCTTTTCAGCAAGCTCTTTGTATTAATAGGAAGGCCATTGTTTCTTGTAGAAGAGAAAGCTTCCTGCAGAAATGAAATAACATGAAGAGTGAAAATAAGTTTGTGGGGTTTAGACCTCATACTACTGTAATATCAACCTATTAAAATTCAGTACAATGCATTGCATTAGTTGGGAATAGCACTGGCTAACCCATAGAATCAAAACTGAGAATAATGATTCTCACTATTCTTTTCGGCTGACCTTTTGCTTAGCTGTGAGCTAAGGTCATTTTCACTCTTGGTTGGGCTTCCTTGACAGCTAAGATGGCTTCTTTATGAAGATACTGAGATAAACTAGGGTTGTGCATTCATTCATGTTGCTAAAACCACTTCATCAAATACTGCTTCTATATAAAATACTCCTGATCTAATCAAGAAAGCATCAGAATCCTGCAAAGTGCCCTTGTTAATCCTGTCACTTACTACCTAGACCATTTTTCAAGATGATTTAATTAGCAAAGTAAAGGAACTTACTATTCTTTCAGCATTATTCACACAGGTTAAATGCATGCTTTGGCTTAAGATATAAATAACTTGCACACACTACTAGAAAATACATGCAAATGTAGCAGTGACATTTAAAAGCAAAGCTAAAACCTTCAGTCTTTTACACTATAAGCCAGACATCATCTGATTTTCACCAGAACCTCAGAGTCATAGTAAGAGGTCTACCTTTGCTGATTTTCAAACAGAGACGGGGTGAAAAAGAAATGTTACTAGAAAGAACTATGCATGGCGAGTGTATAGTTACATCTTACTTTTTTTTTTCAAAACCAGAGTGGCATTCCCATACCAAAAATTCTAAATGTTCCTGAGAAAAGGATAAAGGTAAAGGAGAGAAACTTTTGCCAAAAGGAGAGGGGAAAAAGAAAAAAAAAAAAGTGGGTAATATGTACTCTACGTGTATACTACATGTATGCTAACCCATAAAATAAGGAGTTAGTGAAATAAAAGTAAAAATTGCAACAAGAAACTCTGATGCAACTCTAGTTTATCTCTAGAAACAATTCCCCTTATTAAATAAAGTGTAGGCTTACTATAGCTAATTGTCAGCTTATTATTTATTACTACTTCATAGTTATAATATCTGAGAGTTCCTAAAGTATAATTAAAGATTTACCTAGATTTGTGAGACTTTATCATCACCAACAGGGTTAAAGAATGCCAGGAAGACCCATTGCATGAGGGTTTTGCTCAGCAATTTCCACAGCAGTAAGGGCATTACAGAATTACTTCAGTGCTTTAGAAAAGCTTGACTGTTTGGCACTAATGTAAGAGGTATTAATAGAAAGAAAGGGGACAGACAGTATGTATGCATGTGTTAGGCCAGCTGTGGGGCTTACATTTTTTTTATTTTTTTATTTTTTTATAGAGAATTCAAAAGAACAGGATGGATGTTCTTTGATGAAGAGTGAAATTACATAGAAAATTATGGATATCATTTATAACAACAATAATAATATACGGGAAGCAGAAGATACTGTGTTAATTCTCAAAGTCCACGCAGCCCTCTGAATTTCTTTAATACAGATATCCTTGGTAATAGAGCAAGTCCAGGATGGGATAGAAACAATGTGTAGTGATATTTTAAGAAATTATGGTACCTTACATTCCAGTTTCCTTATGGTACCTTACATTCCACTATGCATATGATCAAGTTGCAAAAGCGAAAATGACTTTGATTGGTACTTCATTTTTCAGAGGGTTTCCCTGGCTTAAACAGGACAGACTGAGTGGTCAAAAACCACTGTTAAGCGTTCACAATTTACCTTTCTTTTAGCTGCATTTAGGCATAGGGGGGAAAAAAAAAAAAAAAAGGCATTGGGATGGAAATGATTCCTATATTAATGAAAGATTCTTAGATAGTGAGTTGAATATGAATTTACCTATGCTTTCATACATAAATCTTGTTAGAAGTGACTCATCTCTCCTACATTCACAGGGTCTGTGTCACTGTAGTAGTTTATAGAGGGCAAAGGATGAAATTTTTGCCTGAGTTAAATATAATAATCAATTCTACACATGGCCTGGAAGCACTAATTGGTTATCTTGCCCTCTAATATTAGTCTTTTGCAGTGTGAATTTTTGATCCTTTGGGTAAACATTTCAGTTTCTGTTTGCTAAGGAAAGGTTTAATTCTGTACGTACAGCACATGGGTGCCTGCTTCTTATCACACTTGCTGCGACAGTGTAGAAAAGCTAATATTCGTTGCACATAAATTGCTTCTCATACTGTAACTTTAACATCCTCTTCTTTCCTTCTTTTCAAATTCAGAATTGAAGCTATAACAGAAATTTGAGTCAAGTGAAAGGAATCCAAGGTAGAGAAATAATATCTTCTTCTGGGGGATGGATTGCCATTTTGAAAAAGTAAGATAAGGGAAGTCAGAAGAATGTAGTAAACAATAAGATTGTTATTTTGCACTGCTTTCCTGTAAACAACTTATCTATAAGCTGCTTTAACTAAAGAACCCTTAAGGACTTTGAGTACATATCAGGCTCTTGTAAGAATATTAAAGTTGCACATGCAGACACTTGACTTTTAGAAAATTCTGGAATTTTAAGCTACTCATTCAAACTGAACTCTGTTGGTGTTGGCTGGTACATACGTGATTTCACATTTTCTTTAGCTACCTGATCATGTAATTCTTTTTTCTGTGGGATTTCCCCCCACCTCCCATTCAGCCCTTCTAGAGCACAGGATGAGCTAGTTTCTGGACATAAACTTAGGCACTGTATAAGGTAATTAATTATCTGGGAATTCCTTGCCTTACTAACTCTAGCAGTTGAAAGTTAACAGCAACATGTTACGGCAAGCAGAAAAACAACGTGAGAGTAAATAATTTGCAAGAGAATTCAGTCAAAAATCTGTCTGCTCGCATGGGACGTGGAGCCAGAATAGCAGACCTCCTCTGCTATTACACTGCTATTACTCTTACAGTGGTGGATAAAGTCAAATGAGCATTAATTACATATACAGGTCTGGAAGCTGTTGCATGTGGCCAGGATATGAGAGGCCTTAACTTGTGACCCAGACTTACCTGGGGACACTGGTGTGTTATCGTCAGCTGCCTGTAAAAAGAGGAAAAATAATATTGTCCAACTCCCTTTGGAGTGATGTCGTTAGTATTTTTAAGGCAAAGTACTCGTGTAATAGATGTCAAAGCAATTCAGCATTCCTTGCAGCAATACATCAGAGGCCAACAACCCCTGTGGGAAGAGCTGCTGCTTTTCCTGAGTCGCTCTGTCCCACCTATATACTGCATCATGCAGGGCTTGTGCAGAGAAAAATCATAACTGAAGTCTGCGTATGCTACATTTAAGTAGAAGGCAGATTTGAAGTCATATGGACTGCCTAATTTTAGCATTCCGTATCTTGTAAGTGCTCAACTTTTGTAACATAAATCATAACCTCTCAAAAGTCTTAATGTAATTTCCTGGGAATTAACATATATACATATTTACAGACAAAGAAAAGGAAACAAATTCTGTTTTGTTCAGTCTTAACATCTTCCTTCAGGCATGTGATTTGACCCTAATTCCTCAGGACAGATTTAAACTATTTGAATGACATGACTTTTTAAGTTACTGGCAGCAGGAAAAGGTTCATGTCTTGGAAAGGGTGGGCTGCTGCAGCTATGCACCAAGCCAGGGAACCTAGACCAGATTGTGTATGCAAGCTCATGCTCTCTTGGCTGTGTGTGCCTCCTAACACTGGAGGAAACTTCTACTGTGTGGTGACACAGAGGTGAAGGATGTATGAGAAAGTCCTATTAAATAAAGCCTTTGCTATGCTCCAGGATGTCTACTACTGCTGTGTAGGCTTCAGGGCAGCTTGGTCTTTTAAAACATTCATTTTCAGTCAGTACACGGGAATTCTGTGAAAACCCTTTAGACAATTTGAGAGCAGAAAGGACGTTGTTTGCAGGAGGGAAGAAGTTTAATGCAAAACTGCGTTAAAGAAATAGTGGGAGAACTTCCTTAGTTCCAGCAATTCATTCTTGTCATACTTTGAAAGCTGGATAGAAACAACAGATTCATAAAAAATTCACAAAGGTACAGGTAAAAGAGTTTTGAAATGAAGAGTGGGAACTGAAGGGCATATCTTAGCCACCCTGATAGAAAAATCCACAACCTGTGTTTTGGCACAAGTCTGCAAAGTTGTTCTCTTATTCGTATTAGCACGGCGCTTTTTTTTTTTTTTTTTTTTCAACCTTTTATAAGTGTGGTAAAATGGTAACTTGATCCCTTAAATGTTCATTCTTGTACAATAATTATTTTGACCCTTCCTTCAGAAGGCAGAACAGATTAGACTTTTAAAGGTATCCCTGTCAATAATTTGTGCTGGCCTAGGAGATGGTAAGATTTCAATAGGAATTATAAATATCCATATTTTGGGGGATTTGAACTAGTGTGATTCCTGCAGTGTAAAACCCTGCTTTCAATGTGCTGTGGAGTATGGACAGTAATGAGAGTACTCTAAGAGCAAAATCTGTGAGAACAAGGGCTGAGAAAGTTATTTAATCTTTCTTTTTTATATTTTATTTTTATATTTGTATATTGTATTGTGTTGGGCAACTTGATGCTTTTGAGCTTGCTGTAGTCTGTGATTTTGGTTCTTGTTGCCCCTATTGTCGTATTCCTCTTTTCACGGTTCTATGGATTAGCATTCAGATACATGTAAATATGTGGCTGGTCAAATGGTTTGGAAAGGTCTGTTTCCTCAGCAAGGAAAAGGTTCCTCAGTACTAATATATTTACCCAAAAGCCATGTGAGAAGTACCTTTTAACACTTACAAATATTGTCAGCAATAACGATTTAAAGAACAGGTATACATCCAAACTTAAGCCATGTCTTTTCCTTGAGCAAACAGAACTCAGCAAGGACAGCTCTTCAGAAGGGTACAATAAGTCTTTTTTCTTTTTTTTTGGTCCTAGTTTCCCATGGAAACAAAACATATGCAGTGTCAGAGGCTGTTTGGTTCATGCATAAATTGCTTCATAATTGGGGTTCAGTAATTAAAAGATGGATACTTATTGCAGAATATTAATTTTACTATGATCTCCAGGTAATCAGGAAGGTAAAGGAAGAGCGTGGTAGTCCTCACCTGAGAGAAAAATTTCAGATGGTATTTGTAATTTATGGGATTGCAGAGAATATACACTGAATCACAGAATCACAGAATAGTCTAGGTTGGAAGGGACCTCCAAGATCACCGAGTCCAACCTCTGACCTAATGCTAACAAGTCCTCCACTAAATCATATCCCTAAGCTCTACATCTAAACATCTTTTAAAGATCTCCAGGGGTGGTGTCTCAACCACTTCCCTGGGCAGCCTATTCCAGTGACTAACAACCCTTTCTGTAAAGAAGTTCTTCCTGATATCCAACCTAAACCTCTCCTGGCACAACTTTAGCCCATTCCCCCTTGTCCTGTCACCAGGCACGTGGGAGACCAACCACCGCCTCGCTACAGCCTCCTTTCAGGTACCTGTAGAGTGCGATAAGGTCGCCCTTGAGCCTCCTCTTCTCCAGGCTAAATAGTCCCAGCTCCCTCAGCTGCTCCTCATAAGACTTGTTCTCCAGACCCTTCACCAGCTTCGTAGCCCTTCTCTGGACTCTCTCGAGCACCTCCATGTCCTTCTTGTAGTGAGAGGCCCAAAACTGAACACAGTACTTGAGGTGCGCCCTCACCAGAGCCAACTACAGGGGGAAAGGAGGGAGGCCTAATTATGCCAGAAGAGGAAAAGCCATGGATGGACGTTGCATCTTCATACATTTCATAGTCAAGACTCCAAGACACAAATTTACTAGAGAAAATGTTCTGGAACAACTCGGTACCTTTGAAACTATGGCTTTCCATGAACTGCCCAGTGAATGATACTGGAATTGCAGTTAACATAAAATGTTTCTCTGTGTTTCATAATGATGTGATATTCTTCTCTCTTTGATGTCTAAATCAGCATTTTCCCAAGTGGGGGACCACAGCCAACAGACTTTTTGTTTGTTTGTTTGTTTGTTTGCTTTTTTTTTTTTTTTTTTTTTTTTTTTTTTTTTTTTTCCCCAGAAGTTACTTGTTACAACAGATGTTTCTAACAAGGCATCCTAAGACAGGAAAGCTACTTTTGAAGCAGAGGGCTGCACTGCTAGCAAAGGGTTGTTTCAGCTACCAGCTGACTACTGCAAAGCCTGGGAGCACTCCTACCCTTATGTTGTGGCTCCCAAGCTGGCTGCTAGGGCTCTTGGATTAGGAGAGAAAATGTGTTTCCCATGGTCCATTTGCATCACCAAGGGAAATTCAGCCTTTGAAAAGAATCCTCATGTCTGGCAGCTCCTGAGTGAGACTGGCAGACAGGAAAGGACAGTTGGAGGCAGTTGAGCTCCTTCTAAAATTCTTTGCCATGAGGAAATGGTGTAGGGGTAGGAAGTGGTCCCCAAAAACTAAAACATGAGGATGAGGAGAGGTCAGCAAGGAGATTTAAAAAAGATATCATGACCTGGGAAAAGGGAAGGACAGACAATTTTTAGCAGATATATATGTAAATGGTTGTAATAATTAACGCTAATATTCACAGTAGTAGCAGTAGTAACATGAGGGCTTATGCAAGCAGGACTAACCTACTGCTAAAATATTCCCTCCATTCCTTAAATACTGATAAGTGTTTTTAATTCTGTTCTAGCCAGGTTAGTTATAATCTCGGTGCTATCCAGCTGTAGAGGAACACGTGGCCAGTCCTGTCATCTCTCACCTTAATGAGCACTGAAAGCGAATAACTGGAAATTCTACTCAGTGCTCAGCACAGCAGTTCATTATATAAGTTCTACATATAGTTAAATTAGTAGCTAAGTTGACAAGAAGGTGACATAGCTCAACTTATTTTTTAAATTGCTTAGCTTTATCACTCTATTGAACAGATTGTTCAAGTATTTATAGAATACTGTGCTATAGCCAATGTGATCTGCAATTAAGGCAAAAATGGTCAAGTAAAATGACATGATCAAGCAGTTTAAAATGAGTTGACCTCTGATTGTCATCAAACAACCAGAGGATGAGGCTTGAACCACAAAACCCCTTTTAAAAATTATTTAAGGAAATTGGGTGCTGGGACTAAAATGTGTTTTGACTGAAACTTTAGAAGAAAAATATCCATATTATAAGGCCAAGTATGTTGTTGCTCTCCATTGTGGTTTATGAGCATGCTGTTGAGTTTCAATGAACTGACCCTATAGTAGAAGCTGTAAACCTCAGAGAGATTGCAGTTGCTAAAGCCCTAAGACAAGGATTTTGCCACCCTGAAGGTATCATGTTCCTGAAATTATATATTAATATAAAATAATATTTTATAATTATTTTGAATTAATATTAAATTTTGGCTTAACAGCAGAAAAGGATTTAAATTCATGCAAACTAGTTCAATTGAAAGGTCCGTGAATTTGACTCTAGGACTCTTGGTTTCTAACACTTTTACTCTAACCCTGAAAGAATGGTGAAGTCGTGTCTTTATCCAGGGCTGACTCAGAGAATATGATTCCAGATATAAAATGTACAAAATCAGATTTTTCATTAACTCAAAGTTATTTGAGTAACTGCATTTTATGAGGAGTTTAACAATCTCTTGTTTTTGGAACTTTCACTGAAAAGAGACGTAGGAAATAAATTAATTGTACAGAAAGAAAGCTCAGCTTCAGCCATCCCATTCTAAAATACTTACTTTAGAATTATGACTATGACTTCTGAAGTGACATTTTTCTTATCTTGAAAACAAACAAACAAATAAAAAAAAACTTGTTCTAAATCCAGTATGTGTGTGGGTTTTGGTGGTGGTAGTTGTTGTTTTTTCCCCCTCAACTTTCCTTTCCTAAAGATGCATTATTTGGACAAGGAATTTTTCATTAACAGTAAATTAAATGACTGGTGGCCAACTGCATGGAGGATAGTCTTGGCCATCAGCACCTTTGGTGAATTCCTGTTGGTACAGGGAAAGTGAATAGGGACAGATAACAAAAATTTAGGGGTTAAAGAATGTGAGTTCAGAGGAACCTTTGAAAAGCAAAAATAGAAATATCTTCTCTGAAGGGACCTCAGCCAAGCAAAGGGTTAGTTTCCACTGATCTAAATTTTGGTTTAGAGAGGTCTTAGCTGGTGAGGTTTCCTATCACAGGAATCAGCTCATCTGTGTGGTCAGGATGCTCCCACCCTCTTCTAGCACAGCCTCCAACGCTCGGTCTGTGTTCTGCTCTCTTATGCCAGTGGTGAAAATTCTATTGATTTTGAAAACAGCATTGTGTGTTTTTGTTGCTACTCTGGTCAGGCATTCTCTCAGTTTAGGAAACACCTGGACATTATTATGAAGGCTTGATTTAAAGAATTAGCAATACATACTTTTTGCAGTTTGAAAGCAACTATGGCTGTTTCAAAAAAGCTTGTCCTACAAGCTGCATTGCTTCAATTCACTTGGAGGCTCTTCAGGATTTTTGGAGCAGTTGTCAGTGTTGTTTAGGTTAAAAGTTCTTGAAAAAGAAGTCCAGTGCTGTTAGCACTTCCCTCTAACACAGAGTATGTCTTGTTTCCAAATAACTACAAATCCTTTTGCTGCCAGGAAATATTTCCAGCTGATTTTGTAATAGAAGGAGTCCACTGGAGATGGGAAACAGAGATACAGGAATATCTGACATCAGTCTTGGCCACTGCATCCAATTCTGTTTTTAACTGTGCTAGACCACTGTTGGTTTGAGGAAAATTCATCAGCACAGAATAATATGCTACATAGCAGGATGCAAAACACTCATCGTAACAGTGCTGATGTGTGGTTCTTGCTACCATAATCCAGATGCATCCTTAGCTACCACCCCCACACTTGTTTCAGTGTCTTGGTTTGCTCTTCTTTCTAGTGGTATTTTGAGGACTAATGATGGAGATAGATTTTTCCTTGCTTCTCCCTCAGGAGCCAAGGAAGACAAGGAAGAAGAGCATCATTCACACTCCCCATTACTTCTCACTGAAGAATAACTGATTTTATCATTGGGTGTCTTGGTTTACTGCTGAAACTAATAGCACAGCATGAATCCCCTGCAGCTCTTCTTAGTGATTACTCCTGCCTGGCATTCAAGGGTATCTGAAAGGCTTTTTGGGCTGCTTTTCGACATGGGAAATTTGTGAGGAAGAGAACTTTCTGATGCCAAGGGGTGGCATGGCAAATTTAGCTTAGCAGCTCACCTTAATTGACTCTGCTGGTACTTGCCGTGCACTAAAACTTCAAATTTCATCTGGTCAGCATGGCTATGCACTGCATAGGTGGTTTGAAGTTGGATTTATCCTGCCATGGGAACTGTCTCCATCAATGAAAGGAAGAGCCTGTGAGCCTAGTGGTCTGTGACAGCCTAGAATTCCAAATTGAAATGGCTGTACTGGCAAGGGGTGAACAGCTGAATCCTCACAGCACCTAATTCTTCTCCTGCTGCCTCTTTTTTTTTTTTTTTGTCCAGTTAGACACTTTGTTGGTTGTGATCAAGCCTACACAGAGGGTGGATGTGCTCTCCATAGTCCCTCCTATTTGTTTTCATATGATCAAGTAAGCCTCCTTCCCCTTCTTTGTATGTGTGTGTGGCAAGTCAACTTTTGTAAAGCCATCCATCTTGACTAGCTGTACAAACAAGATAAAAATTTTAGAAGTTGGAGTTCAATGCTAGGATGTGATTTAACTGTACCTGTCTAAACCTCCCAAGCTTGACATGTCAGTATCAGAATGTGACATGTCCTCATCACAATGATGTGTGACGCCTGGGGCACTTCAGGAGTGCTGTTTAACCACACTACAATGTTTAGGCTTAAAATGCCATTTAAATTTTTTAGTTTTTAGTATCCCCTGTTCTAGTTTGAGACCAGCATGGAGCTTGTTACTAAACAGGTAATGGTGAAGAATCCAAACCAAGAAATGGTGGGATTAGAGTACAGATATTTTAAATCAGGCACTAAGGAGCTACAAGGAAGGTAGGTTTTATACATGTTCACCTCTTCTATGGATGGTCAGGGCTGATGAGCAAAGTGTTAGCATGCATTTGCACTCAGTTTGCTTGTCAGTCCCCTCTGGATGGGTTGGCAGTCTGAACCTAACAGCCAGTGTTCTTTGTTGGTTTTTTTCCCCCTTTTCTTCAATCAGAAAAAAAAAAAAAAAGACTATTTTAAATTTGTTTTCCTTTGTGTGACAGCAATCCTAAGCAAGCGATCTCCTCCAGTGGTATAGGGCATCATGTGCTAACATGCTAGGCAGTATATCCCAGCAATAGTCCTCTCCTTGTATATGTGGTCTTGCTGGGAATAGTGGCTCTTGGGAATTACAGAAGTGAGTCTGTCATCAGGAGATTTTTGCAGCCAAATTTTATTTCCTAAATAAAAGATATTTCATTTCTGAGCTGATTTGTCTTTCTCTCAACCTCAAACATTTTTAATACTTCTCTGCAAGATCTGAAGACTATTCCCATGCCAAAGAGGGGGTATTTTCTTTTCCTTGTGATCCCCCCCCCCCTAAGGTTACCTCCATTACCTTCAGCTCCATCAGCAGGAGTTGTGAGAATTGCTTTAGTGTTGGGGCTAGAAAATGATAATTTTTCAAGACTGTTTTAAAACATCAGATGGGAACAGAATTTCACAAAAAGTATTCATTTTTTTTTTTAACAAACTGTTTCATAGCATATGCACCACTTAATATGGCATATGTTAACTTCAGTGTTTTAATTGATTAGCAAAGCAAATAGATATATATAATGGGAATGATCTGTCAGCAGATAAGTCAGTAGCATCATGAGGCTTCAGCAAGGTGCATTCTTTCTTAAAAAATGTACTTGTTTGGTAGTTATTTTTGTTGGTTTTGTCTGTGATTTAAAAGAAATTTGATACATTATCTACTGTGAGTTTTGCTTTCACCCCTGCAAACTGTACTATCTAGCAGCATGCAAATGAGAGATGGCTTCAAATACTGGGGGAAGGAGAAAGGAGAGGGATTAGGTGAACTACTAAATACACAATGTGGAATATTGTCATTGTTCCCTAGTGACCTTGGGAATTGACCTTAACCAAGAAGAAAGTAGATTGTAGGTAGTAGGTCAAAAAGTTTGATTAAATGGGGCTAGATTGCAAAAGGCATCGGATGGGGAGGAACAGGCCCCAAGTTTATTTGTCTGTGAAGCAGAATTTGGATTTATCCATATCTGAGTGTATATTACCCCCTGTTTTTCTAAGTGAGGAAAACTCTTTACATTCTGTTACAGAAGAATCTGAAGAAAGCTGTTGGGCATGTTGAAAAAGCTGGCTCTTCTCTCCAAAAGCATTCCTACAGTCTGCCAGCTGCCTTTGTCCTAGTAAAGGTTTTAGGCCAGAATAGGTCTAGGGGATTGAAAGTACCAAAATGCTAAGGTTAAAAAAAGAATTGAGAACTGTTAACTGTCCCCATGCATAAATACAATTTCAATCTATTACGTGCCCATGTTAAATACAGGCCACAGTATGATAATATGTCCGTTACAGAGCTCGAATTGCCCCTGTTAATATTGCTATTAACTCAACTTCATACTGAATTTTGTAAGTTCACTGGTTTTGAATGATTGCTTTATTGTTGGATTTGCTTTACTGTAGCTCTAATTTTCATCAGAAAAATTCTACTCAGACAGCCATGTCAAATGCTCCATTCCAGCTCTAAGCAATCCTGTTTCTGTCAGCAAGCTTGTGGACTTGAGGCACTTTACAATCAGGGCTCTCAAATGCAGGAATAACTCTTAAAACACAACTGTTATTCTTAGTTGCTGCTCCATGGACAGCTTTCCTGAGAGACACAGTCTAAACAGCTTCTCTAAAATCAATCATTCCATCTAAAGTATTGCAAAAACATCTAGGACAGCCTTAGATTATTTCAGATGCAGTAGATAAGCACAGTTATTTTTTAACTTGTACATGGAATGTAGTTTTTTCCACAGTTTTGATAACCTTCGTGCACATAGCAGTTAACAGCTGAAAAGTATTTTTTCATTAAAGCGTATCAGCAAAATACAAAAGCATACATCCTGTAGGACAGAGGCTTTGGGGACCAGGACTTCTTGTTGCTACTCTCTGCATGAAGCTGACCTTGTCTGTATTCTATAATGGAAGTTACTTCATCATCCAGCCTTGAGCCTCTCCTGAGCAAATACTGCCAATCACGCTGAATTGTGCCAAAAGGCATACCAGCTATGTCATGCAGATGACTGTCCACTGTGGACTCAAATGAGACCACCAACCCTTAACCCTAACAGAACTGAGAATTTGTTTTGTTTCAAAGTAGAGACAAGTACATGGGTCTACAGGGTGCTTTTGTTTTTACATTAGCTGTTGGAAGTTTTTGCAGGGTATGCATACACAACTAAAAACAAAGGGGAAAAATTGAGGTTTTATTGATTTTTTAGGTACTGTGCAAAAGCCAGTCACATTCGAAACTTGATATTTAGCTGACCTGTAATAAAAGCCTCAAAAAAACCTGTCTGTTAATTTTGTTTGCTTATTTTGACTTCATATGTGGCTCCATTTTGAGTGTTTCATTTAAAAATATGAAGGAGACATGATACCCCCAAAGACTTTGTTATGAGATATAAAGCTCTTGAAAGTCCAATATACCAGTTTCGGCATATCTAATGTCCCGAGTTTAATGTGGGAAGTTTGCAAAGAATTTATTGCATAAGATCTTAGTATTTTGTTAATTTTTGCAACAATTGTTCAGACTTAAATTTCCCATTTGAACGTTCTCCCTTAACTACCTTCATCAGCCGCAGATTGTAGGGCATTGAGGATCCTGGTTAAAGCTAGGAAAAAAGTAATTAGCAGACAATGACCATACGCAAATTTGAAAGACCCAGGCCAATTACAAATCATATTCTCCCTCATTCAAAATCAAGGCAGCATTCTACCTCTTCCAGGGCCTTTCTGAGCCACCATTAGCATTCCAAATTTGATGCAGCATTTGCCCCCTCAGGAAAAATACAGACTGATTTCTCAAAGTATGGTCCATTATCTTCCTCGTGCCCTCAAAGCCACATTTAGACTACAATCAGTGATGTTAGCTGAGCATTAGTCCTGATAGACATTTCACCATTAATCCTTTTGGTTGTTGTATGGTACAAACATTAAATTAGCTCATCACTAGGAATCATCATTAGCCTGAGCATCACCTGACCTGGCCTGCCAAAGGATTTCATGTCCTTCACTGTTGTATCTTAGCATTAATGCCAGATAGAAGGTCACATTGGGACCTTCAAATTCAGAAGTCTCTATAAAACTTTTAGAGGAAGAAGGACTAAGCACACACAGATACATATAAGGCCAAACTGTATTCCTTAAGTTAAAGAAAAGCCTTGTATGATGCTTTTCCTTAATTTCCTTAATTGACTGCAGTGAAATGCAAAATGTAAAAGACTTTGAATTTAAGAAAGTCATAATAGAAATTATGAAAAAACTTTCCATATTGTACTTGTTAGGATGAGTTAGATATGTTTCTAATCTCAGGCCCTTTCAAAAGCCACATTTCGTAAAATTTTTTTAGTGCAGCCATTCTGAGAATGGAAGGTCAGTGACATGACAGAAAAGGCCAACCGCAACATAGAACAGTGATGCCTCCATAGAACTATCAGCGTACATTGGTGAAGATGTCAGTTTATTGTGGCATTGTAACAGCTAATAAGCCCTACGCATTTCAATAGTTTCTCAACTTGTGAATGTTTTTCCAGTTTTCATGTGTCACACCCGAGTCCCTTTTCTAACAGACTTTGTCTATGCAGAACTACTTGATTTCTCTATTGAAATATTTTAATTTAATTAAACTGATTGCTGAAAAAGACATAATTCTTCTTTTAATAAGGCAATTCACATATTCAATAACTTTAGACTCACTTGCTGAAAGACAGTTTGAAAGTTTATTTGTATGTTCTTTCACCCAAATGTTTTGAGATTCTCTCCTCTTGCTTCCATTAACACACTGATAAATGAAATTAAATATAAGATAGTTTCTATATTTTTCTGAATTAGCAGATAAATTATAACAAGGGCCTTGATTTGAACTTAAAAGTATTTTGTTATTGAATTCTATGGTTTTTGGCCCTAACGTGATTTTTTTTTCCCCCACAGCAATATAAAGTAGAATGAACATAGAACAAGTCATCAAGACAGCGTAATTTAATAGTCGGTAGGAGTAAACAATACTCAAAGCCACATTAAATTTTAACAATCACCAGAGATCCATTCTGTACGTGTACATGAAGTTTGATTTTAAAACACAGACTTTAGCTTGAGTTCTTGTTAATATTTTTATTAAATGCCAACAAGTACATTTCCTGTCACCAATAAAGCTTGACTTCTAGTTCTAGGCAAGGATGTGCAGCAGTACCATAATGGGATATCCTTTTATCTTTTTACTCCAGTTATACAGATCTCCTGATCGTTTTTGTGCTTATTATGCACAATGTAGTTCTTCCTGGGTTTGCAAATGAGCCACAAAAAGAGATTGATTTTTACAGATGTTTGCTATTCAGTATTGGTTGATAAATGTTTTAGATGTGGTGTAGAGCTCATAATTAAGGGTTTACATTCCATAGGCTAAAACATCTTAACATAAAACATTTATTAGCTAATACGTACCACAACTGCAGGTAGCTGTAATGCTATTGGGAGTGTGTTATAGATGTGTTGATCTCAGATCAGGTTACTGTTTCTGCTTCCTTAGTTCCTTGAGTAAAACGCTTACATGCAGTAGGAAGGTCTGTGTCTGGTATTTGCTGCTTACAGGAGTTTGAACTTTACTACAAATACAGTTTCTCATGCATATGGATGGCTTGCAGGAGAACTGACATGGCTTTTGATTTTCATTTTGAGCGTACCTTCTAGTTTCATTCTTATGTATAGAGTAACAGAAAGCTCGTGCTTCAGCTCATGAAATTAAAAGATTTGAATGGAGTAAAGGCTTCATCATAGCCCTTTGGCTAAGTGACCATCTAGAAATGCTTCTTGAATGCAAGAAGAAATCATATGAAACCAGTCATGTGAAATCAGGTTGAAAGTTAGATCCTAATACATTTTCCACAGAAAATGGATAAAAAAGTTTATATCAAGGGAACGGATTGAATGCTACTAAGAAGTCACTCATCATTTTAAAGTTCTCGCAGTGAAATAAGAGGAAAAACTAAGAACTACAGAATTACATTTTACTCCCTGTTTTCCTTGTCTGACCCCTAGTTAGCTATGTCTTCATTAAAAGAACAAAACTCAGAATTTCACACCATTTAACACCAAGTTAAGTATCACTTAACCCCTTGGTACTGACCAAATGTATCCCCATTAAGCAGAGTTTTTTGTTAGTACCATCCCAATTAAACAGCAGTCACAGCTATTCACTAACATTATACCAAATTAGTTTCCTGGGAGGTATCTTAATAAAGCAACCATCCCAATTAAGCCTGTCCTCATTAGATGGAGGATACAGTATTACTATTTTATTGTAATTGAAAAAAGGCTCATGGTCCCATTTCATATATTTTAGCTACAGAATTATTAATAAACAACAGCCCCAACTAATGTATTAGTGCTGACTCAGAATATAATAACACTGACCTATTAAATATGGCATTTGCATGTAATCAGTGGCTTCTTGCTGTAGTTTTCTGAGCCACTGGAAAACAGAAGGATTTTGTCTTCTTGTGATGTCCTTGTTCTTCTTTGTTGACATCATCATATTTAGTCTGTACAAAAGAAGTGTTGAAAAACATAGAAATTGCTGACTTAGGCTCCTTGGAGCTTTTGGAGGTGATGAGTGTGATAAACTGGAAATCTTTTGAGCTTATGGTGTTTGCAGTTTCCCATATGTAATTCAGATACTTTGCTAGCTCTAATTTTTAGCTTTAGCTCCAGTTGTTCTAATACAATCCTGAAAGGGTGAATTTGGACAATCTCATCTTGGCCATTTTGAGCACATATGCTAGAACTAAGTCTTTTTGGCTCAGCTGTAGCTTGAATTTAATGAAAATGACAGATAATGCAGAGCACTGTGCGCCTGCCAAAAAAAGAGGATATTTCCCATGAGATAGCACCTGGTGATGCAGAAATAGACACTATAGATTTGTGATTGGCTGGTACTTACCAGTATTCATATCTAGTCAGTATTATCAACCACACAAGATCACATCTTGGATAATAACAGCAACAATGGAATGCATAAAAAATTACTGCAGCAAAAAAGGGAAAAAAAATAGATCAATTATGTCAATTATATGGTAGCACTTTTTTCCCCCTCACAGTTTCAACACTGAGAAAAGGTGGCATCTATCTCTGATCTAATTATTCACATGCTTATCTTTTTTTTTTTTTTTTTTTTTTTTTCCTCCACTTTTCTCCTTTTACACACATAAAGGATCTTCCTTTTTAAAAACAGGGTAGAATCAAACATGCTTACATTCTGTATATGTGCCTTACATTTTAGCAGCTGAGTAGTTGGCTACTTGCAAATAAAAAAGCATAAAGAGATTCTTGTGTTGGCTTTCTCTGAAGGGATATATATTGAGATGACCTTACCTGGGAGCAAAAATGCCATCAGCCAGAAAACTGCCATAAATTAAACTGCTATTTAAGCCCCGATTCTAGTAAAAGGGTCCAAATTTCCAAGGAGCCCCTAATGGGTCTCTGCTCAATAATGGAGCATTTCTCTGAGGGAGTACATTCACAAAATAAATAAATAAATAAATAAATCACAAACCCAATGTCAAAGTAAAAAATCAGCCTCCTTTTATTAGGAAATGCTGTAGGAAACTCCAGCAAGTTTGGGAAACCACTGCTTTGCTGAGTTTAGCTTACCTAAGGTGAGACAAGGTTATTCTGAAAAGAAATACAAAAATTATTAAGCAGATCTGTAAATTTTATAATGAATCATTTCAATTAGATTCAGGCAGTAGCAGATGTTAACTCATTTTGGCACACCCAAGCTTTGAGGTTCTTAGGCTGAATTACCTTTTTTTTCTTTCTTTTTTTTTTTTTTGGTGGTAACTTGATGAATCTCACATTTAGAACTGTGCATGAAAAAAATGTGTTATGTAAAAACAGAGCAAATGGGCCTTTCATTTGCTGATTAATGGGTCAAGCCTCTCTTATACCACAAGGGGGTTTTAATGTGAGAAAGCGATTAACAGGTTCACAGAGATAAGCTGGGGCTTAGCACTGCTGGTGAACCCAACAGTATTTCTGTGGCTTTTCTTGAGATGTCCTTATAGTTGTCCAGCTGTGCCATGCAGAAGCAGGCATTCCCATGAGTGACACAGTCTACGTGTATTTGCAACCATGGTAAAACGTTTGTTGTTTCCAATAGGTTTGCTGAACAGTTGCATTCATGTGGTAGACTGAGAATTTTATTTTTCTCTTATCAGAAGAGGGATCAAATGAAATATCCACCTATATTCACACAGAATTATTTTTAAATAACATTTTTAAAGGCCTTGTGTTAACCCAAATGGAGGCTGTGCTGTTATATAGGGTTTAAGTCTTCTCTCCTATCACTTTGCTCTCTGTCTAGACCACCTGGATGGTTAGTAAGCCTTCTGAATTCTGTCTTGCTCACTCTTAACCTCATCTGCTGTCATGAGAAGGATGGAGTTAGTTTATGCTGAGCAGCTAAGCGGGTATCTTCATGATGGCCCTGTCTGCCTTTGTACTGGAAGGGAATTTCTGCTGGCTCATAGCGCTTCCTGAAAGAGCTGTCTCTTTAAGGAGTTATCTCATATTTTCAGAAATTGACTGTGAAAATTCTAAGTAATGGTGTGACATGATCACACTCACTTTCCGTAGTTAATCCTTCACTAGGGGTCAGGCGTTTTCCCTGCTCAATGAGTCATTTGATTGTCATCTACCTTGCACAAAAAAACTACGAAGCCCCAAGCACTGTCTGGTAAGGATGACAGGCAGTCACAGTGCTGAGCTCTGTGCAGGAATAACTGAGTTAGAAAAAAGCTGCTGGCACTGTAATAAAGCGTTTAATGGACAGACAGCCTCTTTTACCTTCCTTGGGGTAACACTAAATCCCTTTTTATTGTAGTTTGCACAGATGTTAGTGAGTTATCCATTTCTCTAATCATACTAGAAGTTGGCACATCCATCTTAAGTAAGAAGACCAGCCCACTCTGTTTTTGAGAGTCCTTTTTCTAATAAACTTGTGTCAGTTTCAGGTCAGTTTCACCAATACAAATAAAATTCAAACAAATAAAAAGTATATTGTCTCATGATGAGATGTATGTAATTATGTCCCTTAGGTCAGTTTAAATTTACAGAGGGAGTTACACTGTTTATAACCCTTACTGCAATCTAGATTTTCCTTCTGCTTTAAAAAATAAAGCAACGCCACTCCAATATTTAGATGATATATTGTAATTATATGGTATTCTCAGTTTTGGAGCTGAATGCTCTATATGATTCATTTTACTTTGCAATTATTTGTATATAAATGCATCATTGTGTTCTGTGAACAATATCTCCCCTCCTCCCTCCTATAAATCTTCATGAATGGAATCCACTTGTTTTATTTCCTCAACAAAGTGGTGCTAACTGGCTCAGTAAATGCAGAATATTTATATTTGTTTGTATTCATCTGCATGGTGCTGAAGAGATCACATCCTCTCATTGAAGACTTTATTTCCCTTCAAGTGGTTATTCCTAAATGCAACATTTTTTTAAAACAAAAATAAACAAGAGCTGGAGGGCTGAGCAGGGGGAGAGAAAAACCCTCAGCCTGGATCCTGCACAACAAGGTGCTACATGCTTCAACTTCTAGCATGCTTACAAAGGTCAACTAAAGTTCAGGTAGGGATAAATGATTGCTACTTTGAGGGGGTCCATGGTAATCCTTGTTCTTTTTTGCACTGAGCTGATGGGTTCACAGCGGTAGCTGAATTTTGATAGATTGGCAGACACTGAAAGGAAATGCTAAATCTGCCACAGGGATTCCAACTAACTTCATTTTCTAGGGGCAAAGGGTAAGAGACAAGGGGTACTGTTCAAGGGCAGGACATCATATGACCTGGTCAATAAAGCTACCAGTGTTGTTTGTTTGGATCCTTGCCTTGTTGTACCTGGCTTCTTAACAAAAGACCTTACCAGCAGGGTGGGCTATCAAAATAAACATTAAAGGTTCAGGGGTTGATGCTAGTCCTTTGTGTATGTAAATTTATTGCTCTCTGGGGTCTCACTGTAAATGAGAAGGCCCGTCTCTGTTGTGTTTCCTGGTAAAATACTTTTAATAAATAAATCAAAGACTATGGAACATTAACTATTTCTCACTAAAATGTAAAAAAGTATTTTTTTTTTTTTTTAATATATAATATAATAATATTTTTTTAAAAAAACAACACTCAGCTTACCCATACCTGGGCCAAATTACACTGACAATCTTGCAAAAGTAAAACCTAAACTCCCAGGTTGGCTGTTGAGTTTTACATCGAGCTGATGTACTGAATATATCTGACATTTTATACATGTCTTGAAATAAATAAATCAGTGATTAAGCTGAAGGCCATGTTTCAGTAAGGTCAGTTTTATGATAGGGTTGGTACAATCTATGCACATCTGACATCCGGTTTGTAGAGACAACTGTAAAGACTTTATTCACAAACTGGGCAATTGTGCACCTAAATGCTTAATAAAGTGCATTTGTCCAGGTCATTGAGCTGGTTGTATACTCAGTTGTGAAAACTGTATGTTTCCACTTTGTTGTTTTAAATCTTAACTTTTCTTTGTAATCTCCTAACGTGTTCTAGTATGAATGAAAGAATTTATGCTTTAAGAGAAAGTGGCGTTTGAATTGTTTGCAAGGGAATCTGAAACCATGTAAAACCAGCTAACGTTTCAGATTTCATCAGAAACTCAAAATGCATCAGTGATTCTCCAGGTTTACAAACCATATGGTGAACCTGAGTCTAACTTTCAATGACCACAGTCTGATTTATGGTTTTCCACAGCAATTGGTCAAAAACTGTGATTTTTTTTTTCCCAGGCTACAAAGGAAACTAGACAACCTTAAGTGATTTGACCGAGAGTTGGGTTTAGTCTGAAGTCACAACTCAGAAGTTGACTGGACGTTTTTATTTCCATAGCTTTTTATCCTGTCCAACCATGTTATCGGTACACTAAAACTAACACTGGCTGCTTTTCTGGCCAAATGTTATTAAAGCCGTTGGCTCCATCTCTCTGTTTATTTTCTAAGACCACATGGGAGAACAGAAAATCTCATTTTGATTTTCTTGGTGGTGATGGTTAACAAGGAGAAAGCTCACCAAACCTCCATGAATCATGCTCTGGACCAGTATGGGTTAATTTAGCTTTGTTTCCATTTCTGGGAACAGGACAGCACACATTGCAGGAATATTTTTTGCCTAACAAAGAGCAGGTCCAAAAGCACTTTGGCTCACCCAAAACAGATCTGTGGGCTTTCTTCAAGTACCACCCATTTTGAGTTAAGCAACCCAAGTCAGGACACACAAGAGGCAATATCTGTTTATTGGAATAAAGGAGAACTGGAGAGGATTAGAAGGTGAGTCAGATAGTATCCTACAAAAAGGAAGTAAATGATGCATGAGGCTTGAGAGCAGGTTTTTTTTTTTTTTTTTTTTTTTTGTATTTCTTTCCAAAAGGAGAGCAAGCTTTTTTTTTTTTTTTTTTTTTTTTTTTTTTTTTTTTAGTGATATGTTATATACAATATTGGAGCCAAACCTCATACCTAAATGAAACAGGAAAAGTGACGTTACTCAGCTGCCTGTCCTTATATGCTGCAGGTTGAATTTCTGCTCAAGCTAGTGATTTTAATGAATTTTAGATGAAAATTTTAAATAACTTATATAGGGGCAATTTCAGAGCTTATTCTAATCTGACATATTTTGGTTTGCTTTAATTTACAATTCAGAAACTGGGATGGAGTTGAACTGAACAAGCTTTTTTTACAGCCAATTCACCTGCTGTATTTACTAAGCTTGTTGCTGTGTTTGTCTGCCTCCTGTGCCATTGAAATGGGCCATGATCTCCTATCTTCAAGTTTTACTTTTTTTTTGTCAAGAGTCAAGATTGCCATATTTAATTGAAATGTTTTGTGGGTAGGATGTAAGTTCTGTCATGTGCAATGTAATCAGATGTTATAATCTTCCATCATTACAAAATCAGTTGTCTTTATGAAAAGTACAGTAAAGTGATAGGTAGCACTTGGGATTCATCAAAGGCAAGGGGTAATTTTGCCCAGCTGAATTCTTCACAGTGTTGTAGCTTAAGGTGTGGTCTTGAAAGACTGCTGTTTTGCAGTATCCTGAAATGTGTTTTCACATCTGTTTCTCCCCAAAATAAGAGCATCTTTCTTTTGACAAACACATCAGCAGTTAATTGCATGTCTTTGGGGAGGTGTGTGTAGGCTATCTCCAGGCAGATGTGAAGAAGGTCTGCCTGAATTGTGAGCTGACTAAGAATGGAGTGAATGATAGTAGTGTGGAGTTCAATCTAAGATATCTTGTTCAGGTTCAGTGCTGTGCCTACCCCCTTCCTGCAGCCTGTAGGCAAAGAGGAGTGCATGGGACCTGCCCTGGGGCTTGCAAAATGCCATGTGGAGGTATTTCCAAGGAAGTGGTTGAGCCTCTAAATCGCCAGCAGTAGAGTTACTGCTGTAAGGGCAAACATCACTATCAGAACAAGACAGGGATAGCTATGACCTTCAAAGCCTGCTGGATAAACCATGTTTGTAGGTGGTCAACTCTTAGGACCTAAGAACAGACATTGCTGTATCTTAAGCTGAACCACAGAGTCATGCAAGAGGCATGCAGGTCACCGAGTCCACAGCCTGTACACAAAACCACTGAGCTCCTGGTGCCGTCTTTCCAAGGGTTACTCAATGGTACTGAATCTCTCTTTCCTGATGTTCTCTATTCTGACTTTTCCTGAGATTTCCCTTAAATTTTATCTTTCAAAACAGTGAATTTTGTCTTATCCCCAGAATTTTAAAGACATTCACAAGGCACCGAGCTTGATATTGTTAAAATCAGCAGTGTTTTTAATACAAAGAAACATGTTTGGCTCCAGAACATGGGCACCACCTTCTAAAAAAGGTACTTCCCTAAACACAGATCCAAAGGTCAGTGTGTTTCTCCTTGCTTCCATTGCACAGATGGACAAGCCTATCATGAGGCAGTCACATTTTCTGGCTCTAGTATACCCAGAGTATTTGTTCATTCCAAGGAGATTCAATACCAAATTTTGTGACTCTGATAAGCTTGACAAAAATGAGGGCCTTGTGTTTGCTGGAAGAACAAATATACTGGCTTTCAGAGTGATATTAATCTAGTAGGAGAAAAAGGCATAATTGATTATGTTAGAGCCAGTTCAGGGACAGGAAAGTAATGTCTAGCATTTCCATCATTACTCTGCAAAACCACTCAAAACTTAAGAACACCCTCAGGGATGTGGGAATCCAAAACACAGGTGCCAATTGCACATGTCCAACTCAAGTAAGTAGCATGGGCCTGCCCTCAGTTTCAGTTGGCCCTTCTTAGAAACAAAATTCCTACAAAACAGGGAAGTTCTTGCAAATGGGAATAATTTTCATAATCTTAACGTTCCTGGTATACCTCAGTGTGCTGCTGATTTATGGGTATTGGAGT
>CM021775.1:20245479-20285479 GCA_011076525.1 Nettapus auritus | reverse complement strand
ATGAAGGTGATGAAAGTGTGAACAGTGAGCAAATCTTACTTTGCTTCCTGTCAGCCTGAGTCTTAATTTTTTGCTTTCCCATAACTGCAAATAGTCTCCCAGGATCTGGTGGGCCATGTTACTTATGTGTGATAGGGTAGAGACCTTGGTCTTAGAAGAATTGCTGGACACAGCTGCAAATTGCAGCATTTGTTATTTTACACCTGTAAAGTCCAAGTGGATGAATCCACTGGCAAGAAGGGTAGAGACAGTAGAAAATAACAGAAGATAATTTACCGCCTGTCTTTGCTTTGTTTCCTTATTGCACTTGATAATAAGCCAAAGGTGACTCAGGCTCCAGCCTCTGAGATGCTCGTAATGCACCACAGGGACCAGAGGGGAGAGCTGACCCACCTGTCCTGCTGCCCCACATCCTTCTGAACATTAGATCTTGGACAAGTGCTTGTGACAGAAGCCCCTGATCATGAAAGTATCAGCCTTCTTCCTGGTAGAAGAATGCATTAATCAATTTTGATGATCTGTAGCTGTATTTAATTGCATCGTCTTTCATAAACTGAGTGAGAACCAGTGCTTGATAACATACTATGTATTTTTCGGTTAGATGATGCAAAGTGCAGTGTATTCATTCATTTTGTCAGTGTTTTGAACACTGATAGGGATTTCGGTGCTTAACTTCTGTTGATGAGCTGATGCATTAGTTATGTTTTATTTGCCTACCAGTTCTCACTGACCTATATACTACTGGTGTGTTTGCATAAAAACTTATGCCAAGATTATCCTATAGTAAATGAAGGCTTTCTGTGCTGCATCTAAATGTGCCTCCCCTCACAGTGACAGATTGCAAGTGTGCTGATCAACAAAAGCTCTGCTTTTGCCATTGAATTGAGAAACACTTACCTGGGAACAGCCTGAGCATGCAATGCAAGGCAAATTGGCATGAGGAGTTTATGTAAAGAAGAAGGACAAAGATTTGGGAAAAAAAAATGCTGCAAATGGTCAGTTGCATCACTTGCACAGAACCACGACTGCAGACAATATAACCGCCTTCCCCAGCCCCACAGACAAACCCGTACTGAGTTCAAGGAGGCCACACAAAATGATGCATGGCAGCTCCTACATCTGAGTCAGTGAACTCATTGAACTGGTCTGAAATTCCTGTCGGAGCATTTTTTTTTCCCTGTGAGTGTGAGGGGAGGGGGAGGCTCCTTTGTGAGTGGCAAGTGTACATGAACACCACCACATCAACTGCCAATATGTTATGAGGCCTTGGTAACAATCTGGAGTCTCTGGGGAGCTCTGCTGCAGTTCAAGTGAGTATCAGACAGAGAGAAAACAATTTCTGGTGCCAATAATGCAGCACAGATGAAAAATGTTTTAATATTTGAAGCTGCTTTATGGCAGAAGCAATGACAGTGATGGAGTCAATGTCAGCTTTTTTCCTTTAAATGTCATCTTTCGTCTATGAGTTTTTTCTGCTCTGGAGGCATGCAAGCCTGATGCTGACTGTTTGCAACCATTGATCATTGATTTTATTCTAAATGGAAAGCTTGCCAGAAGACTAGAAATTCTGGAATTTATTAGGATTTCTTTAAGAGGCACTTTAGCTCAACAGTTCTCATTACTGTCTTTACAATGTTACTTATTTTTCTTTTTATGTCATATGATTTGTAAAGGGTTAGTACTCAGAGAACAATATACGATTAAACCATTGTGCATGCTGGAGTTAACAAGCTTAGATAGCAAAAAAATTCAAAGGAGGGCTAAGCACAAATCTGCGTGTTAAACAACTAATGTCTCTTCAGAACCAATAGCTCTATTTTGAAATCTGTGAACGTGATTTTTATTGAACAGCAGTTTTGATTAAATAAGGTCACTCTTAAATTAATAACTCTTAAATACATAAATAAAAGGGCTAAACCATCTTTATATTCTGACATTTAGTGCATAAACAACGTACTGTGTGTACCAAATGTCAGAATATAATGAAAGTTTGTCCTGTTAAACTAATACTACTGATGGTCAAAAATGTCTTGGTCCCTAATAGCTCTTCGATGTATTTATTTACAGTGACATTATTCTGAACATGCCAGCTAGGAGTGGTTTAAGGCTTTATTATGTATTAACATTTAACATATTGGTGTGCTTATGTGTAAGTGATTATTCTTCATTTGGTTAAAAAGAATCCATTTATGATTATACAGTAGGCTAAATGTTTTCAGTTTGTGATATGTTTCCATTGGCACAGGACTAGTTCAAACAGGTATGTTAGCTCTTGGCTGACATGCCTCACATTCAAGCTTTATTGCAGAGCAGTGTACCCAGGGAATGTGAATTATAGTGAGCATCAGCCCTGGCCTACTAAAAGCATCATTCAGTCTAGTTGATTATGGAATTTACTCTGGAGTTTGGACCTGAAGATCCATCTACTGAACTGATGCTGTTTATTTGTGTAGTCACAAATGTGTTGCAGGCCAGACAAAGGGAAAATCATACTGGGAAACTGGCTCATTGAAGAGCAAGGACCAGGGAAAATCGAAATCTTGCAGGGTAAAGAGCCAGTAGTAAAGTTTATTGCCACTGTTTAGATAAAACTAATTCTGGCATACCCTTTAATAAACCATAAAGTGCAGCACTTGAAATGTAAGAGAAAACCTTCCAGAAAATAAAATGATCATCTGCAACCCTTCATGCTGTAGATGGAGTTTCTATGTAGTGGGATCTACTGTACCCCATTGATCAAGTTGCTTTTAATGCTCATAGTAATAAACTGTCATGGTCTGCACTGCCACACATAACACAATAGTTGTGTTGTAACTGGGATAGAGGAATGGTAGAATATTCTCATCACAGACTATTCTGCATAGGCAGTATCCCCACATCCTCATTCTCATACTTGTTAACAGGTGTGTTTCTGTGTACGCAGCAGTGAAGCTCAGGTAATAAAAATGGCAAATTTTCTTTTTATTGTTGGATAACCTAAGCTTACTTCTGCATTAATTGCCACCAAAAGGGCTTGTTTAGAGTTGTTCTATACCCAATGATCTGTTATTTCTGGCAAGGTTTTAAGCATTCTCAGATGAGATCATACCCTTTGGCTAAGTGCAATAATCGGGAAATAGTCTCCAGCAACCATGTTCTTGAGAGTACCATATGAGAGTTTCTGGTACTAGGAATGTCTATATCCATAAAGTGCAACACCATTTACATGAACCATTTGTGCACTTTTGGAAGGTGAATCTTCAGAGATGTTCTATCAAGCGGCCTTGCAGCTTAAAATCCTAATGAGCATTTGCAAAACAACCATGAATTTGCCCTAATAGGAACATCTGGAATCTTATCTGACAGTTTTGGTGTTTGTTTGTGAACTGGGGAATCCTAAACAAAAATATTTTTGAATATGAAGTGGTGACAATATCACACGCTCCTGTGGCATAGAGGTCTTCGTTATTAGTATTAATTTGTGTTGTAGCAGGATCTAGGGGCTGCAGTGGATTTCAGGGTCCCATTGTGTTAGTGCTGCACGTATACAGTTACAGACATTTCTTGTACATATGAACTTAGTTTTAGAAAAATGAGATGGAACAGGCAGAGATGGGAAATGAATATGGGATATGCTACTGATTCCCAAAGATGTGTGATTGGGGGTGGAACGGAGATTTAGTGGATCTTAGTTTAGTGTCTTGCTTAGCAGATTGCTTCATGCCCTTCATGTACCCCACACTTTTCTGCATAGAATTTACCAGTACAGGCTTCTGCCTGGACAAATTGATGGCTGACTACAGGTCACTCCTTCCATCAGGAAGTGACTGGCAAAGGAGAGTCCCACAAAAAGTGGTGTTAAAAAAAAAAAAAAAAAAAAAAAAAAAAAAGTAACCCACAAAGAAAGAAAATAGATTTTGTTCCTTGGTTGGGAAAAGGATTTTAAGGAAAAGCTAACAAAACTATTCCACTCCTAAGTGGATTGCTGCTAAGTGGCAGCAGAGAGCCGCAGAGGCAGAGACAGTGGCAAGAGTGTTGAGAACAGTGATATTATTAAAAAAAGAAAAGAATTTTTGAGAAGAACCCTGAAATTTTATTCAGAAAATAATTTCAGCTGAAAATCACTGAGTAGCTCTAGTAAGGATGCTACTCCTTTCTTTACACTGGTAATCAGTGAGTTTAGCATTCCCCTGCTCAGCAGTACATGGCTTTGTGCATTTACCTTTCTTTCTTTACCTATAGCCAGCTAACATACGTGAAAGGAATCAGTTCCTTCACCACCAGGAGCTTAGTCTTGCTAGAAACTTCCTCTTGCTAATCCATATTCAGAGAAGCCCTGAGGGAGCTATCCAGACTATTCCAAGAGTAAATTACCCACCCAGGAAAGGATTACAGGATCCTCACCCTTTTCAGGGTCCCCACTTAGACCATCATGTGTCAGTATATGACAAAGGTTTATGCTGATAACATGTTCAATATGCTGATGCCCCCCATACCATTCCTTAGAGACCTCTGCGTTGAGAGGCTTAAGAGCAGAAGCTTGTTTTTTGAAGCCAAGGTAAGCCCCAGTCAATGGTGACTTCCAGTAGTGTAGCATCAAACCACCAGTTACAATACTCTTTTGTCTGGCTCCATTAGCAGAAATGGAGGGTAGCAGGTAAGGGTAACTTGCAGTGCTTCACTGCTGTGACAACTGTAGTTTCTGCTCTGACAAGGGAGGGCTTAAGGCAGCCTCCTTGCTCCTCTAGCAAGGAAAGTGTAAGCTGCTGAAGCTGACCTGAGCTCAGCTGGGCTGCCCCTGGGCATGGGAACATGGTTGCTCTGTGGGGTCAGTCAGGACGCTGGTACTGTGCCCCACATCGCCCTCCTCATCTTCCAGATGATGTAGAGGCGGGAGTCACCCAGCCTTTCACTCATGGTGACGTCAGGCTGGGACACAGCTGTGATCACCCTGTCACAGTCTGCACCTACGTGACTAAAGAGAAAAGTTCAGCTGCCAAGGTTTTCAATCTGGAGCTCCTCATTAAAAAAAAAAAAAAAAAAAAAAAAAAAAAGAGAGAGAGAGAGCTATTCAATGTTTTATTTTTAATAAATGGCCTATATATTATTACATAATTTAATTTAGTGCTCAGAATGTATTATGGCTGCTGTAACAATTTTACATTTATAGATTTCATAGTTTTGCTTCTATAAAACAACTACAGTCTGCACCCCTTCCAGCTAATTACAATAAAATGCTTCCATTCACATTAACAATATAAACTGAGGGTGGAGGTGAGTGAATTCTGACTCAGGTTTATAGCTTCCCAGGCCCTTGAGATTTCCCAGGTGTAGCATCCCCTGACCGAGGTGCCTTTGGCGGGGGTCAGTTCCCAGGGAGAGCTGCCAGCTAGGGACTGTGCCAGTTGCTGGGAGATCATAGGGGTAATTGCTGAGGGATGACTGAAGGCATACTGAGAAGAGGGAAGAGGCTGGGAGGAAATATGACTAGACATCCATTTAGGCTGACCTGGGAAAAAAGAGAGTACCAGACTTAAGTATGATAGGGTCTCATTGGAAAGAGGAGAGGAAATCAGCTATATGAGATGCAGATTAAGTGAGCAGGATGCAGGGGAATGAAGTTTTAAAACTTAAATGACATGTTCAAAAAGCATCTGAGAAAAATGCAAAACAAGGTGAGAGAACAAGAGACGTTTTATAATGGATTCATTTTCCTACTACAGTGTATTTACTCAAGAGCTGTTTGCATACAGAAGCCCTGCTTAAAGCAATGCTTTTTTTTTTTTTTTTTTTTTTTTTTTTTTTAATTAAAACATAAAATCAAATATCCCCAATGACTGAGGAAAAAGTTAACAAAATCCTTTCTTATTTCAAAATCTCCAAAGTTAATATAACCTTGTGTCAAGAAAAGCAATGATTTCCCAGTTAACAAAAATAGAACACAATACTAAATGGACTTTCTCTGTTTATTAATTAAAAAATAGATTTCCCATAACTGCACAAATCAGTTAAAAATGAGCTACCATCTACCTTGATACCCTATTTGTTTAAGCTTTCCCCAACCTATGTACAAGCTTAGCATGATAAGGAGCCATGGACAGGGAGGACTTGTGTTCTTAAGGAAAGCCTTACTCCCAAACCCATGTTCTTAATGCCTACACTGGAGAAGAGTCAAAGTCATTCCTGACTTTAGGTCATGTTCATGTGCAATAAATGGATTTTTTTTTTTAGCTTTGTAGTCCTTCTTATGCAGTAATAAAGGGGCAGGTTGATCTTTATATTTTTATTATTTATTTTTATTTTTTATTTTTTTTTTGAGAAAATAAAAGAAAATCCTACATTTACATGGATGAGAGATGACTGATGTTCGTGGCAACAAACACCACTGCCACTACAATTCTAGTGAGGCAAATGTACATGTGAGTTTCTGCTTGCACATACAATAAAAATGTCTGATTCCCCATCCACATGGCAACCCAAGTACATCTGACGACCCAGTTTTTGACACTTTGTGACATGGCCCCAGGTCTAATAACCTTTTTCTGCAGATGTAGGTTTTGCATGCTTTTAATCATGAATCATTCCTTATCTATTAACCAATCATATTTGCTAACTGGATTGCTTGTGAAGACCTCTTATTGTAATTAGCGTGCCTCAGCTGAAGAGTAAACAAATATTCTAACAAACTACTACGACATAAGTTGATTTTCTGTTAGTAAATCACTACCATTGTGGATACAGTAAATTTTGAATTAAACATCTCTCCATGATTTAACGATCTCAGTCAAGAACATTTTAATTTAATTAAGAGATTAGAACTTTTATTTTTGACAGAGAATGAATAAATTAGTAAAAGGGGAATCTGGTTTAATGAAAAAATTGATCCAGAGAAATAGTCTGGGACATAATTAAAATTAGGTTGACCAACTGTGATCAAAAGGAAGGGTAAACATTTTGTGCTAAAAAAAAATATATAATGTACTACATAGAATTCAAAGTATAGATATAGCAAGATAAGTACATGCCTACCTAGCAATAGCCCTCTGATAAGAAGGTCATGTCTTCCAGCAGCACTAGACCTGTTCTGTCATCCTTGTGTTTGAGTTGACAGATGTGAATGTTGGGCTATTTCATGAAATATATTAGCAACATTTTGGGAGGTCTAGATATATTGGGGAATGGAAAGATCTCCTATTTCAAAAGCTTGGCTTTAAATCTGCCTGATATGACTGCAGTTTGCTACATCTCCTACTGGTTACTCATCCACTGTTACAGAAGCTGCAATATACAACATTTACTACTACCTTTTGTTTTACTGACAAAATAAATAGTACTGGACATCAATCCAGAGCAACAGATTTATGTATATAATAACTGTATGACTAATATACTCGGATCAACCAAATAGCATCTGTCTGGCTCCTTTATTTTAAATTTATACCATGTTTTGAAACACATACACACGCACACACACACACGTATCTCTGGATATTTAATCAGTCAAATTACCTGGGAGGTAGGTCTTGTGTAGTGAACATATTATGAACTACCAAGAAATATAAGTTTACCAAAAATATCTATCTGACATCTTTAGGAATAATTCAAAGTTAAAATGACTTAAGGTTCCAGTCTGCAGAAGGTCACTCATACACCAGACAATATCTCTTTTCATATTCTTTAAACCACTGCACACAACGCTCCTAATCTTAATAGTGCTCTGGAGAGTGTAGAATGTCCAAAACATGAAACAGAATAAACCAAATATACAGAAAACTGTTACATTTGTATTGCAAAATATTGGCTTAAGTTTGAAAATCATGGAATGACAGTTTGTCCTCTAAACAGTGTCCAACCTCCTTAACCTTTAAGTGTCATTTGCCTAGGCAGCCCTCAATGCTTGTTTTTACAGATGCAAATAGGCCCGTAGGACTTGGAATACATCAGATAACTGGGCTCCATTAACAGATAGGCTCATTCCTAAAATATTAATTAACAAAATAAAATAAAATAAAATAATAAAATAAATAGGACTGATTTAGAACTGGATTTATTTGGCTACACTAGAAACTGCAGGAAGGGAGAGAAAAAAAGAGCGTAACTTGGGGGAGGGAACACAATGCTAAAGAAGATGGGCACATCCCTGAAGCATGCTTCAGAAATCTTTCCTCTGGTCTTCTTCCCGGTGGCAGTAAAGAAAATGAAATATGGGAGAATGTTCCTCCAAAGTCCATCCAGGTTTATCTCAACTTCTTGCACATCTGCTTCTTTTCCTGGCCTGTCTCCTCTTCCTCCAAGAAAGTAGTAGCTATGTGATAATTCCTTGTGGATATCCACCTTTCAGACTAAATGCAGCATGAGCAGAATTGTTAGTTTTCCCCATTTTAGTAAGAGGAATCTTAGTTGTTGTTGTTTCTCCTCAGTATAGCTCCACTTAAAAGCCACATCGAATTTCTTATGCTCATTCTCCCATAAACTCTCTTAAATCTAAGATTTTCTTTCTAGTCCTCCAACTAAATCTCTTTGCCAGGCCATCACAGTTTCAGGTCATGAGTACTGGCAAGCTCCTGTGTAGCCTATTTAACCCCTTTCACCCTCAAATAAATCAAATGGCACCAAAACGAAGCACTAAACAGAGGTTTTGAGATGTCGTGTCAGAAAAAGAGGCAATTTTAGTCTGTAAAATGACACTACAGAGAAAAGAAGGATTGTTCTTAGGGTATTTGTCCAGGTTTGTTGAAATGTTCAACATTGCCCATGGAAGTATTTTTGCATCTTCGTAGTAGGAAGGTGTCTTTGTTCTCTTGATAAGATTGTGAACACTCATGAAAAAATTGTCTTTGTCTCCCAGGACTGGTTTCACTGGTTTTGCATTCCCTCCTCATGGGAAGAAGAGCAAAATATGTCAGGAAGTAGAAACAATAATATTAAGTGTGCAAAGTAAAAAAATGCGATAAATATTTTGGTTGAAAAAGCAAAGACATTAAAGATAAAAGTTAAATGGAAATAAAGGCAGTCAGATGGTTATTATATGTTGCTATAAAATTCAAGAACTGTTAGAAAAGGTAGATCAGGATTTGCTTTTAAAAAAAATGACAGGCCTGTAAGAAAGCAATATTTTTGATTGATAGAGATTTTAATTGCTATGATATTTATTGGAATGACAGCTATTAGGAAGTGAAGCAGTGATAAGCATTCTCTGAAGCTTGAGGGTATTTGGATAAACACCTCAAATTTGAATGCCTATCAGAAGCTTATTAAAATTATTAAAACCTTGAATTTTTCATTTGGGCTAAAAGTCTGAAAACAGGTGTGCTTGGAGAATTTCTTATGAAATGATATGGACTATTAGTAAAGAGATTTTTCCTTCTCTCTTGCAAAGTATAGATTATAGTGGTAGGAACAAAATTCATGTGGCTAAAACATGTTCCAGAAAAATGTGTAGCCTTAGAATTAACAAATGATGTTAGTTCCCCTAGGTATTCAGGTTTTATTTTTAAGATATTTAATCTGTACGTGTGCTCTTTGCCATCTATGGCAACTCTAGTTTTTAGAAAGTTAATTACTTACTTTGGATATATAATCAGATAAATAAGACCTGAGTTTTTAACAGTTCTGTTCTGGATTCCTGAATTTTCTGTGGTCCAAAATGACTTTCTGATGGTTGGATATAAAGTCTAAGTACAGGTATGTTTGGCAAGGAACATTTATATGGGTACTTTAAAACAGTGGGATGGGGTACAATTGTAACAACTTGAACTGCTGTTTCCAAGAGTATTGGAAAAGGATGATGTGAGGAAGCTGTAACTGTTTCTGGAATGATGCAGCCTGGGACAACCTGATCAGATCACAAATAAAATATAACCTATATCAGTAGAAAGTAGCGCCCTGCTGGCTTTTTGGAACAGAGTTTACATGACTAAGGATTTTAGAATAGACATAGTAATAGACTAGGGACTGGATCTTTCCATCTGTGGATGTACTGTGAATCATCAGTGCCATAAACTGCTAGAGAAAAATATGTAAGAATCAAGGAATTCAGGCAGCTGATGCCTGAATTTTGGAAAGAAATTGAAAGCAAGGGTAGACCTGGGGAGAAAGAAAACAATGCCCTATGTTGTAGTGGTCAGTGGAAATGCTGGCCAACAGAATTAGCTTGGAGATACTGAGGAGAGCTAGGCTGAAAAAGTTAGTGTTGGAAACAGGAAGACTCAGTTCAGAAAGTTTCAAATATATATATTTACTTTGGAGAAGTTATTTACAACATAATTCAGTTCTTTCACATGAGGTTTTCTCTTTGTCCATTTTTATCCAGTCAGCTCTCTTCTGTGCTGTACCCCTTTATAATTTCTCTGTATCTTTTCTTCCTTTCCAGTCTTTTCCTCTTTCTGTTTTCTTCGATTTGGTCCCTCACTGTGGGTCTAAGTTGATTAATGCTTCTGAAATGCTGCAGCAGAGGAAGGGGAGAGTATGTCTACTAAATGCATATAACACCTTTCTACTGTTTGCAGTGCAGAGCATATTTCACCCAATGTATTGTGTATCTATTAGACTCTTTCAGTCTTCTGGCTATTTGGGAAATTTTGCTTTTTGAATTTCAATGCCCTATTCAGAACTACAGCTTAGACTTGTTTTTATTCTTCCATGAACTGCTATGATGTATCAGCCAATAATTAAGAATGTGAAAAACAAGCTGCAGTGGATAGTCAATAATACAAATACTTCCATGTATCATGCATCCTCTAGATTGTTAGCAAATTTCTCTTTGATAATAACGTTTTCTTTCACACTGGCAAAGTGACATGACATAACCCATGGCATTTGAGAAAAATGTGTATTTTTTTTTTCAGATGGATTAGTTCAGGTAAGCAGATCTGATGTAAATATTTAACAGACTGTCCATAAATCCGACATTCATGGGAAGCCGTTAATTCTGAAGTGATCATAAACACTTAACAAATGCAAAGACTTCAGTCAGTGCATAACTCAAAGAAGACTAGAAACTGAGATTGTTGCTTCTGACAAATCTTTCACTGATGACTGTGTCTAACCATCAAAAGATGAACAAAGAGTCAGCATGTTTCATAGAATACACTCCTTATTTATTTTAATTCTTCTGTAAAAGAATTTGACATCTTTTTAGATTATTTCTTGGATTTACTTTTTATTGCAATCAATCTTGATTCAACAAACTGTTCTTACCTAAACATGTTTAATAATGAAACAATTACAGCAGTAAATTTACATAACCAATGAGTTCTTTCATTGTTTCTTTTTCCTACAGTATTCTTCTTTATTTCAGAATAGTGTCTGCTAGTCAGTGTGAACCAAAGAAAATAGTTTAGTTGAAACTGACAATTTCTTCATTAAGCCTTAAAGTTAAAACAGTTTACTGGATAATTCTTCATCATTTCAGTGACTGTGTAGTTCTGGGTTAAAGCTAGAGGCAGCAGCACAGCAATAGTTAGACTGTTCCGGCAAAGATGCCCTGCCAGCTCTGGAGCAGTAAGAGCCAGTCTGTCTGCACAGTAATTCCTGCCACCCACAGATGTGGTGTGCCCCTTAATTTTTTCTCTCCACATTACCATCCTTGAAGGAACAGTGGACACTTAGTGCCCCATGAGGGATTCCAGGGTAATTCTTGCTCTGTCCACAGGATGCTTTGGCTTGCTTGTGTGGTAAATCACAGTCCCGTGGTGCAGGAAGCATGCTCACCAAGGTGCCCACCCCCAGGGCTGGTGCAGGCTGCCCACCCTGCTGCACGGGCACTTTGCACCCCAACCCACAGCAAGTAGCCACCAGGGCTTGGTGGGGGATGTACACAGCAAAGGGCTGGGCACAGGAACATGACCCCCAGAGAAGGGCTAAAAAAGGCTGCCACCATGTATGGGATATCAGCTGTGAGCTTCTTCCAGATGGGTGAATTCAATCATTTTGGTATTGCTTGGTATCAGCCTCTTCTGAAATTGTTCTACCTCTTTCCAAAATGAGTGGGGCTTGCTTATGATGCCAACTGCATTTTAGGATTAAACAAGTCTTGTGGCAAAATATGTGCACAGAAGTGCTAGATTTGGTGGTGTACAGCATCTTTCCCAAGTTCAATTTAAGTGTGCTAAATGGTCACAGTAAGTTTTCCCCCAATTTTCCCATCTTTATTCTAACTAAAGGACCTCAAAGAATGCTGGTCATGCACAGGGGGTGGCCACACATATTTTGCAGCAGGCATGAGGATAAATTCTCACTACTGTTTTAAATAATTTGAACTCAGATCCTTCTGCTGCAGTGTTGTCCAAAATAGTGGCATTTTGAAATAATCCAGATATGTGGGTGCTACTAATGAGGAGAGTAAAACAGAAGAAGCAAACTTCAGAGCAAGATTAAAAATATACTATGGAAATAACCTGTCTAGGTTTTGACAGATGAAATTGAAGACAAATGATTTGTCTGTCAAGCAAAGGCATTTTTTTAAAGAAAATTTAAATGTAATGCATGAGGAAGAGTTGTGCTGATCTGAAAGGCGGATTTACTGACATGATCTTGATTGTAGGGTCATTATGCTGCTACCTTGGAAAAATAAAACAAAAAAAATAACTTAACAGGAGGTCAGGCAGTGGCTTGTAGCAGCTTAGCCCATGGGGGAAAAATGTAACATACAGAGCTGCAGAATGTAGAAATCGCCTGATCGTGGGAGATTTATGGGCTTTGTGGGGAGCAGAGGGCCGTTTCTACCACAGTCCTGCTGTCCACAGACCTGGGGGAGGGAGAGCAGCCAGAAACAGCCTTCCCCAGAAATGTTTCCTGAAACAAGGGCTGCAGTGAAAACTATCTGAATCTCTGTTTTAACTTAGCAATCAGGTCATGCTGGAGCTGTGACATTTCAGTCACTTCTGCAGCAAAAATCTTTGTGAGGAAAAAAAAAAATGTTGCAAGATTGATAAAATGTGCTCATCACATAATCTTGTAGTGCTGCTCCAACAGGAAAATGTATAACAATATGTGCAATTTATTGATAAATGTCAGCCTAAATAGTCTGCGAGAGAAGGGGGGGAGAAGAAAGCTATACATTTCCCACAAGCACCCCCTCAGGCAACAGCTTGAGCAAATACAATACATGCGATGCAATAAACTAAGATTATGGGACTTTACCACAGACAAGTGTGGCCTTCACCGTAGGCTAAGTAGGCAGTCACCTCCACACTATATTTAAAGGGGCACTGGAAAAACAGAGATAACACAGTCATTCACCAGTACTCCAGACCAACTCCTCTACAACTGCTTCAGTAACACTTGTCTTTCTCTCTAAAAGGATTTTTCTTTCAGTTTTGTGTAGAAGCTCAGGGCTCACACATCTTCAGCACTGCTCACACGTGTGATTTTCGTCAATACATGGCCAAGCATTAGGGTGAGTTTGATTTACAGCATCACTGCTTACTCCAGTTTCCAGCCACTTCAGGCTGTGGTTGCTTGCTCTGGGCTCTCCACGTGTGCAGCCACAGAGCTGGCTGCAGGCTCGTGTGGCTACAACCAAGATGTGTGGATGGGCTCACAGAGCACCCCCCCATTGTCAGGGTGGACCGTTTTGGCATGAGGCTACAGACCAAAGAGGTTCACTGCAGGGACTGGAGCATTAAGAAATGTTTCAGTGTTTCAGTAACACATACCAGAAGAGGGGATGAGGGAGTTTCAAAGAGAACAGCTGCGGTCTGAGGGTACAAATTCTGTTTTCATGGTGTGGATGATGGGGTTTCCACTATTATCTAGGTCCAGTTCAGTTCCTTCCTGTTGCAGCACAAAGTGATTGCAGTCAGACTCTACCTTCCTGCAGAAATGGGAATTTTAAGGTGACAAGGGTAAAGTCTGACCTAAAAAGAGAGGCCAGATATTCTAACCTTATGTTGTCAGATTCCTACTGTAACACAGACTTTCTCAGTTGTGTTACGAGTAAGAAGCAAAATACTAACTATCTGCATTTTTCAGTGTACATGAGAACTGTTGCCATATAAATGAAAGACCCTTCTAAAAACTGTATGAAACCAAGGCACCCCAAAGAGTTAAAAATACGTGCAGTTAGTGGCATTTATAAGGCAGCTCAGATCTGGAAATGATTTTAATGAGGACATTTAGTCGTCATTACTCTAACATTTTGTTTTCAAATAAATACTCAAACATGGGCATGTGAGATTTGGGGTGCTTTATAATGGTCCATACAATAAATCCCTGAAGTAGAAATAAATAAATAAATAAATAAATATAAATAGATTGTTCTCCTGTGCTACCAGAACCTAGGGAGCCTGTCCATATAGGCCCGCTAAAATACGTATGAGCTGAGGTACTTGTTTTTGATACTAAGCTGAGTACACAGAGAGGCATAAATCACTTCTTTCCTCTTTACTGCTGTTTTCCTCAGTCAGCTCTCCCACAATGCCTTCGCAGAAGCTGACAGTTGGATGCTGCACAAGACCCTGCTGGACAACTGTCAGGTTTGCTGAAGGATATTAGGGAGAACTTGATCATGTGTCAGCTCTCTTCAAAATACACTCACATTGGAAAAGTGATATATCTGTCAAAGCAAGGACTTCAGCATTTGGCAGAACAAGCCATTTTCACAAACAAAACTGTCCAATTACATTAGAGGGCATGAACTTCAGGTGTGTATGCCAGGGACAGAAAGATCTGCAGCCACATATCACAGAGTCTGTCTCCTTAAGCCATATGGTTGGATGTGGGCTGCATCTCAAGCATATTTTCTTTATGCTTCATAGATTAGGAATTAATTTAGAATTATCTGATACATAAACTGCTGCTTTGAACTTCTACATGAACTTTTTTTTAAATTATTTTTATTTTTTATTTTTTTTATTATTTCACTGAAGGCTGCCAAGAATTCATTTTAGGAGAGAGAGTGGAAAATTTATCAAGTTTGATTAGATTATTAAGAACTAAACTATGGAACAGAAATGCTTCTTTCTTGTTTTGTTTTTTAAATGCTTTTAGGAAGACTAGTGTGAGTTTTGATTAAGTAGCATCATTGGTTAAGAAACAAATTGTGCCTGAGAGAATAACAGCAAAGACTTTTTCTTGGAAATATGTTATAGTTGAGTTTAGGTCTTTCTTGGCTCACACAAAAATGCAGACATTTGGTGGGAGTGAGCTTTCAAGTTAAAACTGCTTGTATCACACACAATATCCTGTGTGTGGGGAACTGTTATATCTAAGTTCAAGAAAACCATCAAGATTCAGTGATGAGGATGGAAACTGTCTTGATCACATTGTTCATGCCAAAATGCTCATTTTTGTGTACAAGAAATTTCAGACTTCATCTGTGCGTGGAGGTAAATAACTGCAGTGTAGTGTGGAGTCGTATACAGTCTGACAGGCACAATTTACAAAGGATGAGCTCAGTTTTGGGAGCGATGTTAGGAGATCCTAAGGTGAATTTAGCTTTCTTAAGTTGTTTACAATTCTATTAAAGAACTGTAAACATTTATACAATCTTTTTATATGAATTATGCTTCGATTTCAGAATGCAAATGTGAAAAACATGACATTAAGACAAAACTTCCTGTTCCAGCTGAACATCTGGGCTAACTTTTATGCTTTTACCTTGTGCAATCCCACCAAAGGCTGTTCATTAAAATGACAGCTCTCAATATTCTATTTTTTTCCTTTTCTTTCCCAATCCCCAGAAGCAAAATCCCACTTTGATTAGCAAGCTGATTTATTTTGAATAAAACCAGCAATTCTTCTTTTCCTTTGAGAGAGAGAATTCCACGAGTGTTCTCAGTTCCAGGAGAACAAGGTACCTCCTCTTTGCCTCCTGCTTAGCCTGTGCTTCCTTAGCCAAGTCCCTCCTCAGGAGCAGGAAAACTACCAGATAATTGTAACTATGTTGTCAAATATGGAAATATATGCATACATACAAGCACACACGCAGAGGCATATATGCATATACATGTGAGCATATACATGTTGCTTCAATTTCCCCACAGGATCAATTTCCATATTTCTTCATAATTTCTCCATTAGGAAAAATGTCCTCTTTCTTGGCTTTGCAAAAACTTGCAAAAAGTTTTGTGTGTGTATGTTTTTTTTTTTTTTTTTTTTTTTTTAATTAGTTATTTGATTTTATTATTTTATTTTATTTTAACAGCAAGACAATACACAGCTACAAAGCTATCTGTCTATGAAATCTTTGTGGAGACAAATCTCAGGCAGGTTTTGCATGAAGCATTCAGGCAAGATTACCAATAGGCTTGAAACAACCCAGTGTTTGAGTTTACCAGCCACTTTGTGATAACTCCTAGGGATGGTGGATTAGCCATGTATGCTTGCAGTGCATTAGCTATAGAAGTTTTTGGTATTTTGGTCCACGCATGCTGATGTAATTGAGTGGGACTATACCTCTTTTTGAGGCTCCCTGCAGAACTCAGAAACACATTTCTGCAGTTGCAATACTTAAATTTATGTTTTAAGGATTGTTTTTATTCACATCTAAATTTGTCTTTTTTCTTGTGAGATCTCTGGAAAACAATAGAAGGAACCCTCCCTTGTCTCCACCTTGTCTTTTGTGTCATTTCCCTGATGGATGTAACCCACTTTTTGAGAAATAGGCACTATTCTGTGTTATTAAATTTGTTTCAAAATCCTCATTTAAAAGTAGCTTAATTTCTGTAGAGCTGACATTATGATTGATAGGAATTTCTACATCACAGTCAGTAATCCTTAAGAAGCTAAATACCTAAGTGGAAACAGTTGTAGTGAGGGCTTTTAACTCTATGTCCATGATAGCTGCATGGTAATGTGGTGACATGTCACCATGACAATGATGTGACATGTCACCTCATACAATGACATGTGACAGCCATATAGTAACTCTGGCACTACAGGATAAATCACAATTTGTGCAGAACTGTGATAACTCTCTGGCTACTGATCAAATTCTTGTGCAGATTAACCGCAGTTCAGACTTATAATTAGCTCCAAAACTTACTGTCTCAAAACAACTGGCCAGCTCAGAGTTGGGTGGATAATGTTACAAGCAGATCTGAGGGAGCTGAGTTACACAAATCTTCAACATGGACTTGTAATGGACGTGTTACATGAGTCCATGGACGTGACATGAGTCCATGAACTCAACATGGACATGTAATGGGCTTCCCTTTGGTGCCTGTAGTCCTGGAAGATAATCTTTGTGTGAGACCTCTTTTAGTCTTATGAATATGACGACTGATTTAAGATTTGTACTTATTTATAATCTCCCATCCAACAATCGGAATCATATGAGAAGACCACCATTTACATGAAGAAAGTTCTATCAGGGTTGCTAAGAGCTAGATCTGAAAGAGATGCAGAAGCCGTAATGCTGACCAACGCAAGGCCCGGTGCACAAGGGTCTCTCGCTCTGTCAGCACTCATCTCTGCAGTAACCTAGGGTTTGGGAAAACTGGGTTTAACGTAGTCCCTGTGGAACAGTGATTTCACTCAACAGTGATGGAAATATGAATGTGGTACTGTAGCCCCTGTATTATGTATATGCATATACGCACACACATATAAACTTGTGTACTTTTCTCTATAGTTAGACCATCTTCAGTGTACACACACCCACCCACCCACCCACACACACAGCTTTTAGGCATCCAAGGGACTTGATAGTCAGAAAACAAAGCCTAGATGAATAGGTGAATTCAGCAGTGTACTTAAATCCTATTTGAATAATAATTCTGTGCAAGTCTTCCTCTGAATTTCTCACTATGCCATTTATGCCATTTTAATTTTATTATTATTATTTTTTAAGAGATTGTCAATATGGAATATGATGTATGCATGAATAGTATGTATGCATACTATATATGGAATATAGTATGCATAATGCTCTGGGATGTATATTTTATCGGTACTCATGACATGTATGTTATACCATACCATTTGCTATTCACAGTTAACAGAACACATTTAAACTTGTGCTGATCAGTTTCTATGCCTCTCTTTCTTTCCTCTTCTTTCTATCTGAATAATGACAATAGAGGACTCCACTGCCAGTACAATTTCAACTTCACAGTAACCTTATATGACATAATGATTTGAGATATTCACGGTTATGGCTATGTCAGGCTCTTCGCAAGCTTCAGTTAGTGGAATAGCTCCTCCACTTGACAGATTACTTTCCTGAAAATGCAAGGGGACCTTAAATTTTACTTCTTCCTCTGCTTTGTTCCATAATTTAATCTTTTAATTGGCATGCAGAGTATGTCCCTTTATTTAATGAGTTGTGTGGTGACCTACAATGGCTTTTAGTGAAGATCTTGATGTGTGTGATGCAACAAGTGTTGAGAGAAAGTGAGAGAATGAAAAAGAAAAATAAGGTTAAAAGCAATAAGACTCTTTACCAGACTCGAGGCATCTTTTAACAATACTGAAATCTTCTAAAGGCCTGGGGTTTTTTGTTTGTTTGTTTTACTGGGGTTTACCCTATTTGGTGTGATGTGAGGGGACAAGCTGATTCCTCCCCAGGGAAAGATGAAAGTTCAAATCTTTCAGTTCTGCTTCCACCTCATTCTGGGACTGCTTCCCAATATAGCTGGTACCTAATGAGCCTTTGCTTCAGACTGGTATCTTCACCACGAGTGGACTTGTGTTTTAAAATAAATATGTAGGAATGCTAGATCATAGACGTAATTTTTGTATCCTGGGTGCAAATTGGCCAGTGGGTTCAAATCTGGAGGGGGGGAGGTATGCAAACAGCCAGACTAGTGTGGCCCCATGCTGGGGATAAGGGGGTCCTGGGGCTGTCACACCTATGTCACACAAAGGGCTACTGGGAGAACTGGAAAGCCTTGACAAGGAGCACCCAGCATGTCACTGAGCTGTAGCAGGGCACTGGAATGCTGGGTACCACGTCCTGGCCCAGGCAGTGCAGGCACCCTGGCAGCTGCAGGGGCTCCAGGTGGTTCTCCTTGTTGGGCCACAGATCCCAGCAGGGGAGCCTGGCAGGGATTTTAACAGCTTTTTGCATTGCCCTGGCTTTCCCCTAATGCAGGGGTTCCCAAGCAGGGTGTGAAGACTGTTGAACCCTGTGTTATACATGTAAACTCTGTGCTAAAAAACAAAGGGGTAACCCAAAGTTTGAAGTGTGAGCCTACAAGGCTGGGAAATAGTTACCTCCTAAAATGTAGGTAATGAACATCACTGTGAAAGCTGAGAAAAATCTGCTTGGTAAGCAAGCAATCTAAAAAAGTCAAAGCATTAAGATGGTTTAATTGGCTTAATTTACTTCCTGTTACTTTAAAATATGCCTGTTTGAGCCTTGACATTACAGCACTTCAAGATGCTCCCTCTCTGATGCTGCATCAAAGCAGTGTTGAAGCAAGAGGGGCTGTATTTTGAAGTAGCAGCTCTAAAAATTATGGTTCTCCTCTTGCCCTCCTTAACTCCCAGCAGCAAAATCCCAGCCTGATTAGCAGACTGATTTATTTTACATAAAAATAGTAATCTCCCTTTTTGCTCGTATCCTCCCAGTTGGTGAATTCCATTCCTGACATCTGCAATTTCATCTGGATACTGTTCTATTTTTTCTCCACACCCCACCTTCAGTGCGTATCGAATTGCTGAGTGCTGTTAAGTATCTGCTATATTTCACTGCAGAAGTGGGTGCATTTGGATGATGAATTGAATATTTCCTATATATGAATAATCTTCAATACCCTGCTTATATCCTTTGGGGTGAAACACATTATGGGTCACATTTGAAAACTGTTTAGGCGTTTTGCTCAAATCAGGCATTTAAATACTTTGAAAATCTTTCATTCCAATACTGACTTTTATTTATTTTGAAATCTTTTGAAATATTTGCCTATTTTGAAATCTTTTGAAATATTTGAAACCAATACTTTGTCACAGTTTCTAATTTAATTAATTTTATATAACAGTAAAGGAGAGAGATTAAGACAGTATGAAGCATCCTACCCCTCAGTACACTCACAGTCTCAGGTGTGCATTGTTATGACCACAGGCGTGTGGAGCGAGGCCTGATGGCAGCAGCCAGGAGAAGAGCACAGTGTGGGCTATCAGTGACATGGCACCAAGCAAGATTTTCCTCTTCGCATTCCTGTGGTTTTAGGGAGTGAAGGAAATTGCTGTGCCACACTCACCATCTTCTAAAGCTCGCTCACCCTGATTTCAGAGCTTGTGAAAAATCTTAGAGATTTCAAAATGATTTTGAAAAACCTCAAATATTTGACTTCTAAAGGAAGTGAGGGGATTTGCTTGCTCTGGTCTTCATGAGCTGTGACTGTCAGCACATCCTGGTATCCGTATCTAGGCCCTACGCATCTCCAGTTCCTGATGCCAGAGGGGACTTTCCAGGGGCCGTGACTGTGCTGGTGACTTCCGGAGGTTGGGCCAGGAGCAAAGGGATGCCCTAGTTTGCCAGGGCGATGTCTTCTTGCTCTCCACCCATAAGGTCCAAGTAATTTCCAAACTGTTTAAACTGAAGCTTAGCTGGCCCTTAGATCAAAGCAGTGAAGAAACCAATTTTCTTGTCCTGTTTTCTAGTAAGCTCAGGAGCAAAGGATGCTGTTGACTGGAAGAGCATCACATTTCATGTTTGCTGAAAAACTCTGTCATCTATCAAAGCGACATTGAAGATTCAAATGGGGTCATCTGACTTGCCAAACATTTTGGAAGGGAGAGTGAAAAAGCCTTTCCTTTTCAGAGGATGCTTAGAGATGAGGTAGAGAGCAGCAACTCCTGGAATCACTTGAGCACAGAGGTGGTGTTTCAGGAACATGGGGTGAGGGATCTGGGCTGGTTGAAATGCTTTTTGCATCCCCAGAGAAAGGAGGGTGGGGAACGAGAGAAAGAGGGAAAGAGGCATTATATCAAAACCAGGTGATCTTTGTCTAGTATCAAGCTGAAAGTTTTGCTCAGCATCAATCATATTAGAAACCAATTTTTGTCCTCCTGTATTAGTGATTTCCAGAAAAAAGAGCATTTGGAAAGAAGAAAAATGCAAAGAAACTTGACTGAGGTTGTGAGTATGTGAAAACCAATCAGTTCTTCCTTTTCCTGTTAAGTCTTAATATAGCAACAACTTGTCGTTGACTAAAATTAATAGCAGGTACATTTAGAACATATGAAAGGATATCTTTCTTCACCCAGCATGTCCCCAGTCTCTGAAACTCACTACCGCAGCAGGTCATAAGGACTACTACTGTAGCTGGAACAGGTACAGATGTTTATGTGCAAATACCATCGCTTATAGTTATACTTGCTAAAATAAGAGCGATCTAACCACAGCTTATGTTCAGACTGCAGTGATGTCTGAACTAACCACTAAAAAATTTGGTCCTGAGGGTGCTCCAATGGCAGACAGTTTTCCTGTTAAAATTGTTCCTACAGTTTTGTTATTTTTGTGGCTTGTTGAGTTTCTTTTTAAAATACATCTCTTTCTTTCATAACACATTATTTCATTATTTAAAAAAAAAATCACAGTACTTGCTGCTATTTTTTTTTTTTTCCTGTATGCTATAAACTGCTGCATGAAAACTGAATACAAGGTGCTAAAGATCGATGGGCACAGCTGATTGCTGTTCCAAATGAGACTACCAAGCACTAAGACACTGAGAAATCAAATTGATGATCTGTAAAAAATAAATTCTGATTAAGACATATCAAGTTGATAGAAATTCTTGAAGGCAAGGAGGCAAGGGAAGATGAAATACTTTTGAGAGTAAATGATGAAGTTGTTGGTTATGGATAATTTTGAGTTTGCTTTACAGTCTGTTACAGCACATCAGATCTGTGGTTGATCAGACAACACCCTGTTTGGTAGCCAGGGATATTTCAGCACTCAGTTGGTTAGTATAAATTTGTGTTTGTGCTGTGGCTGCACTGCAGAGGCAGGTACTGGACACACATTCTCCTTCCCCATCTGAACCACAATAAAGGAGTGTCTTTGATTATGCACAAAAATCATCCTGTGTGGTCTCACAGAACACATTCCACTGTTACATTCTTCAGTAATAGTTTCCTTTATCTAGTACGTCTGAATGGGATACTGTACAATTAAAAGTATTGTTTTATACAGATTTTCTGAAGGAGCTGATAGACCTGTTTTGGGGCCTAGTTTTGCCAGCCTGACCCTGCAAACACTTATTTGCACGAGTCTTAAATATATGGTCAGTAGGACTTTTTGCATGTCCAAGACTCGTGGAAGGCATGATTTGCAGGGCTGACCCCTTAGCTTATTAACTCTTTTGTAGAAAAGACTCCCATTTACTCTTTCTCCTAGGCGTGCTTATGGGCCCTCTAAGAGCCACACCAAGGTCCATGTTTCCAAAAACAGAGGCATGCCAGTGCATGCTCAAGACTTGTCTCCTCATGTACTTATGATAATTGCAGGAAAACAAACCAAACCAAAACAAAAACAACAGCAACAACAACAACAACAACAACAACAAAACACAATGAAGAGCTGTAGAGCTAAGTGAGCAAGCCTGACTTTCCCTTGGTGTCTCCTTGTAATTGTACTTGCCTTTGCTACTGGTGCACTGTTCGTCCCCCCAGCTGTATCCCTACAGCAGAAAGACAGTGGTAAATCAGGCCTTGGTGGCTTCAGTAGACGTCTGCCTCTGAATTTTGTTCTCAGAAATGGCTTAGGAGGAATACAAATTGAAGATAAGTTCCTTTACTCTGATATGGATTTTCATTTGATTTTTACTGTATGTTTTCAAAAAGAACTGTCAGGGTGTTTGTTCAACTGAGTATATATGATGTTATAATTGTTTTGTTTAGTACTGTAAATATTATCTGTTATTAATCTTGTTCATGCTAGAAAGGTATTTGAGTTTCTTACCAGACAGTATATATTTAAGGTTTGCTTTATTTATGTGAAGAAAATGACAAATACTGTAGCTGAGGGAACAGAAAAAAATGAGAGCTGTGCCCTGAAAAAAAAATCTAGGTTGGGAACTGGGAAACAGTGCTGCTGTGCTGTGCTCTGAGTTGGGGTGATGTTGTGTAGTGGAGGGTCAGAGCTAAAGATTGCTAGCAACTGTCACACCCAACCTGAGATAACAGAAGCTAGAAGGAGCCAGATGAGCAGGATGTGACCCTAAAGGGTAAGGAGAATAAGCCAAAGAGCCTGGAAGGCTCTTCCCCAGAGTTTAAATCTTTTGTAAATAGCTTGTTCCATCACAAGTACTGATATCATGACCCTGAGCTATTGAAGTTGCTGCTTTCAGTAGATCCTGGAGGCTTCATTAATACTGTTAGATCACTCACACAGGATGACATGATAGTCCTTTCCTTTCCTTCCTTTTTTTATTTTCCCACTTCCTGAGCAGTGTGCACTTAGGAAAAAAAAGGGGGGGGGAAACACCCACCCTTCTTCAAGAGTGCATCTACTTAAAATATAATAATAAATTGTGCCCCATTACGGTTAAAATAAACACAGCTACAGCCCAGCCATACTTTTGGGAAACACCACTGTTCTATTTTATTTTAATACTGCAGGACTGTTTTGCTCTCACTCCACATCAGCCTCACAAATCACTAGTGCAGTGCTCCCACTAACTTGTCTGTATTATGTTCATTTTCTGGGTGGCAATAAATATTAGAATAAAATAAACTAAAGACTGCTGGCTGGGGCTCTGTTAGCTATCTTTATGGTTTCCACAGCAGCTGAATGACAGCTCAGGCTGGAAGCAAGCATCCCCTTTTCACCAAGTAAATTTAGCCTTGGGAAGGATGAACATCTTCTAACTCTTGAGCTGTGATGGTTGATGCCAGTCAGTAAATCAGACAGATTTTAATTATCGGACACATGACAGGGAGCAGTGACAGGCGGCAGTCCACTGGAGAGCATTCCTTCAAAGCAGCTTTAAAAACAGAACAGCACTTGAAGAGGAAAACCAAGTGAACAGAACACAGTCACAGCTGAACTGCAGGACATTAATAGCATGATGGAATTCCCTTCCTAATAATTTTAACTGCTTGTCGGCCACAGCCTTCCCAGTGAAGTAGATCTAATGCAGCTTTATTGGGAGTTTATTTTTTTCTAAGCCCCCTTCATGCAGGCCTGTGTTTTTAATAGAGTTTCACACAGTTCTCTGCATAAGCAGCTGTTTGGTGCAAAGAAAGCAGTGACAGATTTATAATGCAGCAAAACCTGCTAATTGGGTATATGAAATTGCGTTTCTGAGAGTGGCCCCTCTATGAATATTGGTAACATACCTCACAGAGACATGTGTATGTAAGAACTTGATTATTTATTGTATTTTGCCTTTTATGTTAATCCTATGATTAATTCTTGGGTAATTACCTACAAACACCTCCCTGGAAGCCTCTTTAGATAATAAGGGCTGGGTGGTTAGTAAAGGTTACGGGAATTTTACAAAACCTATTTAGAGAATTCTCAGGATATTTAGAAACACTCTGTAGTTTCATATGCATATTTGGGAGAAACTGGGGAGCTAAATATTAGTTAGATTTTTTTTTATTTTTATTTTTATTTTTATTTATTTATTTATTTATTTTTATAGCTATTAAGGGAATCAAAGTCATCTTTGGAAATGGTCACTGAGTTAACAAAAATCATATGAGAAAATTTAATAATAATAATAATATCAATAGCAACAAGGCTCTTAGATATTCAAAATATATTAATGTGCCACCTTTCCAAATGGGCAGCTTGCCATTATTTGTTAATTGCGATATGTGAAAGGGAAACTGAAGTGCAGTCTTAAAACTGTTCCACTTTCTCTTGCACTGGTTCAAATTCATTGTTCAGGCTCCCATACTGAAATCAAGAGGAAGCTTTGATCAAGCTTGGTCGCATGTGGGGCTGTAAAACCCTTCCCACTGCAGCCACGCTGCCATGGTGCAGGGTACAATGCACGGAGGACAACTGGCCCCCGCCCCAGTGAGCCCACCACCAGGACATGCGCTGAACAATTCAGAACAGACCCGAGACTGCCGAGAATACATGAAGTCGTGAAAACAAAAGTAATGTTTGACTTAATCTCAGTGAAGATCAATACTTTTTCAATGAGTAAGCCACAGCCAGGTGCAAATAGGCCATACTTTAGAACTGGACCTCTCCTATGAAAATAAATGTATTTCCTACTGTCACAAAAATCATCCAGCATCTATAAATGAATCCCTTTTCCCAATGGGAATCATACCGTGCACTTGAACTCTGATGTGGTTTTGATGTTTTTAGGCTGGGCTTCAAAAACAATTTTAATTTAAAGGCTTCTGTGGGAAGAGCTTTATAATAGGAATGCAGGTTTCCAACAAATACATAACTGCTAGCATTGTTGGAGTTTCTTGGTAATCATCTTCACAAAGCTAAATGCTTCATTTTTTATTATTTGTTTTATAAAAAGAACTCTGTAGATTGTCAAATGTTCAGGTTTCCTTGTTTTGTTTTGTTTCTAAAAGAAACAGAGGAAAGGAAATGTAACTTTTTTATTTATTTATTTATTTTATTTTTTATTTTTTTGATGCCTTTATTTTCCAATCATGTAATTCAAACATCCTCCCCAGCTGACAGGGACTTAACCAGTACCTACCCAAAACAGTCTTGTTGTGTACTTGTCAGCTTCCACTTGTCTGTGGTTCTTAAAGCATGGATCATGAAATTAGTCCTGTTTAAACCATGGGTCAAGAATAAGGACATGGATCAGAGCCTGTTGTGCTGGACACAGTCCTGTGCCTTCTGTTTTTAAGAGGATAACTTGGCATTCATGAGAGTGCCATTTCCTACACTAAGACAGTAGAAAAAGACATGAAGTGCAGTAACACAGGATAAACCCTTTCCTTTGGCTCTGTACCTGACTTCTGGCTGCTAAACTGCACTGAAAGACAGTTAAAAATACATTAAATACTTCCCAAATGCTCTTTATCCAGGAAAACAATTGCTGTGATTGCTGCAGTGATGTTTCTGGCTGTAGGTGAGAGGGGAGGATGCTGTGTTGTGTTTTGGAAAGGCAAGTCATCCCGCTGACAGTGAACATGGAGAGACGGCCCCTGAGACAAGACCTGGGAAGTGTGGCTCATTCTGAAAGCATTTGTGAACAGCTAGGTTTAGTCAGTTTAGGAAAATGGTTTGTACCTGATTTTATGCTGTTTGCAAATAAGGGTGCATTATTCAAGACTGATGTTAGGGAAACTTGGAGCAGAATCTGGACCTTAAGTTCACTAGAGGATATTCATCTTGTCAGGATGAGTTGTTTTATGTTGTTTAAATGCATAAAGCTGGTTATTCAGGTGACTTAAACAGTAGGCTCTAATTTCTACAGAAAACAGAGATTTGTAAGTAGATAGCAATATATGTCAGTTTTACTGTGATTATCAAATATTACAGGAAATGCATCACATAATCCATATCCTTTGTGTTCTTTCTTTTTCTTTCTTTCTTTCTTTCTTTCTTTCTTTCTTTCTTTCTTTCTTTCTTTCTTTCTTTTTCTTTGTCTTTCTTTTCCTTTTCCTTCCTTCCTTCCTTCCTTCCTTCCTTCCTTCCCTTCTTCCTTCCTTCCTTCCTTCCCTTTCTCTCTTTCTCTCTTTCTCTCTTCCTTTCTCTTTTTCTCTTTCTCTCTTCCTTTCTTTCTCTCTTTCTTTTTCTTTCTCTTTCTCTCTTTCTCTCTCTTTCCTTCCTTCCTTCCTTCCTTCCTTCCTTCCTTCCTTCCTTCCTTCCTTCCTTCCTTCCTTCCTTCCTTCCTTCCTTCCTTCCTTCCTTCTCTCTTTCTTTCTTTCAACAAGAGGATGTTATGGCTGCAGACAGAAAGAAATCATCCAGCACTGAGTTTGATGTAAAACTACCACCCTCTTTATAAGGCAGCACATTCTGGCTAGGGGACAAAGAACTTTTTTGGGAATTACTTTCACAGCTATGGGAAGGTCATGAAACAAAGAAAACAGATGAACCAGATATTTTGCTAGTGTAAGTCAATATAGATTCACTGGGATGTAATCAATTAGGTATACTTTTTCTGAGAATTTTTCAGATTTGGGAAAGGGAAACCAATGGAGCTCAGAGGACATTCTATGTACTATTGGAATTTTATGACATACAGAGAAAATAGCCTTCTTTACCTGGGATTTATTATTAATGGTAATCTGTGTGGATTTCTAAGGGAAACACACTAATTTGAATGGCAGGGTGAAATAATTCACTAACACCAAGTAAAAGTTAAATTATGTCTCACCAAATGTGACAACCAAGTCCTCTGATTACAGGCAGTATTTTCACCGTAATATTTATTTCATCTTGTGGTTTTGGTCGACAGTGAAATATATAATCATATACTTAAGCATTCAAAGAACCTTTTTATGGTTTGCTGTTTCTGATATGTGGAAAGAGAAAGGTTTCTGGGAGTTTTTCTTCTCTTCTTAGAGTATTTTGCACTTGATAAGGAGAGAGAAATGTGGGAAATCTAAGATTAAGCCTCTAATATAAACTAGAATGGGCCAAATTTGAAATAGAGTCTGAGATTTTCTAAGGCTGCAGGCAAGGTTTGGTTTAGAAATAGGGTCCAAAACAGCATCTGCATACAGATTTAGATCTGGCCCTCTTGCAGGTTTCAACATGCTTTAAGTCTGAGTTAGTGGCTCCATATTCTCTCTAGTTTAATAGGTAGGGCACCAAAACTCAGATGCCAAACAATGCTGAAGGGACTGACTCCAGCTGTTTGAATATGAGAGGAATATATTAATAAAAATCTGCAAAGAGAAGTAATAACCATTACTATTGTCATTATTTCTATTCCTATGGACCCTTTTTCTGTGAAAAGCTTCAAGGGCTAATCCTTAGTATTTTGCTACTGAGTGGAGAGTGAAGGTGTGTCAGGCAGTGAGTGGTGTTCACTTACATTTCCTACATGAGAGAGTAGAAGAGAGGGAGGAGAAGGGCCATTGTGCCTGGGTGAATTCTGGTGAGTGAGAAGGAGATGGCTGCAGTCCTGATAGACTGTCTGTTGGAAAGGGCAGTCTGACAGCCATTGCCTGTTACAGAGGGCTGATCCTAGTTAGCCTGACCTTAAGCCATCGCTTTGGCCAGTGCAAACTAGGCATGGATGTTACCATTTCTATAACACTTTGTACCATGTACTCAAGGCACATGGTGAAGGAGAACAAAACCCATATCTCATTAACAAATTGTTTCCAGTGGCTGTCACTCAGACTGTTCACTTCATCCTCTTCCCAGCATCTGTCTCTTAAGAGATGTTCTTGGGCTTAAAATGTTTATAGATTTTAATTAAATCTAATAACAATCTTTGAGAGGTAGAAGCTCTCTTCACCACCACAAACGTGCAGCTGCTCTTCAAGTAGTGAGCAAGAATGCTATTTACAGTTTGGGGCAGGAAATTAAGTTTATCCCAGGCAGTTGAAAGTTTAGGTAGGCAGAGAAGAGCTGGAAAGTGGCCAGAAGGCTGAGGCACAGTGAAAACATCCACCAACTCTGGTTTACATCTTATCTGAAAGCTTTCTCCGTTACCAGTAAAGTTCTTCCCTTCATACCATGCTTGGTCATATTGACCCATAAAAGAAACAGATGCCTCGAATCACTGCCCACTTCCTGCAGTGTTTGGAGATACTCTGTTCAGATATTGACTAGACATGACCCCACCTCAATATGTATTTTTAATATGTCTTAAAACTTTAAAATTATCTTGACAGACAAAAACAAACAAACAAACAACAACAACAACAACAACAACAACAACAACAAAAACAGTTAGTGACAGAAGGTGGAAATTTCATCTCTTATTGCCATCCTCAACTACACCAGTAAAAAAAGTATCTGCTAACACTAGACTCATCATCAGATCAAAGCCTTACTGTTACCAGGATAATACACTTAACAGCATTGGGAAGGATGAAGTATTGTCAGTTGGTATTTAGCTGGGGGCCCTTCTTAACAAATCTGAATTTAACATTAGTCCTTTTGGAAAGCGGAGCTGAGCTTTTCTGGTTCTTAACAGCACAAATGTCACTCTTGTTAACCCAAACATTAGAAAACTTTTGGGAAGCTTAAATTTAGATTGAGGCTGTGTAATTGTGTAGTGGTGACTCCACTTTGATTGGTCTCAAGACACCTACAAATGGCAGAATGCCAGGCGAAATGGCTCTAAGTGCAGAAGTCTTCTGCCCTCTGCAACCTGCACAGAGTGTCACACTTCATTGGAGGTGGTGGAAGAGGCAGCATACCTATGGTAGGAAAATATCCACTCTATTCCATACAAAAAAGAAGTGTTTAAACATGTCCGTTGCTATTACTAAAGCAAAAACTTTGCAGAAGCAGGAGCAGTTGTATGCTGCAGAGCTGTATGTATACCTGAGCATTTGGAGCACCTCAGAGACAGGAATAGGTGCTAGAAGCTGTCTGATGTATTTTTGGGTGGCATTAAATAAGCTTCACTTGCAAAAAAAGAAATGATGTAGAGTAAACTATATCCATCAATGGAAAAAAGGTGGTCAGGTTGGAAAGTATAATATGACTGGCTTAGGCAAAAGGCCTTTTTTTTTTTTTTTTTTTTTCCCCAATTGCAATTAATTTCAGTGGACTTGGGCCTACAAGCCGCTGGCCTTGGGCACTTTTCACATCATAACAGTCATGGGGAGGGAAAATGCAGAGATGAAATGCAGCCGTTCAAAACTAGCCCAAAGCTGTTCTAGCAAATAGACAGACTTTTCTCATTTTCATGAAACCATCGAATATATGAATTTCACTGAATTCGCTTTCTTGTGCCAAAGAAGTCAACATAGTTCATCCTGGCATGTTCAAAATTGGAAGGATCTGATTGACAGAAGAGGGAGATGGCAGATTCAGAATATTCAAATCTTGCTGTTGCACACTTCACTGCAATACAAAAGATACACACACAAAGAAATACTGCTGACAGTCCATCCATTGCACTGTGCCATGGATACATTACATCTCCTTTAAAATAATTTGTGTGTTTTTCTATTTTACCATACCATTATTATGTTTTACTCTTCATATTATATTTTCATATTTTGAGCTAGATTCCTCATGGTTCATCTTTTAAAATTGGAGTCCCACAGTGCTGTTCTTCCTTCTTCTATTTAGGGGGCATATCTAACTATATTTTCTCTTCCCAGAATGGTTTCCCTCACTAATTTCTCTAATTTATTTTTATTTTTTTATTTTTTATTTAGTGTGTCTAGAAATAAAACCTACCTCAAATCAAAAGTATTTCTTGAGAAAATGTGGGATTTCAACTCAGAACCAGTAGGGAGCAAATACATAAAGCCCCATAGAGTCTGTGACCAAAAAGCAAGCTTATGTGGTGCACTGAAACATGGTATATGGACATCCAAGTTATCCTTAAGCAAACTAGGGTGATTAGTGGAAGCAGCCTCCCCGTGGTGGTGCGATGCTTCACACAGGTACATCGCTCTGTATCTCCACAGTATAAATGCCCCAAGACTTGATGCAATCCAGAGAATGGGCTGAGCCCTGAAAATCTGGAAGGGTTTCTTTGTGCATCCCCAGAGAGCAGTGCCATTTAAGTGAGAGAGATGCTCGATGTTCTGTGACAGCATCGGGCAGTGGCACCTCCCAGCACCTTGTGGAGCTCCAGTATCTGCAGAGACTCATCCTGTGCAGCTCAGCTCCCTTCAGCAGTTCATGAAGGAACGGGTCAAACACCTAGCTCCTGCTTGTTCTCTCATCCTCTTCCCCAGTGCATCTGCTGAGGGATTGTTTTGCTTTGAAACCTTTTAATAATATATAGGTATGTTGATGTGCATTTATGTCAGAGAGGGCCAAGCCAAAGGCAATGCCTTGCAGTTACTAGAGGGAGATTGGTGTTGATCCTCAGTCTCTGTGGGATTTCACTGTCAGAGAGCAGTTCCAATGGAAAGGTGATAGGCTGCTGCTTCTCTGCTTTGTGTGGGCTCAATGTAGACCTTCTCTGGGCACTCCTTGTGGAGGAAGCACCTGTAGAGGGAGACCAGCACAAAAAGGAGGGCAGCTGGGAGATGAGCAAAGCTCCTCCGCCCTCCCCTCTGTATCTGGGAAAATGACTTCCAGGTAGGGCTCTGGCAGAGAGATGTGGCCATGCTTCCAGGGAGCACAGGGGAGCAAATGGGTGGGAAATTCCTAGGTTTCCGTAGGTTTCTGCACAGTGCTAAACTCAGTAACTCAGTGATCTCTTTGGTGTGGGGAACAAACATTTTTTTTTTTTTTTTTTTTTTTCTTCCTCAAGGGGAATGAGAAATCAGTCACAAATTTCATCTCACTGGAGGCAGTGGAGGCAAACTAAGCACGTGGAGGACATGTGCATACTTTCAAGGTTTCCCTCAACTGACCATACACATTTTCTAAAAAGGGGAAAACACAATCAGTAAAGCTTGCAGGTATGTTCTGACATTAGGGTCTCCATTTCTGCACTTCGTAGTTCTGAGGCACACCCCAGGTAACTTGAGTTATAGCAATGTGAGACCTCAAAACTCAGTCCAGCAGTCAAACATTGTCAGATGATGAATGAATCCCAGCTGAACACTGGCTTTGTAAGGAAAGCAGGTGAGTCCTGTCTGGTCTCAAGTTCAGTTAAGAACACTTCAAATGGCTCTAGCTAATATGTCTTCTCATCTCCTGCTTTATTTGTCAGTAAGTAATCCTTCCTCGGGCTTTCTTGTGTTCTGCATAGTCATTCATTTGAACTGCCATTCTCCCTGGCAAGTTGCAGGATTTTCAAATGCAAGTTAAACTAGCTATTTCCCAAAGCAGCTAGTGCACATACTTCTGGGATCTCTTTGTAGCACGTACTCTACTAAGGTCTAGCAGCTCCTATTTGCCATTTGTCTCATTTCTATCTTGCAATTAAATGTTTTATCTTAACCCATCAAAAAAGTGCTCCTTACAACACTAAATAGAACTCCTCACATGAAAACTATCCCATGAAAAGAAGGTTTCTGGATATGAGACATACAGCAATTAATGCTGCTTGATAGAATCTATAAATGTACACTGTAGCAGTGCTATTTGCTTTAAGTACTGCTTTAAGCAGGAAAAGGCAATGAATCCCCCTTCCAGTGTCTGATTTTATGTTTAAGAGCTAATGAACTGAATTCTTCGTAAACATTGGCAAAAGATGCAAATGAACAGACAGATTCTCCAAATGCAAAGGGACACATGAGAAAGAGCTAATTTTACACAATTGACTCTCTAACCTTTTTGGATCAGTGGAATTAGAGGCTGATTAATCTGCCATGATTAGCATTTATTGAAGCTTTTGATACAGCTGCATTGTTTTTCTTTTCCTTTTCTTTTGTGTCTCAGAGAGTTAACAGTTTATAATACATTTAACTGCCAGTCCATCACCCTGACAGGGTCACAGCTTTCCTTTATGGACTTTTAAAATTAATAACAGACAGTTCTATTTTGACATGCCCTCGCTTCTGCTGCAGAGCTCGGCTGTTTAATTGTAGAGCTGGCCTCTTGTGGCCAAATGCTCCCAATGTTTAGCAAGGGTTGAAAATATGGATGTTAGGAGAAAAACTGGCAGATGGCTGACAAGGCATTTTTACTCATAACACACCAGTAAAACTTTAACTCAGAAGATTTAGTACTAGAGCTTTGCAGTCAGCAAGCTGCAGCCATATGCAGATTTTTTTTTTTTTCAAACTTCTAAACTGATGGTTTTGCAAAGTGTGCATAAGCAGCCTTTATTGATTATGATGTTAAAAATTGAAAGCGTCAGTATCATTTAGCTTGAAATACTTTTAAAGAAAAAATGAACATTTGTTTTCATTATGAGTTCCTGATAGGCCAGACACCAGTAGGGTCTATGGTCTTTATTTTTTAAACTAAAGCGAGGAACATTCTTACTGTGCTTTTTTTTTTTTTTCTAAAAGAAATGTATATAGGAATCAAACAGCACCTAACATATATACAGTAACTGTTGGTTCTTACACATTCATAGGCTCCAGATGATGTCCCAACCCATGAAAGTGACTTGTTAGCTGGATATAAAATCACAGACACCATAAGCCTGGGTGATAGCTTCACAGCCTAACTTTCAGACACAAGTTAGTATTTATAATACTCTCAGTACCTATCTATCATTGCAAAAAGCGTGTTAAATAACTTTAAAGGCCTGACAAACCCACAAAACTAGGAAATGAAGATTTATGGGTGCACAGTCCATAAATTCATTCTATTGTGCCCAGGTGTTACAGCACACACAGCAGTGACATATGTTTGCTTTAGTTTAACTGGGAAGCGATGCAAGTACATTATCACAGGTATCCTGTAGTGGGTAGGTAGCACTGACCACCATTTTTGCTGTTGAGCACAGCCAAACTGTGTGCTTGGTCACAAAATATGGTATAAAATAGTCAGTTACTTAAATCCTTTCTCTTTGCTTCTGCACCACAAGACATTCAATTGTGTATCAGCTAATCATAAACATAATTTATCAAAAAAAAAAAAAAAAAGGAAAACACATTTAAGTCTACATTTACAAAAAGAAACATTTAATCTCAGTTTAGGAAGGACAGATAAATTTTCAGTTAGGCAAATAAAAATAATAAAAAAAAAAGTTTTCCATACCCTGCGAGATAATTCTGTGTCATAAACCCAGCATTGGTAAAAAACAGCAACAAAAAGGCAACACAAAAACTAGATACATTGACTGTGCTGCTGAACATCAAGTCTGTCTACCTAGAACAACATTAGTAGATAAAAGTTTGGTTAATGTGCACTTAAATAGCTTTGCTCACATGTCAGAAGAGTCTGCAGCTAGATGACTCTACACCTTAGGTTGGTGTTTCTCTTGCAGACACACCTCTTCCTCCCACCAGAGCAGTGCTGCCTCCCCAGCAAACTTTTACCTGATATCCACTTTAGGAAGAAATGCTGGAAATGGAAATCCCTTAAACCCTCAAGCACAGTGGTGCAGTTATATCATAAATCAAATTAATTAAACAGTGTTTACATCTATCAAGGCTTCCAAGAGGCCTGACGAATTTCACGCTGCCACCAAGTCAAAAGGGAAGCTGAATGGTAAGGAAGGAGGCCCCTCACAGCCATTGCTAGCCTTATTTTTGCGAATGACTGTGGTGGTTTTGCCGTGCTAGGCAGATGAACATCACAACCACTCTCTCACTCCCCCTCCTCAGATGAGGAGGGGAAGAAGTAAAGGAAAGAACAACTCAGAGTTGAGATACGAATGGGTTGAGATAAGGATAATTTAATTAAAGGGGAAAAAATATTAAGGAAATATCATTAATTAAACAATTGAAATAAAGGGAGAAATGGGAAAGGGGAAAAGGGAGAGAGGAAAGGGAATAACAAAACAAAACAAGTAAAAGCTATGTGGAAGTGCAGAGGAAATAAATTACTCTCTACTTCCCACAAATGAGCGATGCCTGACCACATCCTTGAAGCAGGGCCTCAACGCACATAGCCAGTGTTCAGGAGGAGGACAGACGTTTTTGCAACAAGAGCCCATCCCTCCCCTCTTCTTCCTTTTTCCACCTTTTATTGCTGAATGTGACATCATATTGTATGGAATATCCCTTTGGATGGCTTAGGTCAGCTTTCCTGGTGATGTTTCTTTCTCACTTTTTTGCCCACCCCCTAGGAGGGTTAGAGAGAGTCCTGATGCTATGCCAGCACTGATCAGCAGCAGACACAACACTGGTGTGATACCACTGCTGTTCTAGCTACAAATGTAGAGCGCAACACTGTATGGGCTGCTGCAGGGAAAGTTTTCATCCCAGCCAGACCCAGTACAAGGACAGAGCAGCCCTTCATCATGGGGACTGCAGAGGATAGGAGCAGCAAGCGGAGTCTATCTCCAATAACCGACCTGGGGCAGGTCATCCTGATTTTCTGGCCTTTCCCAGCTGGCTGTTGTCATGCAGCTCCTCCTCTCTCCCTGTGACCAGTCCTGCTCTCCTTCTGAGCTCTGCCCTCACACAGCTGCTCCCAGTAAGAGAGGCCTGTGTCCTGCTGCCTGGCACTGAGCATCCAAACCCATCCCTCACTGTTTAATGCACATATTTTCCTAATTTAAGTTCTAAGGAGCCTACCTGCTTTGGGCATCTGGTACAGCCACCCCAAATAGCCTCTCCATGGGGCTGAACAAGAGTAGGTTCTGCCGATGTCTGTGCTATGAAGAAGGCCACGGCGAGGAGCCTGTTGCAGACCCAATTCAGCTTTGAGAGAGCAGGTGGGGAGCTGGCCTTCCCCAAGTCCTGTGGTCACCCTTCCAAACTGGGGACAGGGTATTTCTGAGAAGGGTTTGTAGCTCTCATGCCAAGTTTCTGGGAGCCAGTAGGTCTCTGCTGAAGCCTTCGCCTATTCTCCTCACACCTCCAGGCCCCAAGGAGAGAAAGAGACGCCCCATGCGCTGCGGCCTCCCTGTCGTGGGGAGAAAGGAGGGAGAAGGGGGGGTTGTAGGAGAGGAAGAAATTCTTTGCATATAGCAATCAGGAAAGCCAAAGAAAAACCTCCTTCGTGAGACACCAGAATGAAACAGGGGCAGGATTTTGAAAATGCTTTGGGTTACAGCAGCAGTGCTGATAGCATCAGCAGATTGCCCGACTCTTTACTTTCTTTTTACCAATTACTACAATCAAATTGATTACATGAACTAAATTCATGTGTATTACCTGAGCGTGTGACCCCTGGTGTTTTGAATACTTATGCATAAAAATTGCTATAATTCTTGTTAATAGTTATTATAGTTCATCTATTATCTCTTGAAGATATAATAGAGAGAGAGAGACAATGGGGAAATGGAGTCTAACACCCCGACTGAGGCTGAATCACACCAGAGCCAGTGTTAGTCAAGCTTTGACTGAGGAATGCCCAAAACATTTCTAGTGAGTCAAAACTGCTGAAAACCTGGCCGAGTTCCCTCCTTTATGAAAACTTTCCGAAGATTTACCTAGTTTTTTGCCATGGAGTTATTTCCTTTGAGAAAGATAGTGCAAGGGCAGGAGTTCATTTTGCCAAATAAATATTATCCAATGCTTGTGAAGTCCTGGCATTTCCAAACCTAAAGCAAAAAAAATCCATTTAGCACCAGGAGTCAGGATTTCTTGCTCCCTTGGTACCCTGCCAGCTCCAGGCTGTGACAAAGACACTATTGCCAAGGGGATAATGAGGTAATGTGCCTGGGTGATAAAATTCTGGCTTTCTGGCTTGTCGCCTGAGATATAAGATGGCACACACCTATAATCATATGAAAAGGCAGTGTGGGGTCTTTTAGGAGGCTTTCCAGCTTAAAATAATATATCTGAGAAAAGAAAGAGTCAGGAATTAGACAGAGAAAAGCGTCCCTTAACTGCTTATAAACTGAAAGGAAACTTCAGTGGCAGAATACTAGTCAATGCCTAAACCAAAGTCTGCTTTAACTAATGCTTGTTGAATGTTGAATTACAACAGAAAGCCTATGTTAATGCATGTGAGAGCCACATGAATATCAAACAAATTCATTATGATCAGTGCTATTACAGTGAATACCAAATGAGTTCATAATGATGGAACAATGAAACTGTTACTGATAGATTTTATTTCTGCAACAAATCCTCTGTATAAGGGTCCACTCCTGTAGTATTAATTCTGATATGACTGCATCTGAATATTAGCATCATCAGATAAATTATACCTTTCAATAGTATGAACTATACAGTTGAACCTTTTTTTCCCCACCAGTACATCATCTTTTTTAATCTCAAATTGTCCTTAAAGTTTGATGACTATTGTAAAGGGGTAACACTTTATTTTAAGTATCCAATCATTAGATATTCATTTAGTATTCATTGCAATAACACTAATACAATAGAATTGAATGAATAAGAAATTCATTTAGTATTCATATAGATGTGAGATGTACCTCTGAAAGAGTTCCACTCGAATTCAGCATTATTTTAGCATTATTTAATGGACATTTAATGGTAAAGATGACTTAATTTCTATACTTAGATATTTAGATTATTATGATGAAGAATTATTTTTTATTATTATTATTTTACAAAAAGCATTAGGATATATGGCAAATTCATCAGAATATGATATGAGTGTTTCACACCTGAGCAAGAGCATCAGCTTTATGAAAATGGTTAAAAGAAATTCTGAACACTTTTTTTTTTTCCGTTTGGTATTTACATATCTACAGAACTTGCTAGTTACAGAGGTTGCATCAATTATTTTATAATACAATGCATACTTAGTGATTGGAGAACTATTATTTTGTATTAGACTTTAAAGCACAAAAATATCCTGTTTATTATCCTGAAGGACTTCTAATGTATAAATTGCAATTGTAAGAACAAAGGCAAATCAAGCTTTCCTGCAGATTATGATCATTAGAGGCAGAAAAGAGTTACATCCGTGTTCGACTGTTGCACACAGTTTAAGTAAATTGAAGAAATGCCCCTACCCAGCAAAGGCAAAGCCTTACAGATAACCTTCCTTCCTCTTTATGCTTATTCTCTACTATCCATTAGTGATGGTTGCTAGCAAGCTGCAGCCACATCACTGAATTGGCCAAAGTTACTCTGAACCCAGAGGGATTATGATGGTTTGCCTATAATTTCTGGACTTCAGCAAACACACAAATGCATTTATGAAGTACCAACCATCCTTTCAGCTAACTCTTCATTAAAATGTATTTAGATGTCCTTCAAAAAAAAAAAAAATAAAAAAAATAAAAAAAATCATCTTACAGTGAAACTCAAACTGGCTGATTCCCAGGCTTACAGTTACTTTCCTATCAAGAATTAATGCAATATCATGCACACACCATTACTGAAAAATTCTACGCTGTTTTTTGCCAAGTATTCCTATATAACAGTTTTATCACAAGTCTGACAGCCGCCATAAAAATTCCAGGCATTCTATATCAACAGCCCTCTTTGTACTAAGTTATTAAACATTAAATTTTTATTCGTCATTTGTATTCTGTTATGCAAAATAAGCTCCTTGATAAGATGTGTCTTCTTAATTGGGCCCTTGATGCTTCTTGGATCGGAGTTGTCAGATTAGCTGGAAGAAGAGGCTCTGCATTGAGCCAGCTCGCTACCAGGAGACCAATAGCTTTGTAACAACGATATTAAGTTAGAGGGGCCAAATGGAGGGCAGCACTAGGCTCAGGTGAGACTCTACATCTGTGCATGTCTTATGCTCAGGCACTTTTCTCATAGCATCAGCAGGGCTGATGGAAATAGATTTGTTTGTTGTTTACAGCATGCAGCTGTGGATGCTGCTGCATGGGAGTTGTATAAGATTGAAGCAAATTTGTACTGAGACTAAAATATTGAGCTTTTCTCCAGTCAGCAGTCTCTGGAATCTTATTGTCGAAAACTTTATCTAGTTGTAACCCTCCCCAGGGCGATTTTCATTTGCAGTTGCCCTGCTCTGTCTCTCACCGCCTGTCCCATACCGCCTCTGCATCAGCCAGTGCAGGGGTAGAGTCCTGCTGTGCAAGTCAGTGGCTGGGCCATGCAGGGGCAGTTACAACTGGGTCAAGCAGCTTGTACACTGGGTTTTCCAGAAAGCTGTTTGATTCCCACAGATCCCTCTGACAGCTATCATTATGAGACATCATTAGTTTCATCTCTTTTAGCTACAACCTGAAGAAAGGGCTCAACATTTAGTGTGGTGCTTGGTCACAAACCATAATAAGAAATCTCTCAAGCACAAGGAGGAAAAAAAGTCTTGAAAATGTAGGATTTATTATCTTCATAAGGTAGACCAGTTATAACAGAAGTATGGTACCATTCCAGACAGGTGCTAGAAATGTAACTGATTAATACTTTTGGTACTTGTTTTACTGAATTCTCCTGTAATTCTGAAAAAAAAAAAAAAAAAAAAAAAAAAGACTCTTTCATTTAATGCATTATTTTCAGCATCTCAGCCAGACAGGGAGGCATACATGGAGACCTAAGCAACTTAAGAGTCTTTGCTGTGTGCGGAAGGAATACAACTGCTGCCTCAGTAGACCAACCACACCAAGAATATGTGAAAGGAATCATGTTTCCATTTTGTAGATGGGAAATGGAGACTAAATGGTATGGCCAAAGTCACACTCAAAACCTGTGCTGGAACAGCACATTAAACTGAAATTTCTCATGTTTGACAAGGTGTCCTAACCACAATACCTTCATCTTGTCATAATTAAACAAGGCTTATTTAGTATTTAGCAAAACACTATACTTCAGGCTACTGTATGACCTTTCACAATACATTGCTTTAACTGGTTTAACTTTAGAAATCCATCTGTAGTTTTCATCTAGGGCACTGATTTTTCAGACTTTTCCATGAAACAAACAAACAAAAAAACCTGAGAAATATCAATATGCAATATTATATGGATTTAATAACCTATTGCTCTGAGATCGTTTTCGATTGTTGTCTATGAAAAGTTTAGATTTTTTAATATGGATTTTTTAAAGAAGTCTTTTAAAGGAGTATAAAGCCTAATCCTATATTCTGGTGTACATTTTCATTTCAGTACACCTGCTGCAATTTAGCTTACGGGTGATGCCTAGGACTAGCAATCAATCTCACATCTTTACTATCTTCTCTTTAGCCACTGTGATATTTTTTAAGTACCTCATCTCTACAGGACATTTGACTGAAGTTTCGATATTAAGCTGCAGAAATGATTTCTGCAGAAGAAAGAAGTAGTAATGAATTCTGTATGTATGACCCTATGCATCCTTTTTCTAGTTCAGTATGAAGGCCTTCTGCAAATCTTTCTGTGTTTGTTCATAGGTGTCCTCATGCAGGCTGTGTAACTGCAAGGCTGTGGTGGATCAGTGGATATTTCAGCAGCAGAGCTAATAATATGTGTTTATGCCTAACATGACTTGTGCTTTTAGCTGGGACGAGGGTCAAACAGCAGAAGCATGGTGGGGGGAAAAAGCAGCTGTAATGTCCAAAGCCATTACAAATGCATTCAGAGGCTTTCTTTCTTTTATATATGTTAATGCTTTCTTTCTTTCTTTCTTTCTTTCTTTCTTTCTTTCTTTCTTTCTT
>CM021775.1:20230757-20245469 GCA_011076525.1 Nettapus auritus | reverse complement strand
CTTTCTTTCTTTCTTTCTTTCTTTCTTTCTTTCTTTCTTTCTTTCTTTCTTTCTTTCTTTCTTTCTTTCTTTCTTTCATGCTAAGGACATCTGTTCCTCTTAAGGACATTCGGTGCTTGCTTCCTATTCTAAGACCACCCAAGCGAGATGTGTGTTCAAAGATGAGAAAAAGTAGTTGGTAAAGGCACGTGTCCCAACATCAGCATCTCACACAGCCCAAGAGGAAGTGGGGGAGATGGTGCTGGCAGTACCCTCTCCATATCTACAGTCAGCTGTGAAAGGAGAGAAGACATGCATTTCCAGCACTGCTCCATTGATTATTTGGTGTAAACCTCTTCAGTATTCAGAACATTTTCCCTGAAGCAGGGTAGAACAGCTTGCTCACTTGTGTCCCTGTGCCTGGTGCCCAACAGGTGTCCCCATCAGGCAGCACACTTCCCTTCCTTGGCTCAGAAAGTTCCTCACATTTTTAAAGCCTTGTTTATAGAAAATTATGAAGATTTCAAAAGGAGAAAGGGAGGTGAGTCTTCAAATTCTGGGGGGAGCTTGCTCTTATCTGCATAATTAAAACCTATGATCCTGACTGGCTAAATACGTACATTACATCCATAATAATTCTTTTAAGAGATACCAGCTCACCCATGTGATTTCAGCTGCCATGGTTCCAGCATCTGGCTGTGTTTTGACGTTTCTAAGATGTAGAGGTATTGTGTGGAATTGCAATGTTTTTGCTCAAACGTCAGTGATAATATTCCTGGCATGCTCAAGCAGTGGATATTCCTGTGCCGAGATACCTCATTATCTGCAGATGCCATAATGAGAATATGAACACTGTCAATCACTTTAAGACACTTGTAAAAGCAATAATATAGGAAAGCTTTCCTTGATTTTCTGTTACTGTAACATGTTGTTTGGCTGGGAAAATTGTTCATGTGTGAGGAACTTTGTTTGGCCTCTTCTTTACTTGAATCTGTCAAGTCTTGAGCTACTCTCGTTAAATACCTCCCATTCGTCTTGTCTTCAGAGGGGGCTAATGACACAGGAAATTCTCCCTTAATTTTTCCGATAACTGTTACCTGTAAGACTGATTGTAGGGGACATGCAGTGGCTCATCCCCAGATATGACATCACTGATGCCAGATCATTCTCAATTATACCATTAAAGTTTATGGACTCTCCCTCACTGTTTACTTCAAGTCCACACAGGCAGCTCAAATTCAAAGCAGAAAAAGTCATAGTTTCAGCCCAAAAAGCTATTAGTACAGGCTATCCCTGGAAGTCACCTTTTCATGTAGAAGGACTTTCCCAAGCAAGATGTGTGAAGCTTTTAATAAGTATTATGAAACCCCTACAGATGTAGATACAAAGCATCTGCAATAGTTGACAGCTTCACAGATTTATTTAAGTTATTTCTGAAAGGCATATTATGTAAGTAAACATTTTATGGTTCCTAATTATCAAAAGGGTAAATAGTTTGACTACTTTCTCCTTACTTTTTGCTCATTTCAGTTTGACATCCATGGAATACTGGATATATAATATTAATCTTCCTTGACTTTGATATCTAAAAGTTAGACAATTAAGTCTGAGCTAGCTACCCTTGAAAGTCAGTGGAGTGAAACAGGGCAGTTTGTGCTAAGACAGTCTTAGCATTGGTCAAATGAAATGGATTTATAGTCTTCACTGATTATAAAATGAGATGTAGCTTAGTGAGTAGTGCAGGTTAGATACCTGACTTTACATATTTAATGCTGTGATTGATTCCACTTGTTACTAGGCAGCATATTGCATTATGTGTTTGTGCTCTCCACACATCTGAACAACAACAACAAAAAAACAATACAGAGAAGCCAGCAGGGGTGGCTCAGTAGGACCCGAGGCTATGCCACCAGCTGAGAAGTTTGCTTCACCCAGATGTGCTGCAGGCCCACCCAGTGAAATGGCTTTTTGCCTAAGCAATGCCTGGGTGCCCGTGTTGATTTTCTGTGTGTTGGTGTTATAATGAAAACTGTGTTAAGCTGGATAAAATCAAAAGCAGGGACAGGAGAGCATCTCTGTTTCCCTGAGGAAGCACCTCTGCATTTCCTGCTTCCTTGGCCAAAGTCATAGAGTCGGGCTCCTACCTCTACACACCCTCTGGGTGTGTTCTGCTCCAGCAGGTGGAGGTGTAATATTTTATGCAGAATATGCTTCTGCCTGACCATTTCTGGAGGCTGATGATGTATTCCCCTCTCCTCTTTTAATTGACAAATTAATGAATTCAGCGCTGATTTCACTTTGCCCTTTTGAGCATTGGAGGGCATGATAAACAGTAATCATTATTGCACTGGTGGGAGGTTGAACACGGCTTTGGATAACAGCTCATCTCAAACGTTGAGGAAGGTGCCTTGGGTGGCCACAGACAGGCAGGTGACATGGCTGTGTAGCACTGCAGAGGTTTGGGGCTCCATCGTGGGATGCGCCTGATCTGCTGGGCAGCTTTTATGTACTGGAGTTGCTGGCACATAGCCTTTGCACCCCTCGTAGACCAACGACACCTGAACAAATCTCTTGTGTTTCTTTCTGCAGATTGGTTGAACTTTCACTCTGGAGTTGCTTCACACTTTTTGTATTTTACACCAGTCTTGCTACATATTTGTTGAACGCAGCTCCTCCCATCTTACCACTGAATTTAACATGAACATAACGTGGCATAAATGTGAACTTGATTTTATCATTTCACCAGGACTACACACAGAAATTCAAACACAGTGTTTGTTTTCATGGAATTCATTTTACCTGTATAATCTCACATTGTAACAGTATTGCTTTCCAGAGGGTCATTGCAGACTTGCACTGAGATCATTTTGTCACTGCAAACTGGTGTGATAATAGGATTATCATAGGCATGTTTTTAAATTGTTGCAAGATTGCTGTGAGGACTTAAGTCTCAAGAATTTGCGTCACTAAGAGTAGCACAGACCAAGCTAGAAAACCTGAGAAATGCAAATGTGTTACAAAAAGAAAGACACTTGACGTATCTTGCTCAAGAAGTAAAACAATTTGTATTTGTAGAAGTTGTGCAACGAGCATGAAAGTAAACCAGGAGATCTGGAAAGAAATAAAATATTTATTGCAGGTCAGATTTACATATATACATGAAATTACACACAGAAAAATGAAATTGGAGTTACTAAAGAGGCAAATGTGCACATCAATACCTAATTAAAGAGCTGTATATGGCACTGTTTTATTGGAGCAGTAATGGTGTCTGTGTGCTAGGGCTGCCCAATTGTGCCAACTCTTTTATTCTTAAATAAAAATGTCTGGTTACTAACACTACCACTACAACAGTGAGTATCCTGGTACATACACAAACATATATGGTTTCTCATTTGAAAGGCTGAAAGCTATTATATGCCATAGTTCTGATCGAATTGGAAGTGAATGAGACCATAAATGAGACCATCATTGAAATAATTATTATACTCTAAGAGCTTAAATTTTACACAGGTAGTGGGAAGTATTTCATTTGTGCTTATCCTTTTTGATGCTCTTTGTGTTCTTAAGGCTTACTTAATGAAATAAGAGCTTGTGGATGCTTTGGGGAAAACAACTCCACCCAGAAAGGTGTATCGTATTCTATTCCAATTCTGTCAGATTTATTTATTTATTTATTTATTTAATATGGGTATTAAGTCTACCTATCATTCTGAAAGCTAGGCAAACCTCAGATCACCTTGAATACTTGCCCATCCAAACCTTAGTCAGTGACAAGTTAGTTTAGCAAAGGGCCTTACTTGGCTGTCGCAGCTGGCTTCTATACTCACTTCAAAAATATGTTTTCATCAAATGCTCTTCAGCTGACAGCTGATTTGGGGGGCAAATAAAAACAGAAAAACGCTTAGCAATTTAATTTTTCAATGAAAGCTTTGACAAAAAAAATATACTTTTTTCATTGTTAAATTCTAATAATTTTCAACATTATTTTCAGAATAACTCTTAAACAACTTGTAGGTTTTGCCATTGGTTCCAGCTCAGAAGTCACCAACCTTTAGGAGAGTTAAGAGAATTTCCAGCTGGTCCTGAGGAGACTCCAGTCTACACGTGGCTTGTTTAAGTGCGTCAGCATGGTGTGAGACACATCTGGGGTGGCTATGTACGGATGATATGCTAAGGGCTGGAGCTGTGGGAAAAGGGCTTGGAGTGGCAGCTCTTTTAAACCCAGTGCTGCCAAACACTGAAATCATAGAGTCGTAGAATAATTTATGTTGAACAGGACCACTGGAGGTCTTCTGCACCGACCCCTCACTCAGAGGCAGGTTAAACTTCTGGAATATCTTCATAACCTTTTAATCTTATCTAATTTCAGATATCAATCTAATATCTCACCTTTCATTCAAGGGTATGAATGCACCTTTGAAAATTGAGTTTTTTACTAATTTTGAAATTTGGCAAGCTGATTCCTCAAGTAATCTAAAGCTGCTGGCTGAATCAGAACCCCAGGTTTCACATCCTGGCTCCCAGTTTTGTGCCCTGCCTGCTAGACATGTTGCTTGTCTACAGTACAAGTGGTTATTATTTACATGGAGGCACAGGATCCTTGTGATGAAATGCCCATCAAAGAAACAAAGTGGTCATCACTTCAGTCTCTCTTTTTTTTTTCTTCTCTTTTTTTTTATCTTGATACCATTCAGAGTTGTATACATGTGTTTCCCACGGTCAGAATTTGACCCTTACTGCACAAAGCTTGGTTATTAAAGAAATGTGCTTTGAAATTGCTTGGCTAGTTGCTAAGCATATCTGTGATTACCTCAATTTAGATTTACCTAAAAATATAAAGCTTCCAGTGAAATGTAAGGAAAGCAAGGAAAAATAATGTTTTCACGTGTAAATGACATATGTTGGACAACCCAAATAAAAACCTGCAAGTGGTTATATTCAGGGCTCCCTTTTATTTTGCAGCTCTGTGTATACTGCATCAAGGTCTACAGTTGCTGACCAGTGCTTTGATTATCTCACTGTAGCACATAATGTTTCATACCCAGAGAATGTATTCCAGCAAGCCCCTAAATTGTATTTGGACAAAGAATAATTGAACACTGGACAGAATAACAAATGCTATGGTCAAGTTTGCTTCATGGGTTTATCGTGTTGTATTAACATGATAGAAATATGAATACTTAAATCTTATCTCAGGTATAGTTTATAACTGCATTAATCATTTACTGTATTATATATTTTTCATGTCACTAAGATTGTGAGGAAAAGATTCAATTTTCCCAGTGCAGTCAGTTGAATGTGGTTTAGATAAGTTAAAGGCGTTGCATTAAACTGTTTCAACATTCCTTTCTCTTATAGATCCTATAAAAGGATGGGGAACATACATCAAACAGTAATAACTGGTATATTTTACTTTTTAAAAATAGTCATATAGCAGTACATTTTCCATTTTCATTAAAATCAGATAAATGAAGTTACTAAGTTTGCCACTTACAGGTAAACATATTCAAATTGACATGGTCATTTTTACCTACTATATTTGCTTAAAATTGTTAGGGGGGAATGCTCTCCTATCAATTAAAGCAGCAGCTTGATAGACACTGAAATTATTCAGAGATATCATAAAGAGTGACGAGAAATACCCTCAATACTCCCAAAAGTGTTTCACTTGCTTATATTTACTGGTGATGTGGAATATGAGCCTTCCAAAAAAAGAGAGTGACTCCCCAGCATGAATCTCTGAGGTTTTAGCACACCACAAAGCACTCCCGTTTTACTCCACATAAAAAAAGGAATAGGTACCAGCATATGCATTATGCACTGCTAACTGCCTTTTTAGATCATTATATGAACATTGCACATTCATTGCCCATGAATTATACGTAGATTCTCATTTGCAAGAGAGAACTAATTCATTTCCTTGAAATCAAGAGGTGACTGAAGGAAAACAGCAGATGAAAAGATGAGATCTGCTGGGAAGGCTGCCCTTTTCTGCAGGCTGAGCTGGGGATGAAAAGCCATAACTGGATGAGGCAGCACTACTCTGTGAAGGCGCCTTGTCCAGCTGAAGTGGGTTGGGACATAAAGGTGAGTGTCTGGTGATTAGGTCCTTTTAGAGTGCCTTTTATTGATGGTTTCATATGTGGCCACAGGGGCTCACACCATGGGGTGCTGAGCAGCTCCTCCTGCTCCATGGGGAGAAGTGTGGGGTATCAAGTCTGGCTTGGATCAGGACTGGCTGGGGTCAAGTCTGGCCAGGATCAGGTCTGGTGATAGCAACTGTGCCTAAACACTGTGGCTGGAGATGAATGCATTGCCTTCCTGCAAGCTTTCACAATTGCTCTTAGCCACATTTGGGAAAGTCCCGTTTAATACAAACAAAAACAAACCAAAGCAAAACACAAATGGTAATTGCAGTGCTATTGCTGTCATGCTTTCCCATCATTCATTATTACAGCTTTTAGAAGTTTTGCTTCCAGGAAGCCAATTGAAATTCCAGAATCTTTACAGTGTGACCATGCTTTTGATGCAGAATTCTCCTCAATCATTTGTATCTACCTGTGGGACTTCAGAATCATGCTCTGCTTGCTTGATTATTGTAAAAAACAATAGGATATTTTAAATATACTGTACAATAATAACTTTTTTTTTTTTTTTTCTGGTTAGATTTCTTCTAATAGAGATCAACTGAAAAAATCGTAATGAAGTTGTACAATATGGAAGACTCCCTGCCATGGAAGATTTACGTGTCTAGGCTGTAAGTGATGAGTGAAGTGTTTGCCAGCACTCAATTAGTAGTTCGTATGTCATTACTGAATTTTTAGAGGGTTTTTCTTAAACTACTTTGAAGTACGGTGTCAAAAAATGCTAAATCAATTACATACATGTCCTTGTATCTACTCCATAAGGATATCTGCCATGATTTTTTTATGGTCCTTTTAGACTTCATGTTTACTTCCATGAAGTGAAGTAAAGGTCATAATGCAGTGCAACTTATTTCTTAAAGTTTAGAAAAAAAAAAAAACACAAACAGCAGGCCATGGAATAGAAAGGTGAGATTCAAAGACACAAATCACTTCACAGTCACAAAAATTGCCAAAAAATAGCAGCTTGCAGCTGTGCACAGCAGGGACAGAAAACATTAAACACATGTTAAATAACAAATAGGAGACTTAAATATAGCTAAGAGTGGACCTTATTCTGAATAAATCATGTAAACTGCATCATAATGGTTCTAAGGAATGTATTGGATAATGTGAAATATGTTGAATTTATATTGTTAAAAAAAATCAATAGTTAACCCCCTCCTTTAAAAAAAAAAAAAAAAGGACTGTTGAGTCCATGAGTAAATATTTTGTCTCTCATTTTCATTCTATATGTACAGCTGGATTTGTGAAATTTCATTTCAGTTAAGGGCAGAGCAGGACTTGCATTCAAAGCAGTTCAGGTTTTGGGTATGAAACTATTTAACATTCTCTTTACAGAGGCTGGACTTTTAATGAAATTGTCCTTTTTCCCTTTCTTCCATTACAAATGCAAAGGATATGGATTATCCCATTTTTGATATACTCCTTGCAAAGTGTCTGAACTGGTCTCTCCAGCATTCCACATTCATTTGTAGTGCCTGTGAAATGGCAGCCATTGCTCAATGGGCGATTCTCATCCCATCTTTTCTACTGTCTGGGAAAGAGCGAGTGAGCGCGAGAGCGAGGGAGAGAGGAGGGGAAGAAAGAATCTCTCCTTTTTATGAGAAGCATGAAAAATAAATCACTGGTTTGAGTATTCAAATCAATCCTGCTGGAAACTATCTTTCCCTTGAAATGTTTGTTGCCTGTATATTTCTGTCTTCTGAATATTTTCAAGCCTTTTTGCTTGCCTTCCACAGTGAGGGGCACGTTTTAGTTTGCCTGTATGTATCTTTTTTGAGATTAATGCACCTTAATGACATCATTGTGCACGGTGATGGGAAGGTCCCCAAGTTTGCTTTTCTTCTCATCTCAGTTGCACTTAACAAATTAGCTCTCAGGCTTTTATATTTTTTCCTTTAGGGTTATCTTTCTTATAGGCAATATAGCTTACCTCTACATTTACCGAGTCTGCATTCTCTCATTAGATGCATTTTTGTCATCAATAATAAGTTCCCAAGGAGCCTAATGTGAGGGGTAGCGACTACAGTGTGGAATGGAGCCATTGTTTGATAATGCAATATCTCTCATAACAATGTAAATAAGAGGCTGAATACATTTCAGGACTCCTTTGTGTTGCACGTTATTAGATAGTGCTCTATTTCCAATCTGAATATTCATAATATGCTCCTAGTGTGTGGCATCGAAGTAAGTGGCTTTGAGGAAAAATTATTTTTTATTTTTTTCCTAAGTGGAAGAAAAAAAAAATAAAGAAATGAGGAGTGTTCTAATGAGGAGCAGTTGAGGACTATGATTTAACATACTACTGAGGTTTCTATCAGCCTGAAGCCGTTCTTTCTTGGCTTGTACACAGTGCATTTACATAGAGCTCTGTTTGGATGAGTGCCTTCCAAAGTACTAAATGCTTTAATGTTCTGAAAAATGATAAAAGTGGAAAATGCACACTTGCATACACACACACACGTGCAGATATGTATGCAAACATGTTGTACACATCTGCACACACAAAAACCCTATCCCATACAGCTGTTTTCCTGTTCTCAATGGGCGAAATTTCAAAGACAAATATAAAATTGTACCTAATTTATTTATTTATTACAGGACATTGCATAATACTGAAGTGCTGTTTAAAGGAACATGCTTCCACTCCTTCAGTGTGGTACTGAAGAACAAGAATAGAGAGAGGAGAATAAAAACATTAAACAAACAAACAACAACAACAAAAAAAAAACAAAATGCATGTGAGTGTTAGCACTTCCTCCCTCACCTGCCTGACCCTGCTAACCTGCAAATGAGGCAAAGAAGGGTTTGGTTTTAACCTGAACGAGCTGTGCTGCTGGAAATAAGATACTGTATGTGCAGGCACTGAGCTCTGGAAAGCATCTCTGTTTACCAACGGGCTCTTTGCAATGACCTTCTGAGCTAACAACAGTGATGGGAGTAGAAATGGTAATTGTGATTTTTATAGCACAGGCTTTGCTAATTTCTTTCAGTTCATTCCTAAAAAATCCTAGACCACAGAAGAGAGAAATAAAATCATGAAAACAAAGCTGAATAGGTTAATGAAATGACAATAGAAAAGTGTCCTTAATGGGGATACAATTGCTGCCTGAAATATTTATTACTTACATTTATTTAGATCCTTCACAAAAAAATGTGTCTGTTTTCCTATACTTTGATTTTTGCTCTGAAGTTTTGAGGGGTTTTTGTGCTTTTTCATCTAATATTCCTCCTCTAACTCTCCCAACATGATTCATTTCTTTAAGATCTTGTTTTATTTTTAAGTCATCAATTACTCAAACTTTGTTGGCCTATCTATTCTCTGCCATCTGGACCCCATACCTTATTTTAAAGCATGTTCAAATAATGACAACCTTCTTTTCTCAATTAATTTATGGGCTGTGGGGACCATTTTTCATTTGTTATCATGCACTTCCATTTGATCTCTCATATCTTTCTTCTGCATCTGCAACCATAGTGTATAAATCTTCCTCTCAAGCATTGTCATGGTGCCCAAGATATATAGGTGTAACTCCCTATTAGTTCCACAAAACTGACCTTAATTTCTAAAAATGGTATCAGATGCGAATAAAGTTTGGTAAGATGATTTGTTTTGATTTACTTTGTGCCACTTATCTTGGAGTTTTCTTCCTACTTTTCTTTTATCTAATTTAGACAGTATAGTCTTGCAAGCTCAGTTGCATGTTTATCCATTACCTTCCTGCCAATGCTGCTCCTTAGAGAGATGGTGCTGTAAGATTTTGGATGCTAAGAACAATAAAATGGCATTTTTCAGTAACCTGTAGTAAGTACGCAATTTCTTTTTGCATTTAAAAATGGTAATTTTGCTTCCAGTAAAATACAGGGATTTTGCAGGTCTGATTGAGGTGACATTAGTTTGGTAAAATGAACAGAAACAGACAAATCTAAATAGCTTTCATTTTATTCTGCTGTGTTGACAAATTATAAGACTTAAAAATCCAATTCTCCCACGGAACACTTACAAGGAACTGGTTTGGTCTGCTGAAGGGCTGTGGCTCACAAAACAAAACCCCCTCTTTTTTAGTATTGTTATGAAGAGGGAGAGCGTGCGTGCATGTGTGTGTGTGTGTGTATGTGTGTTTTGTTTTACACAAACAGCCTTCAGTCCAAACTAAGAATTGCTAATTAGGCAAAAACCATGACCAGATGTTTATTAACACCTCTCAGGTTCATGGGATTTGGATTGTGTGCAGTTTTCATGGACTAATTTGAGAAGGGAAAAACCTTTATTGGAATAATGGCCAATTATAATTGCCTACTTTGCCTATTTTTCTTTTATCTGGTGTACAGGGGAAAAAAAATAAGCTCAACCGATCATCCTAGCGCTGTTGATATTAATTCTGCATGTTATTAGGTACATATTATTAATAATAAATACATAATAATGTACAGATGAAAAATTCCTAAGCCATTTACTTTACGACAAGTTTTTGTGTGTGGTGTTATTAGTTTATCACATGCCACCATTGTTAACCTATTTATATGTAGCCTGCCACGAGGTTTGCCTCTGCCAAAGCAGCAATGTGTCACTTGGATGCCAAAAAGCACTGAAACAGGAAGAGTTGCTGTTGGGTCCCAGCATGGTGACTTCATCACAGGCCTCTGCTTCAAACTGTGGAGTAATAAAACTGAATAGCACAATATAAAACTCCATGTTTCATAAGACAAATATTGCTTTACGCATTCATGTCCCTTGTACTATGTTAACTGTAGGAAGAAATGGAATACAGTTTTAGTGACCCCCTGGGACCTATAAAGGCTATTTCTGAGTCTGAATCTTGCTGTTTAATTTAATCATTTATTATATTAATATTCAAATGGGCTGCATCTTATTAGCTACTGCAAAGATGTTAGTATGTCTGAAATAAATACCTAATTATGCTTTTGAAGTGAGAGGTTCTAAAGACTTTTGTACATTTGTGCTAATAGAACAGTTCATTTGCAGATTTTTTCTGCAGAAATCAGCAGTCTGCGCATTTTGTTTTTTTCTCCTCCTTACTTTGAATAAAATATGAACACAGATCAAATATACCGTTGTGATGCCTAAATAGCACATACAAGTTCTCCCCTTGGTACTGTTAGACTTCATTCTCCGAGTGAGTTATACAGCAGCAAACTGACCAGTGCCCTCAGCTTCTAGCTCAATAACACATTAATAAAAATAACTGCTTTAACCAAATGACCATGAAATTAAGTATGTTCATATTCAAATTAAACAAATGGATATGCTTTTGAAAAATATTTTTGAGCCTGACATGGTCATGTTTAAAACACATTGACATTTTATTGTTTTAAAAGCCCATTATTATTTTTTCTCGAGTGCAAACCAGAAAAGATGAGGACTTTGAAATTCACGTTTTCAAACGATGGAAAGCACATATTGTGACAGTGCAGCAAAGGTCAGCAGGATACAGGGACATGGAGGACAAACTGCCGGTGGATGTCTTGTGCCAGCTCCTCTGCAGGATCTCTGGGAAAAAAATGTTTTACTAGGTCTTCAAGAGGATTAATAGAACTGCAAATACTATGTATGTAAATGGCACTAACAAATTTTAAAGTAAATGCACACAGTGTGTTTAGAGCAGTGCAGAAAATTAGCAATAAATGCAAAAGTTACAGTCTAAAAAACTAGGAATTACAAGTTACTATCTTTCAAAAGATCACCACAACCCAACTTGGAATACTCTTCTTTTTATGTGTCTAAATCTGCAGCTCCTCTTAATACAAAATTACTTATTTCATAACTGTTTGCTGAATAAATGATGGTGTTAATAAAAGATTAAAGGACAGAGACTGCTGGAAGCTGAAGTCCTCATCTGCCAGCAGCCATGCTAGTGAGCTGCAGGAAGAGGTCCTCTGGCCAACCTGCAAATGGGCTTGCCCTCTCTCAGTGGTAGTGGTGTGGAAAGTTTGCCAGAACCTCTTCTGCTGGAGAGGAAGACAGGGATCACAGCTATTACCGCTGTGCAGATTATCGTCCCACCCAAGGAACAAGGTGGGTCCCTTCTTCCTGCTCCCTTTGCTGCCAAATGGAGTGTCACCTGTGGGTGCTGAGACAGGTGAACCCCACAGAACTGCCAGGTTGTACCTTGTCTCATCCAGCCCCACAGCTCTTCTCCTGTCTCAAAGGCACCCTTAGGATCGGAAGAACGTCAGTCACACCCCCCCATTTGCAGAGACCCTAGTGACAATTATTTGGTTACCCAAAACAACTGCTGGACTGTAAGGAGGATCGCCTTACATTACGCTATGCAATGCATGATGTTTTAGAACCACTGCTATTCTTAATGACCAACTAACATAATTAACAAAGGTCACCTGAACTATCCTGTGTAGAAAACAATAGCCTGGACAGTTTTCTAATTAATGGAAACAACATATAAGTAGGTGATGCATTTCCCTGTCGGAAGATACTTAAAAATATACATCGTCATTCAGTTTTGCCATCATTTTTCCTGCAGAGTACGTAAAGATTATATTTTCACTGTTGGTTTAATGAGTGGAAGCAAAGCGAGGGCATCAATAGTTAACCTTATATTACTCTCTGCTGCACAGACACAGTGTCAATGTAGGGATTTAACTACCATATCACTAAAAACACATATTCCTGCAGTTTTAGACCAGCCGTAAGAATGCTGTGTATATGTTTTCCTCATTATTAGGATGTGCTCTTTGAATGTTGTGATCAGTGATTCAGAGCACATGATTCATCAGGAAGACATTTGCTAGGCAGACATGTGAGGAGCTGTCTGCCTCTTCAATCTCACTGACAGGGCAAAAATGCTGATTTATAGTAAATCATTAAAATCTGCTTATTATTGCACTGCTTGTTCCTCTTCTCCACTTCAAGCCAGCATCTTGATCTGCATCATGTCTCTTACAATTTTATACTACAGCAAGCAGTTATTTAAACAAGAGAGAAATGATCCTTAGTCTTTATTAGTGCATATGAAAGGATATTTTGTTTAAAGAAGACTAATTAAGAAAGCAGACTCTATTTTCTTGCTCAGTTTAGGGAAAAATAAAGATTTAAAACATCTGAGTGCAAAGAATTGTTGCAAAACAAAAACAAAAACAAAAACAAAAAACAGTATTTTAAAATGATTATTGAATAGCTTGTTGTTGTTGTTTGTTTGTTTTTAAAAAATCATAAAGAATCAGCTCAAATACTACCAAATATATTTGGAAGAGAAGAGAGGTTGGATGGTTATTCAGCTTGTAATAGACCTCTGGGAAGACACAGCTAAATATTATGTGATTTTTGGTGAACCCCACCCCTGAAACCAGCACTTGGTGCCACCTGGGTACAGTAACCATGGGAATGGTCTTTTAAAATCATTTTCAACAAGGAGGGGAGAAAGTTTTATTTACTTTGAAAGAGTGGTTTGGTGAAATCATACAGTATGTAAATATGCTGTCTGATAGAAAAACAAAGAAACAATACAAAGAAGTCCATATTGTGTATGTGTTACTTACAGTAAAAATTTTAATTTGACGCCTGGGGACAGAAATCCGTGCCACTGAATTACAAAGAAGTGAATAAACTGACTCAAAATTAATCCATACAGATCTGTCCCCTTAATAATACTAATTCCAGAGAACAAAGCAGTGCATAATGCATTTTAAATTAACTTGGAAAATGCATAATTTATATTTGTTTTATTTCTTAATATTTGAACACAGGTATATTTTATAATGCTAAGGACAAGAAAGGAGAGGACAGATTTTGTCCATGTATTGCTGAATTAAAAAAAAAATAAAACCAGACCAAAATTTTCAAGCGCTCTTAGAAAAGGACTTCAGCTGTGAAATATTACAGAGAAAGGATAAACACAGTTAGGGGAGAGAAAATGATTTTTAACATGCTGTGAAATGAATATGTTTGGTTAAAATATAAAGAGGGTCCTAATTCCTAATAAAACATTCTGAAATAGATAATTACATATTAGTTTGGATCAAAAATAATGTCCTTACTCATGAGAAGCAATTGAGGGATACCCCACAGCGTGCCCTGTCAGGCATGGCAGGCAGAGAATACCAGATGCGAAGGGCAGGGTAAGGCAGATCCAGGCAGTGCTCTGCTCCACGAGGAACACACCATGTATACGGCAAACATCGGGGTTCACTTCTGCTTCATTGTGAATGTTCTACAACTACACACATAATGTTGTGACCTGCCTTTTATAGATCATATTGTTTCATGTATGGATGGGCAAGGAGAAAACCAGATGTCTTGTGAGTAATCCAGAAAAGCCATGCCTGTGACGCCGAGATGCATTTATCCACAGCCTGCAGGGTAGCTCAGCAAGTTAGCATTCTCCTCCCCAGTACAAAGAGCAAACCTTCAGTTACCCATGCCCCACATCACCACACATAAGAGGCAAATAGTGTCATGTAGTGGTACGGCGGTCTCCTTCCAAGCTATTGACTGGGGGACAGACTCGTAGGTGCCACACTGCACTGTGCCTGTGCTGCTGGGTTTGGAAGGTTATTTTTCAGTTGGAAGGAAAAAGAAAGAAAGGGAAAGAAAGGGAAAGGAAAG
>CM021775.1:20155992-20230657 GCA_011076525.1 Nettapus auritus | reverse complement strand
AAAAGAAAAGAAAAGAAAAGAAAAGAAAAGAAAAAGATTGCTGTTACAGTACAAGCATAGAGGCAGAAGGTAATGTAGTACAAGGAAAGAGCAGTCTGGAAAATTGGTCCTCCCTGTTTTCCTCTCTTTTCTTCCAGAATGTCTTTGGATATAGTAAATTGGAAGGGTGTTTGGTGAAGGCCAGGTGAGTGCCTTTAGCATGGCCGTATATGCAGGGATGGGGAGAGTCGATGTTGGATGGGGGCTGTCTGCATCCCCCCTCCAGGGCACCATTCTGGGGAGCTCGTAAGAAAAAAGCTAAGTTTTCTTAAAGCCAAGAAATCCTGCAAGCATTTCCTTTCTTGTGTCAAAGTTATGGTGCTGAGTGAGGATAGTAACCAGAGTGTAAATTGAACAATTGGTCTTGGTTGACTATATTTACCTGGGGGAACGTCAGCTCACCCAGTATTTAAATCAGTGGCGGTACATATGTAACTGCTAATCAGCAACAATTTAGAATAATTTGCTTGGTGTAGATTTCAGTTAATACAACCAATTGTTAATGCTCTTGGAGTGGCTGTCATAGGAGCACATGAAGGGTAAAGAGTACATTTCATGGAGATTTTTCTAAATAATCTTTATGATGTTCAAAAGAGGTGAAATTTGCCTGAGACCAGATTTGCTTACAACACAGAAATTTAGCCCCCAGTTGCTAAGTTATAAATCTTTCTGCCAGATTGTGTAGAACATCACATTACCTTGAACTAAATTTGTAAAGAATGACCATTGTCCTCACAGCTGTAAGAGAAAAAAATAGAGCTTGTCCCAAACCACGGGCTTTAATAGGCTGTTCACATGAAACTAAAAGGTGAGGAGATAAAATGCAGCCAGCTCAAATGTATCCAGACTGATTACTTCCACCATGACAATTTGTTAAATAATGACTTTACTAGAAAACTAAATTGATTACATTTTGCACACTTTTAGTATTTTAACTACCTGGAAAAAAATATCAGCTTATGTTTATAGGAAAACATTCCTAGTTAATTCCTTCCTTGGTGCTATGGTTGCGAGTTATTTTCAATAACTTAATTTACAGGCTAGTCTTATCATGGGCTAATACAAATTAATGCTTTGAGTCATAAGTGTTTCCCTTGGAAACAGTAATTTCAAGTTAATGTCTCTTGATGTGAAATGGAGTGCAGTGTCACAAGCTCTCTCTCACCAACCTACAAATTAACTTTGGTTCCCTCTGTACGAGAAATATGGATGGCATCGTGCTTCACTTCCCTTAAAAAGTTATATACATGGGAATGTGTGTGTGTGTGTCTCTCTAAGTTCACTCTCTAATTACGTAGTCATCTTGGATTTTCACTAGTGCAAGTAAGACTGTGAAACAGCTGTATGCCACCACTGGAAATAAAAGAGAAACCAAACACTGAGATTTACTGAACATTTACACAATGATGAGTCATGAAGGCTCACTGTTGATCCCCAAATGGGGCCTGCTTGGGCCGGTTGGTTTGGTTTGTACCTAGGACTGCAATACAGAATTTGCAGCTAGCAACTGGGAGAAGCAAGTAACAGAACTGAAGTAAGAAAGAAAACAAAGAAAACAGTGAGTCAAGGAAGAAAATAGTGTTTGTTCATTGTATTAATGACTGTATTGTATTAAAATGTGTGACATATTTTAAATGAATCAACAGTTGATAAAGTCTCCAGTATACTGCATATTTAATCAGTTTTGTATTTTCAATCCAGTATTTTTAATGCAGCCTGCAGAACTCCAGCAATTGGTTATTACACAGACAGAAACCTGAGCTTTTCTCTCCATCCTTGCAGCACTCTGCGCATGGATGCCTTTCTCGTAGTTGGGTGAGATTAAGACCAGAGTTGTCTGAACTGTGAATGGAAAATTTGGTTACTGTTGAGTCAAAGTATACTCGTTCTCCTGGCTGCGCTCTTGACAGTGCTTTTTCTGAGAGCTGTTGTGTTCTGGAAGACACCTGTAGTTTGGACTGTTGGCTGTTTCTTCTTCTTGCCAAAAATACTTTTTTCCTTCTTATTAGTCCTGAAGTCAGACCTCTGGTTTTATTTGCACCTGTCTTCCAGAATTTATTTCAAGCATAAAAAATAATAAAAATCCCTTTTCCACTTGCCCTTGCATAAGATAGAGCTAAGCTACACCAAACAAACTTTTTAAACAGAGAAACAGCAGAATCCCATCGTATAATGTAGAACATTTTCTACCTTTGCATATTCCTAAACGCCTTTTGGAGATGCTCAGCTCCCTGGACACTATTTGTGGTCTGCTACTCTTTGACCTTCCCAAAATCCCACAGCATTCAGCAGACTTGGAGATGCCCTATTAATACTATTTACTTTATCCTAGGAGAAGGAACTAGGAACTAGACTCCTAGGGAATGAAAACAAGTCATGTCAAGCCAAAAAGAAACAACAACAACAACAAACAACCAAAACAAAACAAAACAAACAAACAAAAAAAAAACCCACAGTTAATATAAGGTGTCTGCAGAGCATCAGACAGGACAGTCCCAACAGTCCTCTGAGAGAGCACACAGCTCAGCAAGCTTCAGGACAGCTACTGGAAATTATATGGTGCTGCCTGACAGCATCTTGCTCCTGCGAGAATCATCTCTGCATCCTTTGGAAATACCTTTCCTCATCTTGAATGCAAGCAAGAGGAATGGAAGTAGCAGTGCCCAACAGTAGCCAACAGCAGATATGGCATTTCAGAAAATGGGGAATCCAAGGCAATAATAAGATCTGAGAGAGAGAACCAAGAGAGATTCCTGGAAAATTAAATGGAAGAAAGAAGAAGCAAGACTGCAATAAAAGGAATGGAGAATGGAGGACAGTGCATTCATAAACCAAGATGAACAAATAAGATGATAAAAACTTGGGAGAAAAAGGAGGAACATGACTGCTCTTTAAAAACAAAGGTGCTGATGTCTGTAAGAGGAAGAAAGGAATAAAAAGACTGGTGGAAAAGGAGGAAATAAAGAAAATTGAGTCTGGTGGAAAGAGCAGAGAAAAAATGAAGAATCAATAGTAGGAATGGAGAGCACAAATTCCTTTGGGAGGAGGGAAAAGAGAGAATGGCAATGTGCTCTGGACAGAAGGGGATTGCTTTGTATGGAGAAAGCACTGGCAAAAGACAACAGTTGCTATCTGTTAACATGGATTATTAAATGGTTCCTTTTATATAATGTTTGGAGCCACTTATGGGACTCAGGATGCTAAACAAGGCTGAGGAAGAGAGGAGATATTTAGTTTAGGTTGTTCAGGTGAGCAAAATATACAGTTTTCTGACTGTCTTGAAATAGCAACTCCATTTAGTGCTTTGATTTAAGAGAAGTGAAAACAGCTGAAAAAATATTTTTAAATATATTTCTAACACAAATAGCTTAATGCTTAGAATTTTATTTGCAATCAAATTCTTAAGTCCAGAGATATCATTTTAATGTAGAAGCATAACTTTTCTCTTTTGGAGATTTGTCTAGCGGTACATTACTTAAAAGAGTTCAGAAAAATGCACTGCAGATTCAGCACTTAAGATCACGTTTAAGTCATAATATTGCATTACATTGCAACACCTTGGTTTTCTTACAGCTCATGGCAATTCCCTGAGGACCATCACTCTTTAGAGAAACTAAGAGATTTAATCAGTAACAATGGCAAGAGAATTCTTGTACTTTGGAAGGGTTTTTTTTATAAGACATTTTACACACAATAATACGGCTGCAGATGTGATAATTGGGACTCACTTCACAAAATTGCTTTTTCTTTTCACAGTTGCTCCTTTTAGACCTCATTCTGTGGAAGGGTGAAACATAAGTTCTGGCAAAATGTTACAGCCAAATTTGAAAGAAGGCAGGCTGCTGTGTGGAGGGCTGTGCTGGGCAGAGGCAGCAGAGGGTCCTGCCTTAGGTCACCTTGCCTGTGCCAGAAGAGGCTTCCCTGGCAATGAGGAGTACATCGCTTCTGAAAAGCAGCTGTGCTCACTGCTTTTGACCTGCCTGCAGCACCTTGCCATGGGGCAGAGGAGGAGCACAAAGGCTGCCTCCAGTCTCACAAGCATCTCCTCTTTGAGCTGCTTTCCCCAAAGCTGGCGTGGCTCCTGAGCAGCCAGCCAAGCCTTTCAGGTCCGAATGATTCAGACATGAATCTGCATAGCCTTCAAAAAGAATGAAAAGCAGAAATGTAAGCAAAAATGAGCCTGAAAGACAAGTCTGTGCTGCAGCAGGTGGTGGACTGCTGAAGACGCCAGCAGCACTTGCTATTACAGGTGGGAGAGATCAGGCACCTGTACATCCTCTGCCATGGCCAAATGCCTGGCAGACACCGGCCGTGGGGGGGGGGGGGGGGGTGGGGGGGGGAGAGGTTGGTTGTTTCCAGCGCCTAGGGCAAAAACATCACCTTAAGGGGCCAGGAGCAACATCAGTAGGGACCATTGCTTCCTTCCTTGTCAGGAAGGAAACAGCTCGTTTAAGGGATTTTGTTTTGGAAGAGAACAAACAGAACCGATGCAAATGTTACTTAATGTTACTTTGCGTGTGTGTATATCACTGGAGTGCTCTAGCTGCTCTAATGTGATCTCATACATCAGAGTCAAGAGGGATTAACAGCTCTGTCAAATGTCATCAGTGAGAACTGTGTATGTACAGTCAGGTCCTTTGGAAACACTTCTGAGCAGACGAAGTTTAATTCAAATAGTTTTCAGAAACATCCCCAGTTGTCATAAATAGGAGAGTCCCCGGAGAAGCAGATGTTAATTCTACCAAATACAGTAAAACATATTAAGAAAAAAATCATAAATACCAGCAAAGTTTACCGATAGAATATTTGCTAGAAAAAGACTGAAAAATTAACTGCGGATGTCATTCAGTGTTTTAAAATACTATCGTGTGTCAATAAAAAAGAAATATTCTCCTAAATGTCTGTTATTTAGTTTTGAAATGAAAAATGTCAAATAGTTAAATGTGTAAATGTGTAAAATTATTTTTAGATCATGATGTAAATGTTGCGTACAGAAAAGCAAACTTAAAAAGCAAGGATAAGCAGCTTGCTTCAGAAATATTCAGAACACCAAAACCAAACATGTTTTTAAGCTGCTCTGAATGCAGCAAGGACCATATGCCATTTGCCTGTTTCCGAGCCCTCAAGGAGGGAGGCCAAGATCACTGGGGCTACAAGCCCTGCTTTTTCTGTGAAGAACGGTGTGGATCTTTGAAATTCCCTGGGTAAAATGTAAAGGGTCCTTCTGCCTGGTGCAACTCCCACCTAGCCAGAAGTCCTGGTTTAACCTGCTGAAGAACGGCTAAGGGAACACAGCTCTGCTTCACTCCCCAGCAGCAACTCCTGCTCAAAGAGCTCAAAGAAATACAGCAGAGTATATGCAGTGGAAAGTCCACTACATTCTCCTACCATGCAGATTCCAGCAAAGGCTTGCACCCCATACATAATAGAATAAAATTTCCTGAAAAGGGAAAGGGTTTTGTTTAAAAGGAGTCTAGCACCAAGCTTATCCTAGTTAAAGTTGTGTAAAAGTAGTACATTTGCTACCTAAATTTAATCCTTCAAAATAAACCAAGTAGTAGAGATACAATCGTAAAAGAGCAATATCCCATGACAAATTCTGTATCTTCCTGGGCTGATTTTTTAATGCTATCCTTCTTGGAAATGACTGAGATGAGCTATGTTCATGTGTGTGCACACTGATCTCCAAATTCTGCTTATGGTGTCATTAAACCAAAAGAACAGTTCATCAGGTAATCAGATCTCAATTCCTTGCAGCAACATCACTGTAGGGTGACTGGTCCCTTGCAGACCAGATAAATCTCTTTCTTTACATTTTCTGTAGGCCTTGGTAGCTGACCTGTTGCTTTTACAGACTCACACTTAAACTGTCATTCACATAGCTATCACAAAAGAGAACTATAGCACCCATAACTTTTTGGCAAGTAGGCCACCAAAGACAACACGAACCAGAAAGCAGAGGTATTAATGGCACGTAACCGGTGTCAAAACATTTGAAGTTCCATGACGTATTGGCAAAGCATGAATAAATCTTTAGTGTTCTTTAATTTTGCTAAGACTTTTTCCTTCAGAACCCTTATGTGCCAAACTGAACATACAATTACTATCTCTGAATGGTGACAGCCTGGACCAGTAAACTGCACTGATACATGAACGAGAGATTAATTGTTCCAAATGAGTGGTGGCATGAAGGTAGCCACGAGGAGTCAGTGATCCTTCAGAATAATATTCCAAATTGACCTTGCTTGTTCCTTTGCAGGTAGCCAGCACCATTCGCATAACATTACAACAGGATGCTTACGAGCCCATCAAGGGAGGAGTGCAGTGGGTCATGTGCCTTGTAAAACTGATGCTGCAGTGTAAACATACAAAGGATGTGCCTGGTCTGATGTGTTGCTGAGAATGGCAGAGTCCTGCTACGGCTTGTGGCCTGTTTACTGTCCATAGATTTATGCACCTACCCATCCCTCCAGCCACGTGTCCCGCAACACTCTGATGTACGTACCCAGAAACTGCTGACAGGATGGCAGCCATCAGCTTCCAAAGCCAGGTATTATTATTATTATTTTTTCCTTTTAACTGGAAAAGTGTATGTTCTATCCACTTTACAGTCTAAATCAAACTGCGGGATGCTAATAAAAGAAGTCATGACAAACAGATTAAATTTCTTCTGTATTAGCCTTAAACTTAGTGAGATTTATCAGAGCCTCACATTCTTAGCTTTAAAGAGAAAAAGTATTCCATTACTAGGAGATCAAATTTTGATAACAGATCTATTTTTGTTCGACAGCATAAGAAAAGCCCCAAACTGCAAGAAACTTGAATCACCTGGCCCTAAACTTTGCTTATACCAGGCCAAAATATTGTTATCTGTCATATTTGGCATCTTTTTTTAGCTGACAGTTTACAGTTAATTCAGCTGCAAGGCCTTTTCTAATATCCTGTATTCCACTGGAGTTTAAAAAGTTAATGTCTATGCTCTTATTAAGGTTCAAAGAGTTTAATTACTATTTATGACCTTAAAATAGTATTGAAATTTTAGCTTTCCGAACATTAATTATACAATGCATAATTAAATCCTAGGAGTACTTTTAAGTGACATTTGTTGGGTGTTATGAATCAGACCTCCAGCGGTAACCTTGTGGCCGCAGGGACCTGAGGACAGCAGCAGGCTTCAGCAGGACAAACGGGTAGAGCCACTGGTCCCACAGCGCGTGGCTGGAGGGCAGCAGGAAGACTGCACAGACCCACCATAGAGGGGATGCATCCGGCTCAATTTCCATTTATATTCAACTACACTGTGGAAAATACTTTGTGTGTGAATGTCTCCACAATACCACTCAGTAAGGTGGACATAAACATAATTCTTTTCCTTAAAACCCAGATATATATGGTCAGAATGGTGCTAAAGGGTTTCCTTAGCCGGGGAGACAGGCTCTCTAAATCATCTTTGTTTTACAGCATCATGTGTTATTTCAACTATTAATGAAAATACACTGGTTAATGTTATTTAAAATGCATTTAGTATAAAGGCTTCATATGAAACAATGTCAAAAGGAAAACAAAAATCAAAATAATCATAAAAGCCAGCTTTCTTAGAGAAATATTGCATTGGATTTAGAAAGAAAGAAAGAAAGAAAGAAAGAAAGAAAGAAAGAAAGAAAGAAAGAAAGGCTTAATATTTTATGTTTGGAGGATTTTAATGAATAAATGCTATTCCTATTTATTATTTACTACTTTCAAAATTTAATGAATAGTCCTGGTGATAATTTCTTTATTTCTATATTTATAGAAATACAGCATTTCATACATACTGAACTGTGTTATTATCTACACATGTTCTGCCTTTCTGTAAATACAGAAATTTGGTGTTTGCCAGCAGAACTATTCATTACAATTTGAAAGTGGATAAATAATGAATAGTAATGCCATTTCTTCATTAAAATTCTACAAAAGGAAAAAAGGAAAATATATATTCGCTATTCCTTTCATGAATTTGGCCCATTGAAGGTTCATAAATAATTGTGCTTCACAATTGTGTCTAATTAGCAGTGAACTTAATCCACTGCATTCAAAAGCCTGAAGCAAAGGGAGGGATTTTTGTTGTTGTTTTATTTCTCACTCTCAGTGGCAACTGTCTAATTTTCCGAATGCACCTTTGCTGATAACACAAAATGACTAATCTTCAAAGATCAGTTATGTGTATACTTGTTTTGCCCCAGATCCACTCATAAGTACCGAGTTCATAACCACTGTCCTCATTGCACTTAAGACAAGCTCAACAGGAAATCAGCAGTACAGTAGCAAATAAACAAATCTTAAAAATAGTTCTCAAAATACTCAGAGTGTTGTTCTTGAATGTGAGCTTCCCTGAGCGCCGTGTTAGGAATGTCTCTCCAAGAAATAGCACATATATGCTAGAGTAAGCTCAACCAGCAGCAGCAGCTGTGGTAAAAACCTTACAGAATGGTTGTGCCCAAGGCAGGCTCTTCCCAGGCAGCCTGCTGGAGTGCCATCACACAGGCAGCACTGCAGCCCACGTTCTTTTCCTGCACTGGCTTCAAAGTCAATATACAAAATAAGCTGACCATATTGTTAATTAATATTTCCCCAACAATGCACCCTGAAGAGCCGTTAGAGAACGATTTATATTTAGCTGCCCCCCTTTGCTGTATAGTCTATTTTACTAGAGACTGGATGATGTAAAATAGAGCTAGACATATTAAATGTCGCATTGTTTGGCTTTTGGTACCCCTAGTTTCTGTGGTGCTTATCATATGCCTATATAGCTGCTCCCATTGAGATTCCTAGTCAGGCTTGATAAAAATCCTAAATGCATTTGTTGTTTTTGTCTCTTCCCAAACTAGTCAGTTGCCAGTAATGATGTTCTTTGTACATTTTCAACAGTGCTTAAGCCTGTACTTTAACTGATTTGATGTTATCTGATTCCTAAACCATCGCCAGCTATGAAACATCTAAGTCTGTTATGAATAGTCGTTTAAACAACCAGTACTTCTTTATGAGATGCCAGCAGGTTATTTGATTATATTACAATCACATGCCTTGCAATTGAACTTTACTGTTGCCAATGAAAAACAGAGGAGGGGGAGAATGAAAGGGAAATGGATTTTGCTTTTCTTGGTGTCCTTTGTAACTCATACGACTCGTACAGTGACGACATTAGACAATGTCCTCATTGAATTTATGCCATCAAACTATTTAACACAAAACATGATATATTTTTAACTGGCCTTGTCTTAGTAAACAAAGACAGACTCCAACAGATTTCTTAAGTGAAAGTCTCTCATATCACAGCTTCAATAAAATAAACATATCTCATTTTTCCTCTTTTTCCTTTATAAAGACCAAAGGAAAGTCTAAAGACAGGCTCCCTGATGGAACAAATTCAACTAAAATAACCAAAGCCTGGTTTTAGAAATATCTCAACTCCTTCCAAATGTAGAAAATAGCAAAATAAATGCTGTTTTGTCATCATAATTCAACCCTGAGAAATTCATGTCCTCCTACAAAAACAAACAAACAAACAAACAAACAAAACCTATGAAATAAAATGATCAGATCTTTTAACGTAAGTACTAGAGAAAGTTATGTAGGGAAGAGTCAAGTATTAAATACAGAGGCTGGTTTCCATTCCCAGTGCTGCCACAGACATCCAGAATGACACCAGGCAAGTCAGGTACCTGCTCTCCCCCTAACAAAATCCATAGCCATGAGTTAAATCCTGATGGCTTACAAAATGCATCCAGAGAGTCAGGCACAGAGAATAATAAGTGAAAAACTACCTAATATAACATAAATCTAAAAAACATAGTCACCCTTGGGCATAATAAAATGGGCATAACAGTATTCTCCTACTTCACAGAGTTCTGTCAGCATATATTTACAAATGCATAGGTTCATAAAGATTACAGAAACAGTTTTGGAGACCCTCATGTTATGTCATTGCAACTGAACAAATCCTGACATTGCCTGTCCCTGGCACGAGGTGTGTGTGAGCTTGGGATGTCCCAGGAAAAGTGCTTTTAATTTACTGCTCTCCCAACTTACTGTTTAAACTTTTTTTTTTTTTTTTTTTTTTTTTTTTAACTCTGCACTATTAGTCCATCTATGAGTGCAAGAATCATATCTTGGAATCTGGTTGGCAAGAAAGCCATAGTGTTTCCTCATGTTTTTTCCATGTTCTTCACACTGCAGCATTCTCTAAGTCTGGGAGTTATCTGGAGTACCTAAGAAACCCGAACTCATCAACATGGATTTGGTATTTGTCTTTCTGTCAGGCCTCTGAGCAAAAAAACAACGTCTAAATGCTTGGCATTGTCTAAATTCTCAGAGCACAAATTCATATGTCTTCACTTATATGTCCTTTGTGTCCACAGACATTTGCAAAGTGGTAAAATATCTGCAAAAGTGATTTCCCATCTGAACATGCTGTGACCTGGATGCACATGTAGGTATATTGTTACAATTTTTGCAACCTAGGTACAGAGAGTTGAAAATATGCCCCTGGTGACCAGTCATTAGCGAAACTGAAATGAGGACAGCTTCATGTAAGAGGCTTTCTGAATGCCTTGAAATATACTCAGCATATTTTAAATGGCTTTAATTCTACAGTACTTTTAATATAACCCCTTAAACATGAGGGAACACAAAGGGAAGGTTAATTGGAATGGCTAATTAAACATAGTGAAGTTAAAGAACTGGAACACTGGGATTTTGTTTTGATATTTAGCAACATCTCATAACCCTAAGGACATTGATTTAGCCTAAGGTCTGGTATCTTTATAAATTGCAACATATCCTGAAGTCCCAAAGGAGAGAGAAAAAGAGTTGAGTGCTTGTAACAACAGATTCCCAAAGGAGCCCTAATAACAATTATAACCAACATGATTATTTGCGTTACTTAAAAAATAAATCCATCTCTCAGGTTTTAGTCATTTTATACTGATCAACTAGAACATGAAAACAATGAGACAAAATCTGCAACAAAAGCACATCAGATCCCAGGATCCAAAGGACACAAATCCATATGTCAAGACTACCCTGCGTGGCTCTACAGCCATGAACTACATTTTGCCCTGGATAATCCCAGTACAGTCCAGATCATTCCCCAGATACGTCAACTACTAATAAAAAATAGCTCTTCTCTGGACTTCCTCAGTGGTCTTAGAAGAACTTTCAGAGAGTCCAGGAAGTGTGGTAACACTTATTGTATAGCAGGGAAGATGAACAACACCATACCCAAGTCATAGCTGGCAGAGAGAAAAATGAAAGAAGTGACGATGTCCAGATCTGTTCTTCACTGTTGAAGTGCCTGTGCCTTGTGTTCTGCTGTGGTTTTTATGCTGGAGTAACAGACAGCAGAGCAGAAACTACCAAAGAGCACTACCAGGTTAGAAATGGCCATACCAGTGGGATTATCTGCCTTACAGTTTTTCTGGGTTTGGGACCAGCTTCACTTCTGTACAAAGCACGCTGCAGGAATATGTGCTGGACACCAGCCTGGTTGCCGCATCTCGTGTTATTAAACCAGGAGCACAACTCAAAGTTGCAGAAGCTCTGTTGGCTTTGTTCAGTGAGCTCCACTGCCATGAGAGTTGTCCTTACTACACAAAATAAAAGTTTGCTTTAACAAAGGTGTCCTGATGTCCTGCCTAGACACAGCTATGTGCTGCTGAATGCTAAAAACAAATGGAAGGAGTTGTTTCTAAATGTTTTCTTTCCTTTTAGCTCACTGAGAAGTTCCTACAACAGACCACAGTTAACTCAGGGACATATACCTTACCCGTTTCTGTATCACCATTCAGCTGACATAGTTTCCCAATGGTGCATGGATTACAATGTTTGCTAAAAATGCTGATTTCTCAGCCTTAGCAATGGTACCTTAGGAGAACTCTTAAGAATTAAAGTGAGATCCTAACCATACTTACACTACCCTGTTTACCCAGTGTGAAAAAGAGTATCTGTTACCATTATTCACGTGGCTGATGCAAAAGTGTATAATATTTTTAGGAATGCTGACTTCTATTAATTTATGGATACAGTGATCAGATTACTGGATTATTAATGGCATGATCATAGAAGAGTAATGAGCTATATGAGCATGTTGTTTTAGTTTAGTAGCCAGATGGAAAAAAACAGGAATGTGAAGGATTCATATAAAACCTCCTGTAGCCAAACATCGGTGACTACCTTCCTCATTCTACATCCAGGCCCCACCAACGTGATGCATATATTTTGCCCAGACTGGGAAAAGACTAGTAGGTTTGAGCCAATGATCTGGACAAGATGAAAAGAGATCTGCAAAATGAGGCCCTTCCTGGACTACCACGGCAAGATTAGTGGTGGTGCTCTGCATGTATAAGAGAATTTTATGATTTTAATCAACCTTAAAACCAGCATCATTCTGCTGAGTTCCTGTTCTGATGGTCTGTTTCTACCTTTGTGAGGTCATTAAACCATGCTGGGGTGGATTGGACCATATGTGCTCTTCTGTTGGGAAGAATTATGTTAAGTATTTGCCTCAGATACCTCCAAATCTTCCAAGTGTCAGATTATGCCTGTGCATATACTTTTACCCTGCTTTTATACTTAAATTGTTTCAGTAGATCTTCACTAACACATTCCTTTCCCACTCCTACATGAGTAGCACCTAGGACACCCTGCTTATGAAAGATCAGCACCAAAACAAAGAATGGCAAAGCATGGCCCAGCCTTCTCACACATCTAATCCTCGGCAGCATCATTTGGTTTCATTGGAAGACCGCTGGGGTCAGTACATAGCTTCACTGAAGTCACTGAAGCCTCACAGTGAAAGCAGAAAAGCAGGTCCTTGTGCTTCCTTGAACTCAGAACATTTGGATTTGGGTCAGCTCTGTGAGACCTGCCACCATCTCTGCAAGGAAGATTTGCTGACAATCTACCTACATTTAGATCCTTAATTCCGGTTTCATGAATATAGAGGCAACATTAAATAATTGTATGAAGCTGCAATCCAGCTCTAAAACAGTTTGCAACAAAAGGTATTCAGGCACCAGATACATCTACAAATTCACTGCTTTCATTAATACTTGCAGAATGCAAGTAGAGTAGAGAAGGCCTTTATGCACTATATGAAATATTTAAATGGAAACATATTGCCAATAATCAAATATTATGCTCAGAGAAACCTAAATGCAGTCTAAAAACTAAAAACTTACTGCTGAGATGGCAAATAGCTTGTTCTTTATTTCTTGCAAAGTTTCGTCATAGCTTTGCAAAAATATCTGTGAGAAATGTGAATCCTGCCAGCAAAATTCAGCAGGAAAGGACCACTTCCCAACTGTCTTTGTTGTCCATTTAGGGAGAAAAAAAAAAAAAAAAAAAAAACACGGTTTTTCAATGACTACTTTCACTTTTTTTTCTTTCTTTATTTCAGAGGAGAAGATTCTGCCCTTAAAAGGGTGGTGCAAGAACTGCTCTGCTGACTTCACAGAGGTGTAAATGAGAGCAAAACAAAGACAATTACTTTAAAATGGATGAATCAGAGCAAGTTAAAAAATAAGGAGAAAATTATGTTCCAATTTTATATTCAGGTCAGAAACTGGGGGTTTGTTCTGCTTGTTCGCCAGTGCTTCAGAAACAGGAAATAATATCTGAGAATTCTTTTTTCTTTGTTGACAAAGAGCACTAGTCAAAAATTGGGAACCAGATGGCTGCTTATATATTTCTTTTTTCTTTTTTCTTTTTTTCTCTTTTTTTTTTATTTACTGCAATACTAAAGCCACCATAAAAAAAGCAAAGTTGAACAGACAGAGCTAATAATATAATCATTCAAAACACCTGCAAACAGTGCAGATGGGCAATTTCTGTCTGCAAAATCATCAGTGAAAGACCGCCTTGCCATATGGGCAAATCTAGCTTCCTAAGCTCTGTCCCTTACCTTAAGAAAACCTGCATTGAGCATATGCAGTCTTTTTATAGCAGAGCAGAAGAGTCTGTATCTGCCTGTTTATTTTAGTTAAATATAACTTACCACACTGATAGCCCTCTGTCAGAGTATTTGATTTGCCCATCATATGTCCCAAAAGTGCAGAAACCCTGAAGCAGTAAGGCAAAAAGCTTTTATTCGGGCAGAACATTTGCAATTGTTAATGTATATTAACAAACCCCCAGCACACAAGTTTTATTCCTTTATGTAAGCAAACATCTACAGGATCAGGGCTGCTGTTTCTGGGGTGTGCGAACACGTGTCTATCTTACATGTGCATGCGTTTAATATTGGGTTACAAAATTATTTCCCCCCTTATTAATAGAAATAAGTCCTCCTTCTGCCATCTGTTTGGCATGTCACCCCCAATGCTAATGCACACTGAGAGGTGGGAAAGAACCAGGTCCAGGGTGTCCTGGAGATGATACCACCCATCCCCAGTGAGGCTTGGCTGGTCATGTAATGTGAGATCCATTTCACTCATGTTCAGGCGTCACAGCAACTCCAGTCCTCAGCCAGCAGGAGCCCCTGGCCACAGAGCCAAGTTGGAGTGGTGGCAGGAATGTGGATGGCTTTGCATTGAGCATATTCCACCACCAGTCCCTGGGACCCCCACCTCCCTGCGCCATCCCCACCCATGGAGGTGAAATGTTCAGCTCTGGAATCAGTATTACTTTTGAGTCGGCATCATTAAGAAGCCCCTACACTTGAACTTCAGTGTTTTACGTGAAAGTCTTATACTTTTTGATGCTATTTGATTTTCCTCCAGGATACATGATGTTTAAAAAAAGAGAAAAAAGTGTAATTAAACACTGTGAAAATGAAAGTAGCAAGGATGTTCCAAGCCAAGCAGATCATCTGTAGTACTACTTTATTCAATGAATTCACCCTCTGTTGTGTCTTTGCTCTCTACACAATATAAAGAAAGCACAGATCTAACACTTTTTTATTTTAATACTAGCTGTGTACAAAAATAGAAGGCTTAACCACATTTTTACACTGCTTTTCTTGTTAGGTGTGGGCACCCACACCAACTGCTAAGTAAAAAATGATTCTTGTTCCAGAATATCTATGAGATTACTTTGAAATGCCCTGTTGTTGGTATTTAAGTATTGTTTCTAATTTATTTATTTATTTATTTTCTAATTTTTATCCAGAGTGGTCACAAAAGCAAGCTCTGCTGAAGCACAACTGATGGGGGGAATCCCAACATGTTTCTTTTTTTATATATTTTTTCCTCCTCTTTAAAAAACCAAGCAAGCAAGCAAGCAAGCAAAACATAAAATAACTGTACTGGCACAAGTCTGCAGCCAGGACATCACAGCGGGACATCACATGGATCTGGCTGAGGCAGGGACCTTCTGCCCCTCTGCGCATGAGGTCTTTCTGGCAGGATCTCATTGCCATGGCAGGGCTTTAGATTTCATTTTCTTCAAGTATGTGCACTACTTGGAAATTTGCTTTGTGTAAATACTTTCTGGCAGTGAAATGCAACTTCTCAAATAGCCAGTGAAAGAAAGTGAAGGGAACAGAAACCATGCCACAAGGAATGCAAACATTCACAGAAAACACTGCACATTATGTACCTAGTTCTGGGGAACATCATCATTAGGCCACCTCACCATGATGTACAGCATTAGCAACTCACGTCACTGATTTAACATAACTATTAAAAAAATAGTATGTCATAGGAAGGGAAGGAGGGGTGAGCCCAGGTACGGAAAGACCCAATATCTGCATTATATATCAATACCATCCTGCAGATAAGCCAAGTCTGCTCTCTTAGCAAGAGATTGGGAGACTGCAGCATTTACTATGCCAGCTCATGTAGGAGGAAAAAGAGATGTACAGCCTTTGCCAGGGTTTCCTATAGAGCAGTAGCTCCATTATTATCATTAAACATCTTCCTTTCAAAGTTTCCTGGATTTCCTAAATGTAACAATAATTTTAATAATTACAAAACCAAGAATACTGCTTCCATGACCGACTGTGTTCCCTGTTTTCCTCCAAGCTAAAACTCTTCTTTCATGTAATACATAAAAGAGCAATATTGCTCTGATGAACTAAGACACATGAAATATCTAATTAACATTAAAATATTGTCTCTTGTCATTAGCTTCATTTGCACTTTAAGTGTCAGATCTTGAGAGAGAGGCTCAGAAGCAATAACCTGGCCCTTGCATAAAAAAAATGCAAGGCAGAAAAGAGGAAAAAATCCACCGCAACATACCATGTTTCAGATAAACAGAGCTGTGTTCATTTGTACCAAGACGCAAAACAGGGCTCTCTAAAGAGGAAAAATCCTCTAAAAGATTAAGTCCTTCCTTTCTTTCTCTAGGCTCCCCAGCTACTCTCTCTGCCCTGGGCCAACAGACACGATGAATTCAGCCACCAGAGGGGCAGGGTTGCTGGATGAGGCAAAGCCCAGCTCCTCGCCCTCACTGTGCCCTGGTGGATGGTGCCCTTCGGGGCGAGACCAACCCAGGAAGCTGCTGCCAGTTGACAAAAACCTGTGCCCTCAACTGCAGGTCCCCCTGCTCCAGCGTTAGGGCTCCCTGAAAGGCCGGAGGCAGATGGCCTAGGAGCTGTGTGTGAAAGGCAAAAATCAGCCCAGTGGGTTAGAGAGTGGTGTGGTTGGCTTCTACTTGCTTGGCAAATAACCCAGCTTGTTGGATGTAATAGATTTATGAAAACAGATAATCTTTTGCCATTGTCCTGATGGGAGCAGGAAGGCAAAGGAAATCATTATTTTCATTTTAAACTGACCGGTTTGTTAATCAGGTTTTGATTATTTATGCTGCAGGAGATTTATGCCAAATGAGAACAGAATTTATTTATTTATTTGCTTATTTGTTTGTTTCGTACCTGGCACTAAAGGTCTCCAGACCCCTCCCCAACTTCTCTCCAGCACATGGGGCTGTGGGCCTCACAGAGCAGTGTGGAGGGGAGGCGGCTATTTTCCAGCACAACGAAGCGAGGTCGGCTGAATTGGTGTGCTGGGACCTGGGCTTCTGGGCTCTCAGGGTGCTGGGAAGTTTGTCACATTAGAGGGGCGAGCTGAGCCAAGATGCTGAGAGCAGGCACTCACCTCCAGCCTCCAGCAAACCACACGTGTTCACGCCAGGCTGTATGTTTCTGGCCTGTCTCTGGTAACACCCCTTAACATTCAAATATCAGGGCTCTAGGCAGAGATAAATTTTATGGTGAAAAGAAGGGTGCATATTAATTATACAATAAACATCTACCCCATAAACAAAATAAACTTTCATCCCACCATCCCTTTAAAAACACCTTCACGTTAATTTGGGATGTCGTTACCTTCTCTTTGTGCTTGGCCTGTTTTACAGGATCTTTTCACAGCTCTCCAAGTTGCTCCTATTTTTGGTGCTCGCTGATATCAGAAAGTGGGAGTTTCAGGATAAGACACTGCTCTGTCCCCATTCCCTTGGCCAGGGGAGCTCTCATCTTCTTGTCCCCAGGGCTGGGGTGAGTCATGTTTTGGGGTAGGCAGCCCCATGCTTCTTACCCACGGCCGGAGGAGTGAAGGTGCTGGTGCTGCAAGGGGCAGGGGAGAGGGAGAGACAATCTACACATCGTCGGAACCCCCTTGCCTGCCATTATCTGTGATTTCCATGTGCCGAGGCCTCTTTTGCCTAGACATCAGGATTAAATGCCAAAACATGTAAAACTAATTGTATCACCACAATTCCCTTAGTCAGCACACCTCTTGGTTGCATTGCTGTTATTCCTTGCCATTTGTAGGTCAGGATCTAATGGATGAGCTTTACAGGCCCGCATATTTCTTTTTGGAGTTCATTAAAGCCTGAAGCAATTGCACCTTAACATTTCCATGCAATTGCAAATTTGACCTCTGGCAACGGGCCTTGCAAATCGATTCATTTCCAAACCCGTTATGATTTGTCGTCACTGAAAACTTTTAGCGGGGGGAGTGCCCATCCTGGCACCCTGCACAAATCAGCCAGCAGCAGGCGAGAGCCTGGATCAGGGATTAGGCTGAGGCACAAGGACCAGCAAAAATCTGAAGACGGTTTTGACACTGCTTAAAAGTAGTTAATTATTTAAGAGTCATCAAGGTTTTTTTTTTTTAATGTGTTAAAAATTGATGGCAAAACAACCAAATGTATCCTATGTTTGGTTAACACCTAAAACTTGACTTTGACCCTCTGGTACCGAAGCAAAGAAATTCACAGTTAAAAAACTACATGTCTATGCAATGCTCTGTGCTTAACTCACACTGTTTTTACAAGAGGTCTGTGCACAGTTTTAAGTGCCATATGTCCAGGGTAAGAAAGAAAAACAACAACAAAAATATAAATATCTGCCTTTTTTTTTTTTTTTTTTAAATATTGGAATTTAAATCTTGTAGAATAAATGTAGAGTAATGATACTATCTGGTTATTGGTTTTCATTTTCCCTGGTACTTCAGATAATGCTTTTTTTAAATGATTATAGCATGAGTTAAACATCACTGAGCTTTGTTTCTTTGTTGTTGTTGTTGTTGTTGTTGTTTTAATCTGTTAAAATGTTTAAAGTTTGTGCAATGCAGACTCCTAAATCAATGCTTGTGGCACAGCGAAGGTGCAACTTGCACATTAAGGAATTTCATTGGTTACAAATATATATATATATTTTTTTTTAAGTGAAAAGCCCACTTCTCTTAAACTCCTAATTGCAAAAGTTTGTAAGTGCAAACATGCAAACCAAACAGGAAATTACATTTATTTTGGGGTGTAGCAGATCTGAAAATCTGCCTTAACCACAGAGCAGACTGGGAACAACTACAAGAGTAGGTCATGAGTTTGGAAAGACTCTTGATCTTAAAGGTTTTATTACTTCTCTGAAATTGTGAAGTTTCAGCTTTTAGCCACAGGGATTTGTAACACTTTTGTCAGCTGGATCTACAGGGACCTTTACCACAAGTTTATATTCCCTGCATTGGCACTTACAAAGGTGGTCATCTCAGGTAGCTTCAGCTAGCACAGTATCAGAGAGACTTTCCAACATATATATTTAATTTCATTAAGATTTTATTATTTAAAACGAACACTGTAGCACCATCCAGAAAGCAGTCAGCTGCACACACATCATTTGCTTTACTGCCAAAGCCCTTGGAGAAGTTCTCTGCCCCTCACTGTTCACAGTAATCAATGACTGTGCATCATTGCCTTTCTCGGCACATATTACACGAAGCCCTGCATTCAGTTTCTCAGCTCTCAAAGTATAATCCCACAAGCAGCTTCCAAAGACTTTGAGATGAGGTGAGCAATAACAGATAAAAAATAAACTTACATACATATTTCTAAAACATTCACTATGTATGCATTTTGCCTACCAAAGAAGCTCCCCAAATGAAGTTTTTGCCCTTTTTATGTTTGGTCCAGGAGAATAAATTGAGTTTCCTATGACTGAGTAAAATAGTTTATCAAGAGAAACTTCCTTTAATGTGCAGCCATGACAGCATTACAATTTAGTTGAAAATGATAAAGGCAAGCCTTGGTCCATGTCAGTGAAACCACAGAGAGATCTGTCCTCCCTGATCCATGGGAAAATTATCAGCACTGTAGCTTTTGTTAAATCTTTTCAAGCAAGATGTCATTTTTCAGGAATGTACAGTAGTTATCTTGTAGTGAATGCAAACAAAGTTATGAAGTCTACAAATTAAAGTAAAGATGAATATCCTGTTCTCTGGCTAATGTAAGGCACAACTTTCTATACTTCCATATCAAAATTTCATCTATTTTAATATACAATAATTATACCAGATAGGATTTCCATCTCAGACTGTGACAAATGTCTGATTGCTGCACCTCCTGTGGTCCCCATCACTGCTCAGTGAGGAGGAGGAAATGAACCTTTCTCGCTTCTGGGACCTGGCAGTTCAAAGGCCATCTCTCTGTGGCTTTTAAACGATTGTAAGGCAAATCAGAGATGTAAAATTGCTGCACAGGAGAGGCTTCCAGCTTGACTGTAGAGCACTGCCAACTCTCAACAGTTCCAGCCTGGTTTGCTTTTGATTTTCCTGCTGTCCCAATGTTTTTTCTCATTGTCCTGAATGGGGAGCTGGTGAGATGTGCAGAAATGTAGGACCAGATCATTCAAAGGAGCAAAGAAAAATTCTGCAGACTGCACTGTCAGCTGGCTCTCTCTTGTCTAAAAGCTTCTGTGCAATGAATCATTGGCATGAAACAAAGGCAAGACTCCTCAACGTAATTAAAACTGTAGCACTACAAGCACAGAAGATGTGCTGCCCTTCCAGTGCACACATCGTGCTGGTGCTGCTGGGAGCTCCTGGCTGCAGATCAGCAGAGATTTGGGGGCATCCACAGAGCACAATTCACTGCTGCGAAGTCCTGGCACTGGTCTCCCTGAAGCCCTGGAAGCAGCACAGCCATCTCAGCATGGCAGTCCACTTTGGCTAGCTTCCTGGATGCTGCACTGATGCTGCATATGCTGCTCTAACTTATTAGAAGAACCTGCGTGTTCAGAGCTATCCTGGGATCCTTCCATGATGTTTGATGTTATCAGGGACTTCTACTGGGTGTATTTTGCAAAAACAAAATTGCCTTATTTCACAAACTCTCATCTATGGACATTTTGTAGAGAGAAAACTCAATTATTTGATAATGCTAGTGATGTGAAAAAAAAAAAAAAGACCAGCATTCAAATTCCTGCGGTACTTTTTCAACCTTTTTTGACTTAAAGTGTATCCATTGGTTAGTGGCCTAATTTCAGTGCCTCACTCATTTATCATTTGTAAAATGTATATATCTGTTTACACCTCCATTGAAAGCAACATGAGAGGCAGCACAGGGATTTAGAGTCACTTAATAACTGCAAAGTGTGACAATAGAGGCAAGGTGCTTGGAAAGAGGAAAATATCTCTTTGGCAGGTGAATAATTTGTGCCCCGAAGCCACTGAAAACTGGGACTGACCTCTTGTGTCAGCTTAGCTATCTGTGTCCATTTGGCTCTAACTATCGTGAATAAATAAAGACATGACAACTAGAGTCCTTTTGAATTTCAGAAGATTCTCTTTCCTGTGGAAGTGAGTTCCACAGTTCAATCACAACATGAGGGAAAGCAACACCTTTTTTTTACCAGTTTGATACCCAATCAGCATGAATAATGACATTTAGAGACCACACATAGAACCAGAAACCCACTTAAATCATTATTTTGAGTACCTCTAGGGCATTTTCTCATTCTCTTCCTCTGAAGTACAAACTCTTCAGCACTCTGCATTGGAAGTGCTCAGTCTGAAGGCACCATGAAGGCCATGTAGGATGCAGAACGTGGCTGTGATGTTGGTCCCCTAGGAAAAAGCACCATCACAAAGTGAAGCCACATTGCTTTTCCTGCCTCTGACGGGAATAGCTAACTCGCTCTCATGTCACTAGTTAGAACTGCAGGGACTCTGATTTGAGGGGTGAATTTCTGAGCACCCGCCCTTACCAGAACTCGGTATTTCTGTCTTTCTTTTTTATTAACAGCAACTAAATGAACCTCAAAAATTATCCAAACTGAACGATAACAAAACAAACTAAAATTAGTAACAGCAAACTCATGGCCTAGGGCAGTGCTGAACTGATGACTGACATGATGGTGACAGACAAATCCTTATTCTCATTCTAAATTCTGTCTACTAAATAAATAAGCAATGCCATCAATAGCATTTCTAGCATTGCATTCACCTCCTGCAACTTTTACACTATTATTGTATTGCCTTTGACTACTTCCATGGCACTGTTCAGTACCAGAGCTGACTCAGAAGTTGTACAGCAGCCAGTGAACTTATGATGGGAGATTGGCTTAGATGGTGTGAAGTACTTGATGGCCGATACCTTATACCTGTTCTTAGCAGAGACACAGTGCTTGCCCTGTCTTTTATTCTATACCAATCTTTTGCAGTGTCAAAACATTTTTTGTGTAGGTGTTTCCTTGCTCCTCTCCTGTTTTTATCACATCTGCTCTGATAAAAAAAAAAGTGTCTGAATAGTGACCTATCTCATCAGAAAGACAAACAACAAGCAAATTGTATTAGATCATATCAAAAATAGCTAAAAGTCCTGAAAAAAGGGGATGTCTGAATCTAGACAAAGTTACCTGAACCTTTCCAGCTTTTTAGACAGATAAGCTGAGCTCTCTTGTTTGGATATCTTTGTTCAAATTCCCAGTGACTGGAGCCTTATTTTCTCCTCATGCTCACTAGAAATCCCAGGGCACTTTTTGTAAGAACAGGGGTTGAATGTGAAATGTTTGAACACAATATGTTTCTTCCATTAACATGAAAAATGCTGCTTGCCACCTGACAAGTGCAGACTGCAGACTGATTTCAATATCACTTGTGAATCATCCCCTCTTGTCCCAGGATGAAAAGTGCCATATATTATATGACTTGCTCTTAATACTTCATATTTTAAGCAACTTTTTCAGCATTCATTGGTTTAACTTCCCCTCCAGTACCTCTGCTTTCCTCTGGTCTCATACTTGTCGATGTTCATCCAGGGGACTGCTCACTGAGGAGCAGGGGAGAGAGCTAGCTGAAAGCAAGTCTCACAACTTGATCGCTGTCCCTCTGCTCAAAATCCATCAGGATGCAGTGTCAGGATCCCATCTGCAGATGTATACACCTCTAAGATTCCTCTGGTATAACTAGGTTGCAGTACAGTCCCACTGGAGCACTTCTTTGGTATAGACTCCTGAGCCCCTTCCTGCAGCTGGTACTTCCCAGTGACGTTTCCTGAAACTCCATAACTGGCTTTTGAGGCTCTAAGGGGTTGCAGAACCTCTTCTCCCAGAAGTTGCGCTTGGCATACTATCTCATTGTTGAAAAGAGATAGTTAAAATATAGAACCAAATCTTCCAGGCAGTAATTTAAATCCAACACATGCTTTGTAGGACACTTGAAAAGACCGATTTCCATGCAGCTATTCAAACTCACCTTCTTTAGGATATTCATCATACGGTCTTCCTGCATTTAGATAGAAGAGGGTCCTTTAATATGGAATTGCAGAGTGCTCTTATCTTCTGGTTTGACTTTCCTGGTGAGTGTCAACAAGTGATCACTGCATTGCCTGGATAGCAGCTTGGCACTAAGGTTTTGTTTTGTTTTGTTTTTTCCCTTTTCCTTGTCTGTCTCCAGTGCAGCCATCATTTGAGTAGGTTATCAATGAGGTTTGATGGTAGATACATCCATTATGTATATTCATAACATTCATAATGTCAGAAAGAACTCGTCAGTTTTACATAGACTTATTTCCCAAGGTATGAAGATTTTTTCAGAAAAGGCTAACAAACTCTAAGGTCTTCATCAGGTGGTGCCTCTGCTGGGATTATTGAAAGGAATCTGGCTACTGTCCAGAAATTTGAGTGCACAAGGTTTTGCAGCTTTGCAAAATCAGTTTACAACATAACAAAGCACTCTCTAGGAGACACAAGAGGCTGGAAGTAGGCTGCCTAGTTTTAGAGAATATACTGGCAATATTAACTTCACTGTAAAAATGTGAAGATCTTTATCTAGACACAGTCTTCAACAGTTATAAAGTCATGATTCCCTTTCACAGTGGACAGGAGCCTTGGGTTTGGGTCACAGAAGTCTTCAGGTGGAGTAGAGTCCACGGTGGTGTTAAAGGTCTAATATATACATATATTCACACACATTTCTGCATCACTTTGCATAGATGTTCTGGGTCATTTGTTATGTAATGATCCAGATGGAAATCCTTAAAGAGGGCCAAAGAATGGATGATGATAGAATACTAAAACCCTCAAGAGCACGTACCTTCTAAGAGGCAATGGGTAGAGGAATAGCCAATATGTATATCACTGGATGCATATATTTTGGAAATTCATGAAAACGCTTAAAAACTATGCTGAGGAAGACATCTCAATTTCAATCATTTGTACCTTGCACTTTGAGGTAAAGGAATACATCCAGATAGAGAGTTCAGTTCCCACTGGCACACAGAACTTATAATTTTGGCTTTTATTAGTATCATCCTTACATCCTTGTGCAGCACAAACTTGTCTATACCTGTACAGATACAGATACCCCCAGAATAATTGTGGTGGTGGTGGTTGGTTGGTTAATTTAAAGGAAAATTAAAGGGTTCTAAAAGTAGCAAAAGTGACAAAAATGAGATTAATGTGGAGACTAGCCTGAAATTACTATGCCAACACACACACAAAGATGTCCATATGTTTCAGTTAAGAATATTATTTTCTCTAGGCAACAATATATTAGATAAAATAGATTTCATAAACCTTCACGTTACTAAACTCCTTAATGCTTGAATGCCAAACTGATAAAGCAATTTTACTGTGCCTTCACTGCATTCCACAAATGTAGCCAGATGGGTAAAGTTGAGGGAATAAAAACATGTTGTGAGGATGTCATCACTGTGAATCATGCATGGGTCTCCCCAGAAATTAGGGGTTTGGAGGGGACAGTTGTCTTTGAAACAGTCTTGACATTTCCCCAGGAACGGCTCAGGTTAAAGGAAGTCATAAGTGAGATGTACCAAAAGTTGAAGTGATGCTGGGATGACAAACAGACTCTTGCTTCGCCATGCCCTTGCTCATGGATTCCAGGGATCACAGAGGTGTTTGCAATCACATCCAGATTACCATATCTGTTCATGCAGAAATCTGGATAAAATTCACAGGGTTTTACTTCTTTTTTTTTTTTTTTTTTAATTTATTTTTATTTTATTTTATTTTTTTTCCCAATAGAAGAAATTGGTTGAGTCTATCTACTCCCCTCCTCATTCTCGGAGAGGAAACATCCAAATTTTCTAGCTGTTACGCCACTACTGACGAGTAGTGACACAAACAGGCAGCTTAATGCATATTAAATACAGGTATGATGAGGCCTTAGCAAGCACTTATACATTTCAATAGTTCTGAGATAGAGTAAACAATGTTTATTTGCCTTGGTGTACTGGGTCTGGTTGGTATGTTATCTTTCCCTGCAGCAGCCCATACTGCACTCTGCACTTGTAGCTAGAACAGCAGTGGTATCACACCAGTGTTGTGTCTGCTGCTGAGAAGTGCTGGCACAGCATCAGGACTTTCTCCAACCCTCCTAGGGGGTGGGCAAAAAAGTGAGAAAGAAACATCACCAGGGCAGCTGACCTAAACCATCCAAAGGGATATTCCATACCATATGATGTCACACTCAGCAATAAAGGGTGAAAAAAGGAAGAAGAGGGGAGGGATGGGCTTTCATTGTGAAAACGTCTGTCCTCCTCCTGAACACTGGCTAAGTGCATTGAGGCCCTGCTTCAAGGATGTGGTCAAGCCTCACTCATTTGTGGGAAGTAGAGAGTAATTTATTTCCTCTGCACTTCCACATGGCCTTTACTTGTTTTGTTTTGTTATTCCCTTTCCCCCTCCCTTTTCCCCTTTCCCTTTTTTCCCTTTAGTTGAATTGTTTAATTAACAGTAATATTTCCTTAATAATATATATATTTTTTCCTTTAATTAAATTATCCTTATCTCAACCCATGAGTTGTTCTTTCCTTTACTTCTTCCCCTCCTCATCTGAGGAGGGGGAGAGAGAGAGCGGTTGTGGTGTTCATCTGCCTAGCATGGTAAAACCACCACACTTGGTCCTCCCCAGCAGAGAGCACAGGTTGCACAGGCAGGCCAAGGTAACATTTTAATAAGGATTTAGGGATAGAAGTTCAAAGAATTGTGAGTTTATGTTGTCCAGTAACAAGAATGAACTGCAATTGTTTTGATATTTAGGATGGTTTTATTGGTACCATGGATATTTAAGGTAAACTTCAAAAGATGTCTTCGTTGCTGAAATAAAAGGGTATTTTCTGTCTTGGTGTTATATTTTATTACAGTGTATGGTTACCTTTCTGTAACAGATCTCTTAGAAGGAAGTGAGAGCTATTGACAGATTAACTAGAACCGTATGTCTGTAGCATAAATTCATGTAATGAAGGGAGTCACGCACATGGGAGGGTGAACGGATGCCTTGAAGAAGAAATGGTGACAGAACAGCTGCTGAGCTGGAAATCCAGGAATCTCTTTACCAGCTGGAGTATTGCACCATGTCCTAATGGAGAACTTGACTTCACGTTTGGGCACAGGCAGGCTTGGTTTCATGTGTTTGGGTCTGGATCAGGCAGAGCAATGCCACAATCCAGAGCAACAGCCTATGTCATGGCAGTTTTTACCTGTAGGTTTTCACATGCTGTCAGGAGAGCTGATGCATTGTGCAGATTGTGTGTCAGGTCTGCACATCTCAGAGGGCTCTGATGGGAAATTGAGCATGACCAGCATGCTCAGGAGAACCTCTGAACAAAAATGGTGCCTGGGAGTGCTGCAGCACATCCCTCCAAGCCCTCCGTTCAGGGCAGAGAACTGCTCAGCCTCCAAAGCAAGCTCTGAGGGCAGGCACTGCTCCTTGTCGAGGATCTGGCCCGGTCTAAACCATGCTAATAATTAAGTTGTCTTCTTCCCATTAACTTGTGAGGAAAATTACCCTTCTGAGTTTGAATGGCAGAACAGCATTAAGAGTATACACCTATTTTTTTTTTTTTCTTAAATCAACCAAACAGAAAATCCACAATGAAGATGATCTTGTAATTACACACATCAGAACAGAAAGTATAATAGTTTATTCAGTTTTCCTTGAACATTCTTTTAGAAGAATTTGGGAGGAGAAAGGGAGGGAAGAGCTTATTGTAAATCAACTTTGGCAGGAAACTTTTGTAAAAATGTGCCCAACACGCATTACAGTCTTTGTTCTGTGTTTTTCCTACATATAAAACCTTGACAACCTGCTATTCTATGATTGATGCACTTATTTTTTCTAAAGTATCACTAACCAAGCATATCATTTTTATACAGTAAGTGTATATTCAATTTCCTACAGTTTGACTGCTAAACAGGCTCAGTAGTAAAACATATAAGAGTGTACTGTTAAGAGGGACCAACTGAAAATCTTGGAATACTTTTCATTTGTGTTTTCTTTGCTTTTAGTGGCAATGAAATCACAGCAGGGGCAAATGCTAAATATCCATATTTTTATAAAAGTTGTATTGGCATTGGGTTGTCTGCAACTACTGCAGACTTTATGCAATGTTAATAGAATATTATGATTCATATATTCTTGCACAATAAGACAGAATGACATATCAGGTTTGCAGGCTCTCCTGACAAAGTATGAGGTATTTATCTGTGTTTTTTTTTGTTTTGTTTTGTTTGTTTGTTTGTTTTTTAAATACCACACTCTTATCAGCGTAGTATCTGAATGATTATTGACATCATTACCATTCATGTATTCATAAAACGTGTAGGGGTCTTCCAGCTACATAGCTACAGTCTACAGACTATGAAGTTGCTCCTTCACAGTGTGAAAGGAAAGACAAACTGAAGAAAAAGAATTCAAACTCCTGTTGGCTTAGCACTGGATCCCTGGCACTCATGGACCAGGCGGGAGGATAATGGATCTGTGAGAATTCATGTACGTTTATGATGTACGAGACATTTCAGCTGACATTGAATCAGGTCAGTGGGTCCATTGGACAGCATGCAATGTCAGTAGAACTGTTATGTATTATTGATGTCAGTCACAGAATGGATGAAAACATTAGCAAAATAGCTTCCATTGCCATTTCATTTTTTTTTTCCTTAAATGACAAAAGGCAACAGTCCATATTAAACACAAGAAGCCTCCAAAATTTCTTATTCTCACACAGTTCTGATTTGGAGCAAATCTATGAAATGACAAATTGCTGCCAAAAATATTTCTACAAAGAATAAAAGGGCTTAACTTGTTTCACTTGCTTTTTCAGTTGTGGAATGAGTTTTGCCTACAAAAAGGAAACATGCTTATTCAAGGTCCTCTTCTGCAAATTGTTAGGTATAGAAATACTTTTACTCACTATACGTTTTTGCTTCTCGCTCTGCTATATACCACTAAACCAGTGAGTTTGGAAAGATAAAATTTTGTTTACATTTATAGCAACTTTATAATACCATGTCTATGACATTAAAGCCTATATTAGTGCTTCTTCACATTGCCAAAGGTGTAAAAAGACCGTCATGCAAATCACACCCAATGGACTATGTATATACATAAAGAAGGGGATGTGTGCAAATTACCTTAAAAGCTTTCAGTTCAGGTTATGCCTGTATTACCTAGCATTAAGCATCTCATATGGGTATTGCTCTCCACATACACATACCACTTGAGCTTTTACCACACCTGAACCACTCCTAAGATAGAAGCCATAAGCTCACAAAAAGGTGGTAAAAAACTGAGCTGCATTTGAAAGGCCACGTAAAAGCTAGCTATATGTATAGAAGTACTTACAGGATTTTACACCTTTAGAGGAAGGAAATAAGTGCTGTATGGCAGACTGTGCAAGGACTCCATACAGTTTTTGACTCACTTTGCATCGTGTGGTCTGAAGATCATTTTAGTGATGGTCTAAAAATTTAAGCAAGTAACATCATTAATTTGAATAGGGCTTTGCATGCCTAAATATAAGCACTTACATTCTGCACAGCTTCCAAGTACAAATCATATATTTGCATTTGCAAATTATCTCCGTAAAGGTATAGGGAAACCTGTATTTACCCAATCTGCATACTCAAAGCTGTTTTGCTTGTGTACCTTCGGCAGGCTCATTTGAGACTTGCGTCATTGCACCTGCACCCATGGAAGACAGTTTTGTTCAAAGTAAAACGCAGTAAAATACAAAGTATAATATTAGTAAATAGTGTTATCTCAAATAAATGTGGTAAGGCCAGAGGAAATGCATTCAAAAATTCCTTTCTGATGTAGGGTTTGCGTGATCCTTTGCTATTTTATAAATTTGTCCCATTGCTTGATCTTGCTGTGACATTTCATGTCAATTTGTAAGTTGTAACCCCAACAAAAAAAGGGAGTCCAGTATTAAACATCTGAGTCCTTGCTGGTAAGGCCACTGGAATCACATATGAGCCTTCAGGAACTGACAAAATGAGAAGTCTTGTTAATGAATGGATACACAATTTGATTGATGCTTTGTTAACTTTCACAATAATCTTTTTTTTTTTTTTTTTTTTTTTTTCTTGCCCCTATTCCTTGCAACTTACCTTTATTTCCTAGTGCTTTGTTTTGAACTAGGAATGCTTATAAGGTCATTAAACTTTAATTTGTATACTGAAAGTAAGTGTTGGCAAAGATAGGCTACCACTATACATAAATGTTATCTTCACAAGTGAAAGCATAGTAATAATCTCTCCCTCTTTCCCCCCAAAGAGATACCACTAATTAGTGGTTCTTTGATCCCACCATCCCTGAGCAGAGAACACTACAAGGAAGGTCATCAGCCCCCTAGCTTAAGTATTCAACCTCTTACATGTAAACCAAGGATCACAAAGTGGACTAGGTTTTACAAAAGGTTGTGAACAGTGATTTCTTTGAATGATTCCTCTACCCATCTTGGTGATACTACTTATTACATTCGTGTCAAGTCTGCAAATTTCTGCTAGCTCAGAAACAGAAATGAAAATCAATTAATAAACCTTCCTTTGATGCAGTGGGCATGTGGTAGTGGTGCAATGTGCTTGCTCAGCTTGCAGCATCCAAAGCAGCACTTCAGGACTTACTCTCACTATTCAAAGAATGGAATAGTCCCAAGGAAGCTCAAGGTGAGATTTTAATTTTTGTCTTAATTGCTGAATGAACCTACAATGGATGATTCATCTATTTGTGTTCAAAAGTCCCTGGTGGGGAAGAAAATGTCATTTTCCTCTGTCCCCATTCCACAGTGGTTCTTGCAGCTCAGCGCTGAGCCACAGCAGCTGGGATGAGCTCAGCCACCAGGCATTGCACTCATAGCCCCTGCCCCTCAAAAGCTGCACTTTCTCCCTGAGTATACACCTCTAATGAGCAAAGACTGCAAACCAGTTTTTCCCCTTTCCCAGGTTCTTCCTTTCCTGGTAGCAAGTGGCTGTTACAATTAATCTAAAGAAATTCCTCTTGAGCTCTCTGTTCAGTGTTTCCCCCTCGTCACAAACCAAGCCACCCTGTGCTGTAAAACAGATAACTGAACATTTTTATGAGCAGGTTCTTAATATATTTTAAAACTTCCCCTTCATCCCCCCCAAGCCTTTTGATATAAGGAGAAAATCTCATGCAGTGCCTACCCTTAACTCCCCAAGAGAAAACACAGAGAGTTAAAGGAAAACATCTTCTGCAGAGACTGCCTTTTCTGTGCTTCTCTCCCTACTGTGTGCCAAATAATGGCATCTGTTCCTGCTGTTCTTTAGTTCCCCCATCCAGTGTGTTTTCAACTTCCTGTGAAAATTTGTGGTTCTTAAATCCAAAGGTCATGTTTAACACTTAAGTTCAGTTTGGAAAGATTTGGATTTGTTTCTCTCTCTCTCTTTTTTTTTTTTTTTTTTTCCTGCTCTCCTTTGAAAAGTTACAAAGGGCTTTCTTTCATTCTTTGCATTGTGCGCATATTACACACTTCAGCATACATCTCTGCAGTGCTGGTTAATACTCTGGGAAATATCCATTCATGTATTGATAAGCATTAAAGCATTGCTGTTTCCATGCCTTCTGGCAAGGTTCAGCACGCCGTTAGCAGCACAAGCTTCTCTCACACCGCTGCACTGCTATGATCAACCTGCAGCACATAGGAATCTCCTTCATCAGGTCCCTAGGAATATCCAAGCTGCATGTGTACTAAAGTGGCCCTCTTCAAAGCAGAGGCTAATGGAATAAATAGTCAAACCTCTACTGAAATATGCATAATGGCTTTGTGCAAGAGCAGCTGAAATCAGATCACCAAATTCATTTTGCTTACTGCTTCAGGTTGGATGTAAACTGTGAACCCAGAGCCGAAATGCCAGTGCGCCATCCAGCGAACTGGTCAGCCCATCTGTTTGCCAGCTTTGTGCATTTTCCAGTAGGCAGCCTGAGATGATATGACCATTGATGTATTGTGGGCCTTCAAACACTTGGTATTTTTCCCAAAATACGATTTGAAAATGAATGTTTGTCAGCTGAAAGGGTGCACTAAGAGAATGCAAGGAGTAATCTGAGAGAGACAGACAGAAACTAAAAGCAAATACATAACTTTTTACAAGGATTAAAAAAATAAAAAGGCAAAGGCTTTCGTTGTTCCCTTGCTAACATGAAGAAAAATTGTCTGTGCATGTTGCTGAACATTTTTCTCTCTCTTTTTTTTTTTTTTTTTTTTTGTGCAAAGGAACTGGGCTGTTCCCCAGGGCATATGTCCAGAGAACAGGATTTGGGGTGGACCCCTTGAGGTCCTTGAAGCCTGTTCCTCCTGAAACTCCATTTTCCCTATCTGAAAAAACATTCTGCAAACACTACTTTATTTCTAAAAGGGAAAACATCCTGAGAGGGGCAGGGCTTTAATGATGGAATTTTCAAAACATTTTGTATATTTCACTACTGTTCACTCTCGAAAGGGAACAAACCCTACTGATCTGGTGTCTGCTCTGCTCCTGAGGCTTCCTCTGCCCTTGTTCACAGCAGTAGGCAGAAGCCTTCATGTCCTGACCTTCAATCTGCACACTCCGCGGTTCTGGTGTGGTCTCTCTGGTTTGGTCTGAAAATCAGATGCTATTTCTGGTCTGAAGACATTTGTTCTCAATTGCCTACACAGTTCAATAGAGTTTTAAGGTACATTTGTTAGGGATTATAAAGCACCTAAAGATGTATCAGGTGGAAGGGTCAATCCAAGATCAGTGTGTATTGTGTTATGGTGGGTTGCATTATGTGGTATGTCTCAATTTACTATTGTAAACCAGATGTGGCAGATCAGCCAAGCCTTTTCTTCTGAACATTTTTAGATATCTTTGAATTACATCATCAGTGTTTAAAGATTTTCACAAAGGTTTCAAGAACTAGATTTTATCAAGTCTTCTAATGCTATTAGAAACTTAAACTCTATTGGATAATTGAAACACTCTATCCCAATCCAACAAAATAGTAAGTGTAAAAAGAACACTGACATCTTTCTTTAGTAATATATACAGAGGATAGCATGAATTTGCTACCTGTAAGGTGTATTGAATTTTTAATAATCTATATATTTATGGTAAAGAGTAATACATTACTTATAGCACACAAAAGCTTATGGCATACGATTATCCTTAATTAATGGGTAAGTACAAAGCTTTATTATTCAATGAAACTGATTTATTATCTCAATTCTCCGATGTTCTGCTTCATGTTTCCATTGAAACCATTGTTTGCACCATGGTAACCAGCAACCACCATATGTATGTGATCTTTTTTATGACCTATACGTAATTAGATTTTATTGTTTTCTTAAAGCTGAAGTGTAGCATGTGCAAGCAGTCCAGCTGTAGCTTCCAATACCTACAAATGAGGGATAGGTCACTTGCTGCTTTGTTTCTGTAATAATCAGGTCATGTTTTTGTGTATTATTATAACCCAGTGTCTATTTTGTCCCCAGGGGTCTTGCATGCATCCCTCCTCTTCCTTCCTGAGCACGACGGCACACTTGCCTACCTGTCCCTTGTCTCTTCTGCTTGGCACAGCTAGTTAACTGAAAGGAAGTGAAAAGAGCTGAAAGCTAGTGGGTGTCGGAGCTGCCTGGTAGAGAGATCCCCAGCTAATTGCTAGTCCTAACAGGCACAATTAGCTGCTACAAGCCCTTTGAGATGGCCCTGGGCTTCTCTCAGGTAACAGCCATCACTAGATAAAGGCTGAAATACGCTCCATTTAGAGAGACACTTGCAGACAGGGATGTCACAGGCTGCCAATTATGCTCTGCCTGTACACAGTCACTTCCAAGAACCAGACAAGACACATACACCTGAAGTTAAAGGGACAAGATGTGTACTATTTTGAACTACACAAGTGTGGGGCATGTGAAGATATAATCCTTATCAAATTAGGTCATGTCATCTTTTCAATTATCAGTTCTTGAGAGTGCTATATATTTCATTTGCTGTATGTGATGTTACAGTAAGCAAAGTTCAGCCATCGCCACGTAGACAATCATGGCTTAACAGGCCTTTTCTACCTAAACAGTGGTACCCTGTTGGAAGTACAATCCTTCAGAGATCAATTCCTAGTGGAGGAGGATGGCCAGACTGCAATATCCGAGGGTTCCATGTGAAATTAATAAATACCCCCAGTCTTTCTTATCCATAAATAAACAAATTACTTTCTCTGAGCATCTCTGGCAGTACCTCCCTTCCCTCAAGCAATAAGCTTCTGTACAGAATAAAGTGACACTGTAAGACAGCTTTAAACATGAGTTTTTCTCATTGCCCTTCTGTATGTTGCACTCACAGATCATTATCCACACTTTCATGGAGTCCATGGCCTGGGATGTGCTGAAGCAGATTTAACTCTACTTCTTCAGATGAGATTATCTTCCCTCTAATCCTCCAGCCCTCCTGCGCTGTATCTATTCACAGCACCCTTCTTTGCGATGGTACATCTAAGACTTGCTGCCAACACTAGGTCTACATCTTCAAAATACGTGAGTGGTTGTGGTCTGTCAGTAAGAGACCCATGACAAGTGTGACTGTCCCTGCAGCAGCAGACCCCAGGCCCAGCAGCTCTGGTCAGAGAGGGAACCCTACCACTGCCTGCCTTTTTCTATTTTCCACGAAGATGGAACTTCTCTCTGCCCCACTAGCAAAACTGAGCCCTGGCTTACAGCTACTCTATCACCATCTTGCTCTTCTTTACAACAAACTTCAGTACCCATTCCTCAAACTAGAAGGAAATCTTAACCAAAGGAAAGCAAAAATTTTGGGCCACTGATGGGTAATAAAATTGGGCAAGTGCAAAGAGTACCTTCCACAGCATCTCCACCCCAAGGGTGCACATTTGGAAGGAGGTAGCAGAAAAACCTTAAGTTAAACCAAATCTTTTTCAGACCCAAAAACCCACATCAGGTTTTCACAACAATTTAGAAAGAAATGAGCAATTTCAAGTGGCTACCACAACTTTGGCCCCCAGCGATAGCATCTTACAGACCATTATTATAGTTCAGTGCGTAAATATGCAAACACTTCAGAGATGGAGACCATCAGAATTTTATTATCTAGATCCAAGATATAGTAATTGGTATTAACATACTATTTTCAAAGCATGTAAGAAGCACAAATTCCAGCCCAGATTTTCATATATTAGTAACTTAATTTAGTCACCCATCTCCATACTTGTGTACTAATTTAAAGAGAGATTCTTAAACAACTCAGTACTCACAGCTTCCTCTGAAGAATGCTTCTTATTTGGTTGCTTTAAGAATTAAAATGATTCCATTGCTTACCTTCAGAAACATGTATTAGAATATCCTGCATCACCTACCATTCTCCATTAGAACATCAGGTCTCCATGATGACTACGTTAGGAGCACATTCTTGTAGTATTCATCAAATCCAGTTAAACTACCTGTAACAAATCAAGCTACAGTTAATTATCAAGAGAAAAAGATACGGAGAACATTGTGCTCATTTTCACTTGCTCTGCAGAGACACAACAGGACTAGAAAAAGAAATAGCATAGCAAAACAGTGAAAAACATGAGAACATCTGGGACATCACAGAAGGAGTAGGAAATGATGGGAAACCTTCAGGAATTTAAATTAGATTTCATAAATAGTTCTGTTTTATCACAAACACACACTGAAGAATGTATATACCTATGTACTACCAACAGCACTAAGACATACAGAAAAAGCAGAAATCAATATTCATATTTAGGAAGCCAAAATAGTCACTTAATTCTCATCAGGATCCAGCACCAACTTCTTCATTAAAATAAGATGCTTCAGGACTAACTTTTGACCAGTTTATATCATCTGTCCATTCCATCAAGGAAGATTTCTATTTCATTTATTCAGTGCTATGCTATGAAGGCAAGAAGGACATAATTCTGTTTGAAAAGATCATGTTCCTTACTTTTTAGTATACTTTACTTGTGAAAAAGAGAGAAAAGAAGCATTTGAAAATTACTATCATGTTCCACTCCCCCCATCCTCCCCAGTAACATATTGAAGATGTCTTCCAAATCATATAATGTACAGTGAAGCAGGTTAATATTCAGAAGCCAGCTTCCCCAGTTCAAACTGGTATCACAAAGGAATGGCTGTTTAGGAAGCTAAACAAAAATTCCAGATATTAAATAGAAATTCATTGTTTTCTCAAGAGCTTTGAGATCTTAATATCGAAAGTATGTAAAGAACATAATTGCTAGTTATGGAAGAATTACATTCTGTTAAAGAATAAAAATTACTTGGCGCACTTGGTTTCACCTCTCCAGAATTATCAAGGAAGCTCCAACTGAAGACTTGTAGGTTTTGTTGAGACCTATGCCTATTTGCTTACAATCATGGAAGGAAAGGAAGGCCACTGAATGGTAAGCAATATTATTTACATTTATGTTTTCCTCCTAATGACATAATATTGGTCATTCTTCTGATAAATTTGTGAACCAGATTCCAGGTAAAGGAATGCAGGGAACTTGTGCTCACCCAGTTGCTTCCAGTGTTCATCTTAGATTCCGGATGCTTTTTATTAGTTTTTTGTTTGTTTGCTTGTAACAAGCACATTTGTTTTCCTTATTAAAGAATGGATGTCTTTGAAATATATGCAAAACCAGCATGCTAATATTTGATTGCAAACCAAGTAACGATCAGAAAACTAAAAGGAAAGAATGAGTGCTCTATTATTAAACTAGCAAAATAAATAGATATACATTTTTTTCCTTTTTACAGATACATTTGCAACCAAATTAGTAACAAGATCTTCTCTAGTATAAATAAAAAAGGCTTGCACTTACCTATTAATTAAGAATAATGGAATGCCATAAGCTTTTGTGTGCTAGCGGTACTGTAATTTGTTACTCTTCACTACAATAAATATATACCTGATTAAAAGTGCAGTGCAGCTAACATATATTAAATTCATACCGCATTGTATATTGATTCACTTTGCTTATCCAGGTAGTCCACTGAATTCAAGGGGAGTAAGATTCGGCCCTCCCAAGTAAGGAAGAACAGTCCCCAGTAAGGCAGAGAAGGGAAACTGAGAGGTTCAGCAGATGGATTTACAACGCAGTTTCACAGAGTTTAGGGCCACAGCTCTCCCAGGCTGACCTCCTTGTACATCCCAAGCCAGTTCACCTGGGTACTCCTGTGTTACTTGATAGGCACTCCGAGACTTTGTCAAACAAAGCAAGGTAATTCCCAAGGGCAAAGCCTAGGCAATGGGATGCACAGGGCTCCTGCAACTGTTAGACAAGAACTACTCGCTGGTGACATCAGCCTTTCTGCACCATGAAGAGGCAAGAAACAAAAGCCTGCTGAACCCAGTGGACTCCCCTGGGACAAAAATTCCTACCTCATTCCTGAGCTGTCCCTTTGGGGGTTTGAAGGGCCAAACAGGAATCCTGGAAAGCAAATTCTCCTTCCCAGCTCAGAGGCTCGGTCCATTGCTCTGGTATCCCATCTCCAGCTGTGAGTTACCCGAGGGGATTACTGTCTCCAGATCCCCCTCCTTCCCATCCTCAAAAGTCAGCAGAAAAAAATAAATAAAACTGAATACATTTGGAGAATTGCACAGTAGAGGGAAGATTAATGTAGTAAGAATAATGTCCTAGTGAAAACTACTTAATTTTGCCAAGCAAATTAACAGCCACCGAACCTGTGGGCTCCTCTGAGAAAAAAATATATAAAAAAAAATGATGAGAGTCACAGAGCTTATGTAGTATGAGAAACAGAGGAACAGGCTCATTGTGTGTGTTCCTCAAGCATGCTACTACAGCAATCACAACCTTTGGGATCATTCCCATATTGAAGAATTAGGCACCGCTATGGCACCACTGAAAGGGTTATTGCATCACAATAAACAGTCCAATTGCGCTTTTCATGGTGGCCATTCCTGAGCTCAGAAATAATTATTTACATCAGTAATTTAAAATAGATGCACCCTGATCTATACATAGCAGCAATCTGAAGCATTATGGCATCAGGCCAAATTACAGCCGTCCATTATATTCACATGATTCAGACTCTTCAGAAACTGAATTATTATTTTGAAAAGTCAAAGTTCTCACCCATGTAGCAGAGAGGAGCAATCTCTATACATCACCTTGCTCGAAATGGTTGTTGGGCTTTTGTGCCTTGAAAGACAAATTTTTACAACACGTGTGAGAAACTGAATTTTTCACCCTTGCTGTAGTCTCTTTCATCTAATTAGGGTCAATGATCACTCTCTACATGTCAGCATTGCCTATTTAATTGCTAATAATCTTAGCAGATAAGAAGGAGAAGCGAAGAGCTGGTTCTCCCAAGAGGAATCGGAATTTGCTTCCTGAGGGAAATCTAGAATGAAAAAAAAAAGGGAAAGGAAAAAAGGCACCAGAAGCAGAGAAAACATGGTTAAGGAAGAAAACAAAGGCAAACAATATGCAATATTATCCCACTGAGTGAAACCAAATGTAACAATTTCACACTTCAGGAATAAATAATGTTAATGACCAGAAGCTTATTCACTGCCTAAAACCATATGCTTCTAGCTTTGATCTTTTTGAAAACTTCTTACTATCATCTGTGGGAGTACTGCTGTGGATCGAGTATAATGCATAGTCCTAAAACATACCACGGACAGTCACAGAAACTGTCTCTCTATACATGATAAATGACTCCCCTGACAATCAAAGAGTCCACTACCATGGACCACAGAGGACCATGATGTTGAGCCAAGTAACTTTCAGCATAAAACTGCATTGTGGTGTTTAACACAGAAAATTAAGTCTAATACCATATGCAACTGCAATTAATGTAGAAATGTAAGTTAGGTAAAAACAAAAACAAACAAACAAACAAACAAACAACAACAGAAATTCAGATGAAGCTAAGGTTGCAGATTAACTTTCTCCCTTTAGAAAAATGGTCATGCATCTTTAAGAGTCAAAATGTCAGTTTTACGTATTAACCATAACCAAGTACCTACATCATGTAGTGTCTGATAATAGTGTGATGGAGCATTTGCCCATTATAAACCCTGAAAGAAGAGTGATACCTACCTATTCTCTAACAATATTTCCCAGACTTGGACTTAAAGGGCTTAAGTATTGGCCATTCTGGATACAGTTTAGTTTGCGACATCTGATAGGATCTTAAACTAAAATGGTATGGCTATAGGCCATAAAATATCAGAAAACAGAGAGCCAAGGAGATAAATTCTGAGTCCACCTGACCAATCCAGCTGAGCAGAGTGCTGTTTTCCTGAATCCCATGGAATAGGCATGTAAAATATGTTTCTTGATGGGCCTGGCAGATGTGATGCCAGAAATAATTCTACTCTGATTTATTTTTCTAGCTTTATCTAGTTCCCTATATTAAACCTACAATCCTAAAATAATTTTAGGGCCATTTATTTTTATGTCTACAAACAGTAGTTATCCGAATGTTAAAAGCCTATGCTCATAAGTCCATAAAAGCACTGTTGATTAGATTGTAGTATTTCAGTTTTTAGATATCAACACTGACACTTTTGGAAAAAATCAAGCACAATATACTTCTGTACACATTGCAGTGGTTTTAACCATTTAGTCAGTACCACATACATCAAATAGACACCATAATAAAATAGAAATACATTAAACACACATCTGGAAACACTTCGTAACTGACTTCTGCTTATGTTTCATCGTTCACTTTAATTCAGTCACATGCTGCAGTCAATGGAGTCAGATAACATGCAGCAATAAGATTCAAGCATACATTTCTCCTCTGCATTAAATTCCATGCTTTATCTGTCAGCCCACCCTTGTCATCACTTTGAGTCCATAATGTGGCACCAAATTCTATGGTAGTAGTACTGGACACAGCAGAGACCTGGTGAGATATCAGGATTGCTGCCTTTCCCATGTCATTGCTCTACATAAGCAATATCACATTTTGTGGGTATGTGCTATCTGTTCTTTGCTTTTTACATTTTCTTGCTTGGTCCAAACCATTACCTTATGTACATTCTAGGATGAAAAGCTCCCAGGTATATGCAGGTATTTAGATATTGCATGCTTTCAGTTTCAGCCACAAATGTGCCTTATCTACTTGGCTTACAGTACCTTATCTACTGGTATCCCTTCAGTAACATCAACTCAGTCCCATGCATGGGCCATAGAACAGGTGAACTGGCATGCAGTAATGGACAGCTGATTTTCTTTCTGCTTTTTAAGAACCAGGTTCATCCTCTGTTAAAGCGCGGTTGAAATGATCAGCACAACAGATGTTTTATAGCTTAAAAATAAATAAAATAATAGATAGAACATTTAGCCTACAGCTGTCTATGTTGTTATAATTGAGAACAAAAACACAGCAAATTGAGTGATGAGTCTCCATCGCAGTCATACTTCCAGGGACACCACCGGTTACCCTATTTTATGGTTGGTGGCTGTGCCTCGGTAACAACATTTTCAGTCTTTTCTTTAACTTGTCCAATTATAAACCAACCTAATACAGACTGATTCATGAGCACGAAACACAAACTGCTTCCTTGTTTAAAAGATGAAGAGACATCCTTTGACAGAAACTAGAAATTTAGTTAAGATTCAGTACAAGAGAAGTTTCAAAGTTGTCTTCTACTCAATGATCTGAAAATATTTTATAAATATTACATTACCTTAGTTTCAGCGCAACAATACAGGCAACTAAATAGAGTTATCCCTTTTACAAGTTGAGAAAGCCAAAGCACAGAAAGACTAAATAAGCATTACAAGAAATTGCAAGATTTCTGTTCTAACGCCAGAAACAAACATAGATTTCTGGAGTCCAAGTCTATGCTTTAAATTTCAGCTATACTGAGTTATTGCTCCCCTTTGTTTTGTTAGCAAGTAAGCAGAATACACAGAGACCTTCATCTAAAAAAGGCACCACATTAAAAATAGTCAGTCTGGTGAGCTCTTGAACAGAAGAGCATCGTCCCTTGCAGACCAACTAGCTGGCCAGGATGAAATTTCTTTCTTGATCACTTTTTTTATAGGAGATATTTTGTTTTGGAACTTTCTGCTACCTGCTCTTGTTTTCCATTACTCTGTGGCAGTGTAGGCACTTGTATTCTTCAGTCCCCACTTACACTGACAGACCAAAGATATTCTTTTCTCATAAAATCAACTTTGAATTGTTCTTTCATTAGTAAAACATACCACCTTGTATTATATGGTTCTTTACAATGAAGACAGATGGACCCCAGAGAATCTATGTGGTGGGATGGGTGTCATATAATGCAAACTGGGACAAAAGTGTGCACATTACCTATAGTAGTGGCAAGAGAGAAATGGGACAGCCTCATTCACCTCTTCCCCAGGGCTCTGGGACATGTATCACCGAAGGAAGATAACAGAAAGACTCAATGCAAATCAGCTGAGGGAGCCGCTGCCTGCTCCACAGATGCAGAACTGCAGCAGCGAGACACTGCTTCAGTAAAACCACAGATTAAGAATGATTATCTTCTACTTGGGTTTGCAGTGATCAGCAAGGTTAGAGCCAAGAGGCAACATACTTTCACCATCCTGTTGTTCCCGGGGTGGAACCAGACAGACTGCCACTCTGGATGCCAATGCAGCAAATTTACATGTTCATTTTCAACATGGCTTTGAGGTTTCCTCAGTGATGCTGGTCAAAGCCCTCTTATTCTTCATCATTGGAAGGAAAAAATAATAATCTTTCCCCCTCAGCTGTATTTTACTGAAAAGGAGAGGGAACTGAAAATAATTTCCTGCATCAGTATTATCAATTATCCAAAGCCCATTTGCACCATTATGACTTTTATGTTCTCCCAGTAGAAATATAATTCTCATTATTTTTATTGGGTTTTATTTTTATATTGCTATTAAATGTATATCGGCAGATTCTCTGTTTTCTTAAACTACATGGGCCAAATATCCAACCCAGTATGAAAACCTGAATTTGAAACTGTGCCCCTGCGCTTAGGCATATATGAAACATGCACAATGGTTATGACGAAAGAGTTTAGACATGGGATCATTTAAAGTTATGCAAAGAAACATTCTGCTCTTGTAGAACTATGGTCTTGAATTTTACCATAAACACCAAAATGTAACTGATAGTACTCAGATTTCCAAAGAATCCTCTTTCTTGACCAAAAAGACTAGTATTAGGGAGCAGGGTAATGATGCCTTTCAGCACAATTCATTAAAACATTCTAAGCTGTTAGCAGCAAGAGTCTAAAAGAACAAGAACTATGTGAATATGCGTTATTTGATATGTTTATATAGTTGTTATAGAATCAAGGCATATTTAATCCCCATTCTATCTTTTTCAAGGGTATCAAGGGAGGTGCCAAAAGGGGTATAGTCCAGTGAGGGACAAATTACTGTTGTGATTCTGGTGTAAGAGGTAGCATTTGTATTACAGTATTCTACACTGTCCTTTCATGCAGGTTTGCTAATTTAGTAAGTGGGGACCCTGTCTCTTTCACAATCAAGATTTTATATGTTAATGTTATAATGGCATTCTTTTTACATACTAACTCAAAAGAGCAGAGTACAGAAATAAAACACTTTCTTTTGAAGACAGTTAATTCCCTTAAATGACAAATCCAAAGCAGGCACTGGATGAGTATGAAAAAAAGTTTTCAGTGCACTTGCTCTTTAAGTACACTTGCTAAAGAATCCAGAAACAATGTGTTTGAATACAAAATTTCTTCTGCTCCAACCCCCCAGAATCAGTTGGCTGTTACTTGTAGTATTTCTCAAAATATCAGCTACCAGGTAAATTCCTCTCCTGCTCCTCCCTCAGCTGTGCCCTCTGGCTGTTTCTATGCCTCCACCAAAGCTCTGGAACCTGATCCACCAGCTGCTTCCAGGCCTGCAGCCTGTTTTCCAGCACCGCACACCGACCTGGGGACCACAGCATTGCCCCATGGCCATGCAAGCTTTCTCCATGAGCTGCTTTGGTCAACATGAGTAATGGGGTGCCAGGGCTGAGTCAGGTCTGAACAGCCTGGATAAGCCCTCTCCCTGGACCTAAACGACAGTCCTTAAACATGCTCCCAATGTGATTTTAAACTTCACTTCATCATCATGATAGGCTACAAATGATCCTTCTATGAACATAATATGCAAGATAAAGAAGATAAAGTACTTTAAGAAATGCTATGGCAAATACCAGTGGGAAATGGGACATAAACCAGTAAGGCCACTTTGTCAGCTGCCCCCCAGGGTTGCCCTCCACCATGCACGTGTAGCTGGCAAAGAAACTCTTACAGAGACATGCATAAAAGAGTGGGCAGAAGACCCCTCTTCTTGTTAACTCATTCCTCATTTTCAGTTTTACTTACGATTGAGTGAGTGCTCCTCCAATGTTTGGATATATATATTGTTCCATAGAGTGGAAACAGATGTATCAAACCTACTTTTTTTTTTTTTTTTTTTGCCTTGCAATTCTGGCTTGCAGACTTCTGTTTACCTTAATGAATTTTGTTTGCAGAGTTGACTGGCATCAGGTTAAGCAGGTATTGAAAAGTGATATAACGAACTAATCAACTGTTAACAGGTATAGAAGCCCTGACAAGGAATAGTCTGATACTCGTTCATGATGAGATTCTTTCTGATAAAGGGGAACAGAGAAGTGTAGGACCAATTTATGTATAAATTGGTCACATTTTCACACCTAGCCCCAATTATTTAAAAAGGGTTTAACATTATATTTATATTGATAAGCTTAACAATGTTGAACCACGACTCTGGGATGATCTGTTACAATTCACATCCAAAGCGACCAGAAGGGATAATTGGAAACCCTCCAGCATTTCAAGAAATAGAATCAGCTTTGAAAAAGATGAAAACTGCCGTATAAGTTCTGGCTTCTGCTGAAATTATAACATAAATTCCGAATGAAGGATGGCCAAGAATAATTCAACGATTACAAATTCCCCTCTAAAGACAGAGGGAATGCTACAAGATTAGAGAAATAGAGTCATCCCAAACATCTCCAAAGGAAGAAAGAGATTGTAATGACTACAGCATGACTGGGACATTCATAGACTAGCACTGATTGATTGGATGCAGTTTTTAGCTGCATAATCTGGTGAATGCTACGAATATTAATAGTTGGCTATATAAATAGAGAAGATACTTGCCAAACAATTATGGAAATCCTTATACTCATAAGCAATATGTAAGTTAACCTTAAGGTATATTAGGCTGTCTCTAATGGGCTACAATAATTTTGACATCTTCTCCAAGGCAAGAGCAACCATAAATGCCTAACTGATTTCCTGTACAGGCCAAGCCAGCAAGGACAGCCTGTCACATGCAAGTATCTCAAACAATCAGAAACTAAATATCGATCCTCACCCCACACACACTTTAGCCAATGTGATTGTGATTCCTCCTACTTCTGTTTTCAAGAAACAATTCAGACAGTGAGGAGGAAGCTCTTCTCAGTACTGCCTACTGGCTGCAGAGAGACCAAGGTGAAGCCACATACAGGCTTTAAAAATATATTATAAAGGAAGGTAGGGAACACCACCACCTACAAAACAAGCCTGTATGTGTGGAGAGGCATGGTGAACATATCCCATTCTCCCAAACTCAACACAGAAGTACAGGTGCCAGCAAATGTTGATGCTGGTGGCAGCAGCCTGGGCGGTAGCACCTTAGGTCTTATGGCAACAGTATACACAGGGAAGAGTACATGTTGTCACTATCGCCTTCTCTTTTCCATCTCTAGCCACTGTGAGGACAGCCCATGCTGCTGTCCTCATTCTTCATGCATCTCCATCCCATCTTCAGCTCCTCCCCATTCCCTCCCTCCTACAGGAGTGGTATGACCAAGGTTAACCCTGGACTGACATCCTTACCCAGCAAAATTTAACATTGCATATGTGACTGAGGAGCCTTGAGTTGTCACAGGTCAGCTCTTTGCTTGTAAATGAGAGGCTTTTTGGCCCATGACAGATCTAGAACAATAAAATGAACTGCAACCAAGTGAAGACATTATTTTCTCCCAAAATTATTGGTAAACCGGCAGACTAGAAAATATATCCTTTGAGGATGAAGACATTTTATTGTTTCAAGCCATATTTTCATTTAGATTAAAAGTAAATGATAAAATCAAGACTAAAAATGAAATTGAATGAAAATTCAAAACAAAGACAAGTGAAATAAAACTACGTTTCTGTTTCACAAACATCAGGATGAAACACTATGAATAAAAACAGTGAAATTTCAAACTTGGAAAACACTGCACTCAAGATTTTCTGGATGATTTTACTACCTTTCTTCCTCTCTGTGAGCAACTTTGTTCAGCCAAGAAGAATTTAAAAATATTTTACCACTACTGATTCTTTGTTTTTCACACACACAAATATAACAAAGGATTAATATTAAAAGTTTTGCTCTACTCTTCTTGTAAACCAGCACATAGGCACTTACACAGCTGATCTAGAGAGTTGTTAAACACTCACATGAGCTGTTGATGACAAATATGAAATTAGACCTCATCTTTGGAGACCTGCTGATGACAATGCTAAGTCCCATCCTGAAGCAAGCTGCAGGGGTGTCTGCTGTGCTACTGCTTCCCCCCACCAGAAAACATTAACTCCTAATCAAATCCATGTGGTTCTTTAGGTGCACATAGCAATAGTACCATAGCCCTTTCCAGCATGCACTTGTTGACATAAGCAACACCAGTCATCTCTGCTGGCTCTCCTCCAGCTCCCTGGGTGGTGAGGTGTGTGGAGTATTTTGCTACCATGGCCCTTGCCTAGTCTTGGAAACCTCTCAAACTCCTAAAGGAGTTTTGTACAGCATCCATCGCTGATACTCCAGCCTCATTTTAGCTCTTTTGGGGGGCAGGTCCCCACTTGTGCCAGTCTGTAAAGTTTGGTTTGTAATTGCCAATATCTGCCTGCTAAGTACAAGCCAAGCCTGGTTTTCTCATGAAAACCAGGTCATCCATTCTATATATGCCTATATATATAGGCATATATGGAAGGGAATATAGCCATATATAGAAAGGATGACCTATATATATATTCACTGAGATATATAGAGATACCTGAGTATCCAAGTGCTTATATGTTCATAAACAATGCCATTTCACTTCAAAACTACAATGCCAGCACCTTGTTTCTAAGGGATTTTCAGGGGTGTGCACATGTGCTACTGAGTGGGATGGGAAGAGTCAATAATTCATCATGGCCTTCAACAGGGTACTCCTTAGAGGACCTCTACAGTACATCACTGACATTTATTAACAGATTCTTAGATGAATCTCCTTGAAAAGTACAAGACAGTATTATTACTGTCCCATTTTAAAGAGGTGAAACCTGAGGTGGGTATTTAAAGATACATGCTACTGCACTGAGGCATTACACAAACTAGCAGAGACAGACTCCAAGTGATTTTTCACTCCCATGGTAAAACTGTACTGGAGTGCATTTCTACAAGAATTTTCACTCACGGCTGGCAGGAAGGAACAACAAAGGTGTAGCCCATGTAGTCTATGTGAAATTAGTCAGAAATTTTCATTTTGCAGCCTTTGGCAGCAGGTGGGCAGAATATCCCTTCAGAAAAGCAAAACCAACCAACCAACCAACCAAAACAAACAAACAAAAACCTATCATCACAAAAACACCATCACCACAAAAACAGACTATTTAAAATGCTATCCTGGTCAGACATAGAAAGAAATCTGAAAAAGTAACTAAATACAATACTGCAAAGTTTGTAGGGTTGTAGCTCTTTGCTTTGGAGGTGGTGCTGCCCCTCTCCAGCCTTGGATAATGCTAAATCCCAGAAGCAATCTGTCATCTCTGAGAAACACCACTGCATTATATTTATACTTTTCCTTTTTAATTATTCTTTTTCCCATGGACCTACAGTGGGAACTATGCCACTTGGGTCAGAGCTGCATAGATTTTAAAATATTCACATCCTTGCCATCAGGAAACAGAGACCTGCGCAGTGCAATGGGAAGGACAGTAATCAGTATTCATACATACCTCTCACAGGAGCTTTAGTATGTAACTCTACAGCATCTAAAATCTTCCACATCTCTTAGTCTGATGTCCTAAATATTGACAAGTGTCCATCACGGCCAAAGCTGCACTTCAGGCCAGCTTTTCTTCAGGCCAGCCAAGGGCAGGGTGTCAGCCAGGACCATTGTGGTCCTCTCAGATACAGTGCAGGTCCTCCTCCACGTCCCCAGAGAGAAAAAATTAAAACACAATATTTAAACATTTCTGTCAGCCTTTGAAAAACAAAAACATGGCACTGTACTGTCTGGATCTCAGCAGGAATAAATCCAGTGGAGACGCAGTACCAAAAAAATCTAAGTTTTCAATAGGTAAGATCCAAGTCACTTCCCCCCTCCCCTTCTTTTATCATGTCATTGTTAAATACAGCATGTAACAATTCCAAGTGAAGACAAACTTTGTCCTGGTAGTTTCTGTATCTCAATACTGTACATTATTATTTCATACATTTCCAAAAGACTTGTTGGATCTCCGAATAATCCAAAAATATGAAGTAGGGCAAGACATTCCTGCAGTTCATCTTCACAAAACATGATGTCACTTATGTACAGACTCTTAATCCTATTCCTCCTCCTATTTTCCTTTCAGATGTGTGTTTTGTATGGAGTTATCCATCACACAGCACGTTGTCAGTGAAATGTGTTTTTGCTGTGTGTGTATTCTGATAAAATGAACCTAATGCATATGTAAATCTGCCATCTCAGGAAAAGTGTGCAGAAACACATTTGACTTGAAATCTCTCACAGAAGAAAGATTTAAGAAGGGTAGAGATGAAAACTTCCCCCATCTTGAGACTGAAGTGGAAGCCCTTGAGATCTGAAGAAACCCAGTCCTTGGGAAGAAAACCCAAAGGTCGGGGTACCTTTTTGGCCCAGACGCTGCAGTGCCCCTGGCTCTCCCACCACTCCCCTGCACCCATTGCAGAGCCCAGAGCTGGCAAGGCAAGGGCCCTCGCCCAGCACACCAGTGCTGATGGCCCTGTCTGGAAGGGCAGGTGATGGAGCAGTGAAGCTGCGGCTTCGAGCAGGGGGAGAGCAGTGGCCTGGGGCAACAGCCCTGTAACCTTGTCAGAGCACTGGGCAGCCTCGCTAATAAAATGGTGCAGACAGCCACTGCAAACTGCTCGCCAAGCATTGTGCTGCTAGGGACTGGCAAAGTGTGGCCATGAAGACCTCACTGTGAAAAAAGCACAAACAGATCCTGAACACGGGAACGTGGATTTAGCTCTTTGAATATATATATTTTTTTCCCTCCGAAGGTAAAAGCCATCAGCTCTTTTGAATGAACTCTTAAATATAAGCATTTACAATAATTTGTATGAAAAACAATTTGAGGAAAGGATTTAAAGATATCATCCAGCAAATTGCTTTGTTGACAACAGACAGATATTAAGTGCAGTTTATCCTGGCCATAATTAGGCACCACTTTCCCAGCTTTGTGATCGTAACTTTTTTTTTAATCATTTTTTAAAGAGTTTACAAAAACACCATAACATTAACAGGCACCTTTTGAAAAGATGAAAAACAGGCATATAAGGACATTAATGAAAAGTTCATTTTAAATTAAAAAAAAAAAAAAAAATCATCTCTCTCACAAATAACTAATGTTTACTCAAAATAAAATGTGAAATACCAATGTGAAAGCAAGCCAGTAAGTTATTACTGATGGACAAGTACATATGTGTATGCAACTTGTTGTCTGTATGAACAAAATTTGCAGGTATAAGTATCCATAACACAGGAACAAATTTCCTTTTTATACAATTACTTACCTGCTGTTCTTTTTTTTTTTTAAAAAAAAAAAAAGTAAAGTATTTCTTAATCCTTAGCCCAAATTTCAGGAGTCAGACTTGATGATCCTTGTGAGTCTTTTCCAACTTCAGATATCCTGTGATTCTATGATTGAAAATCCAAGTTTAGATTATATATCTTAAATGTTACAGACTACATATGAAAAAAAAAAAAAAAGGCTTTCTGTTCTGTAACACTGTTTTTAGGATCAGCTGATGGTTTTGTGTAAATCTGCAGGCTTTGAAAGGATGGAGGCTATGTTTAACAGAAGAAAAATGCAAACCAAAGCTGTCTGTTTATAAAGTGTTTTTATGAAAGCAAAAATGTATTTTTGGTTGCAAAGTGGAAAATATAAATACGAGACCTTTGTGATCTGAAAATATGGTAGTTTTTAAGCTGCACCTTTTAAAAGAATATTTCAAAAAATGAAAACCTGATGCTGTGTCTTGCTGTTTAAAGTAACAAGGTACATCCTTCTTTACAGCAAGTAATATGCTAAATCACTTGTACCACATCTTTCTTGGAGTATGCTGTGCCTAAGTTCAGTGAAAGGCTTTGTTTTGGTTCCTAAGTGTTTTCTTGTTTATTTGAAATGGTAGTATTTACATCACATAGCTTATTAACTCTAATCACCCAGTTCAGTAACTTAAAAAAGACAGAGTTGTCTACTGACATTGATCACAATGCAAAAAGCCATAGTAAAAAGAGTCTAATTAAATATTTTTGTAAATTTAAAAAAAAAAAAAAAAAGTAAAAGTAAAAGGTGGGAGATCAGAGACTTTGCTAGAACATTGACAAATGTGTTAATGTTTTTGCAGCTCTCATATTATTTCATGGGAGGGTACATGGGAGGGTACATTTTCAAATATATTTTTAAAATTGAGTATAAAAACCACTCATCATTTTATATAAGGAGTTGAAAAAGAAAAGGCAATACGATCCACTTGCTGAAAACTCAGTGAGTGACAGTTTAAAATTTATCTGCAGGAAAAGGTGACTTTCCTTCATTCATGGGAACTTCTTTTCCTTTTAGTCATAACCATCTGTTGATCATTTCATTTTATGAGATTATTTTTGAAATAGAAACACTATACATTATGACTTTTTCTCCAAATATAGTATTGTTCAAATTTCAAAAGACCCTACATTTGAAAACTAACACTTAATACTTACTGCTCTTTACAAAATATTCTTGGCAGAAGGTTAGAAACTGACATTTCCAACAGAAAATAATGCACTGTCATATAAGAAAACTGCAGGCTGTGATTTTTAACACATGTATCTATTATTTTAAACATGAAACAATGCATCAATTTGACATTAACTTATATAATAGGGACAGAAAAGGATAATGCAATTTTCAGGGGCTATCTACATTTAATTAACGAGCAGCAGCCGCCTGTAACAAAAACTAAAACTTGCTTGTACACCTTCTATCATGCATTATTGAAACACACAATGTCATTATATGAAATAATAAGTGCTTAAACAGAAGCAGCAACTAATAAATGCAGACACAAAACTTTCATAAAAGTTTGTAAATACAGTATCGTATGGAAATTCTGATGCACATTAGCTCTCATATGCACTGTAAAATGTTTTATTATGAAAAAAGTGGGTAAGATACTTATCTTTTAAATTGGAGTTTAATATTTTATTAGTGCCAGGCACATAATTCTCATCAAATGGCAGGAATCTCTTTTTTTTTTTTTTTTTTGTATGGATATAAATGTCTAGAGTTTAATATTTCAAAGATAAGTACCTACTACTGCATCTATCACACTGCAACTTAATGGAATTTACTTTTTCTTAAATATTTATACTGTATGTGTGTTTGGTTGTCAAATGATTGTATAACTACTGAGGCAGAACTGATAAACTGGGCAACAATCTTGTGAATTATTATTTTGTAAATTTCAAATGTTTTAAATCTTGAACACGATAAATAAATACAAGCCTTAGAGAATTTTCAAATGTGTAATTTTATTGGAAAAACAGTATTCTATAATTGACAAACAAACAAAAAGTTCTGCTAAGTGAGCCCTAGATTGCAGAAATCATCTGACTTTCTCTAAACAAATTACATTTAAAGAAAAATAGAATGACATTAGTGAGAAATATTTCCTGATAATCCAAAATACACAGTAGTGAACAAATTAAACTGAGACCAGTCTCTGATATTTCCAGTGTAATGTACAGAGAGCATCATTCAGGCTCTGCAATACTGCAAACTATTTCATCAGTTCTGAGAAATGCTTTCTGATCCATGCTGATACAATTACCTAGCCTTTATTGGCAATTTAGACCTGCTTTTAGGGACATTTTAGAGCAAATGATGTTTTCTTGATATTTTAAAAAAGCAGCACTATTTGCTATACCTTTGGGATAAGGTAGAAATGGAGTTAGAGGCTCATTAAATATCTGATTGGTACAATGTGGTTTTTGTTACTGTGGACTAAACTACCAAAAATGAAGATATGTTCCTGGAGGTTCTGCTCCCCCTTGCAATCAAATGATATCTTTATTTGGAATATTTCTGTAAAATATCAGCTGGCCTTTACTACTACTGTACTACATACAAGAGTCCTAAAATCTGCCTATTAATTGAAGGATGTTGAAACTTACCTAGTAAATTTTTAATATGATTATATGTGAAGGGCATACCATATCTTCCTTTGTTCCTATAAAAATGTGATATCCAGACTATGACCAAGTGAGCTTGAATTCCTTTCGATGTTTCTGCGAGAAAAAAAAAAGTGAAGCAGTTACAGGTTAGCAAGAAAAACTAAAACAAGATGCTTTTATTTATTTATTTATTTATTTATTTATTTATTTTTAATAGGGATTGAACTGAAGTGACATCTGAAACTAGAGAACAATCTACCGAATGACACAAAGCTCAAAAACTCCTATCAGCTTGTCTTGCAACTGGAATAGCTTTAACCTAGAGACTTAAACACAGCTACGGTAGACTTAAATTTTAGGATTTCATTCAAAACCTGCTTTCCTAAGCATTTCCTAAGCAAAGCACTTAAATTGGGTCCTCTTGTCCTGATTACTTATAATAGCATATGCAGTCAAAAGTAGTCTCAAACTATAAAAAATGTCAACCAATCTATATTTTCAACTGGTTTCAATTTTTCCTCTGCTTCTGGAAAATTCACGAGTGTTTCTAAGCTCACTATATTACACAGCTATTTTTATGCCATATTGGTCTGAGTAAATAACAGGCAAGCAAGTGCAATAAGTCAGGAACATACCATTGTGATAAATAAAAGCTGATAATTTAAAACTCTTTTAGATAGAAGTGAGATGCCTTGTGAGAATACTACTGTGGTAAATAAAATCTGTTAATTTAAATCTTTTAAAATAGTGCTTCCTGCTGTTAGCATCCAACACACAATGTAGCACGACAATTATTCAACAGTCCTATAGAGGGGATGATAACATCACTGTCATTGTTATAGAAGGAAACTTTTGTACTACAAGTTTCTCAAAGGAGAAGGATCAAACCTTGCAAATGCTTACATAACTGACACGTATAAGCAATTTGGTATAAACAAACATATAAACTTTAGTTTTAAAGCACAGACATTTTAGCTCTTTCAGTCTGAATGGTTAATGGACAGGCAGGGCAATTATCAGAAATTCACGTATTTGAAATCAAATACTCGTCAACCAGATGAAGAGAGATTCTGAAGCCCCAGTTTTGGAAAATTGTAGTCATCAGATATTATCCTTCCACTCTGAGTTTCACAGTTAGCAAATTTCTGTTCTCCTTTAAAAGAAAGGAAAAAAAAAAAAAAAAAAAAAAAAAAAAAAAAAAAAAAAAAAAAAAAGCAGGAACAACAGGCAAACTCATAGATACAAGTGTATTGTGTATTTCACATGCAATGTATGTTACCCATGCTGCCAGGAATGAAATTAGAGGCACAGTCTTACAAAATAATATCAGATATTTGGGAAAAACAGCAGCAGCTGAACATACCAATTATGTTGTAGAGCTCAGAACTTGGTAGCAGAGGGGCTGCAGGACACCATTTGGGCAAAAGACAGAAATCTCCACCGTTTTGAGAGGAGGGAGGTGGAGAACGAAGTCCATACCCAGTGCAGCAGGTCCTGGCACTACCAGAGGGGATGGGAGTGGCTCCCAGTTAGAGAGCTCACAACTAAGTCAGAGGGTGGAAATTTCGCAGAGGCTGCACTGGGAAGGTGAAACGAGCTGCAAAGCACAGTATGGGATGGACAATGCTCCTATGACCAGACACAAAGGAGATCTATTTGTTTCCCTGTGCATTTAAGTAAAGGAGCAATTCCACAGTGACAGATCACAGGCATTAACAGTGCCCCTGAAAAGCACAGAAATCCTCCTGCACTGGGCTACTGAAGAGAATGGGAGGACCTGTGAGCATTAGAGCGCTCCTTCCTTTGAGGAGTATACAAATATTGCAGCCATATCTGAGGGCCACACCGTTCCCAGCAGCATCCTGGTAGATCAGAAACACCAGTGCCATGATCAAGCAGCCAGCTCTGCATAGATTTTAGACCACTGCCTCAGCTAAGTTTGACAGTTTGGAGGAAAAAAAAAAAAAAAAAAAAAGAAAGAAAAGAAAAGAAACAAAAACAAACAAACAAACAAACAAAAAAACACTGTTGCAATGCCATACGGCATCTGTATTAACATGAGCAAATTATTTTGGTAGGGATTCAATTTCATAAATGTGGCTACAAAGGCTGTTCCATGACCTCTATAATGTTTTTTTCCTTCTCACCAAAATGAATAAAAACTTTACGATATGTTCAGCACAGTACTTAAGTATTTGTTTTGTTAATTTCTTAAAACAAATTGGATTCCCAGTAAATACAAAACTTGGACAGCTGCATTAAGCAAGCAGTGGGGAAGCAATCTCATAATGATTATCATGCAGAAGTGCACCACAGAAGAATTCCCAGAATTTCATCTAAACTGTTATTTTCTCTATTATAAACCTTCTATAAAACCCAATATAAAAATTCCTGAAGGAAGAGAGAGCATTTCTAAATATTTGCAAATACCCTCCAATTATTAAAGAAGTATGTGAAGGATGAGATGTTACCAAACAGCAGAATTAGGAGATATGGTCTCTCTCCTTATTTTATCACCTTGCGGGGGAATCAGAGCAATTGTTACCATTTTCCTTCCAGCTGGTAGTCAGGGGTTGGACAATCCAGCTTGTGACAAACGAACCCCATACAACAGACCACTCACTCGTCACAGGTTCCTGCGTGAGCTGACTCCATGCATGACACTATCTCTGTGGAGCTTGACCCCATGGCACGCCTATTCTACACAGTGAGGCTCTGAGACTCCAGACAGCAGCATGCACTGGGTGAAAATACCAGAAGTGGTAGTCTTGTGGTTTCAAAGTTACAACACATTAAAAAAGTGAAATTCAATACAAGCCCTTTGTGCCAGGGATTTTGCATAAGGATTTTTGTGATCTTCTTTATCAAAATTTGCTTATCCGTGGCCTGAGGGCAGGAGAAGACAGGGGTGGCTAAAGTGTCTGATGTTCTCACCAGATATACAGATACCAACATACAGCCCCTGTGTTGCCCCAGCTGCCATGCACAGGGAACTCCTCACCTGTTGTCTCTCACCTTTTGTATGGATTGTGTCTTTCAGAAAGAAAATAGCTTTGCACAGCAATTTTCATAACACTTCAAGGGGACTCAGCAAGCTTTCTGCAGTGATATATGAACTCACTCCCCTTGGTACTGCCATAAGGGAGGGCAGCGAGGAAATATCCCATACAACTGATTGCGTTAGAACAACCACAACTCTAATTATCATTTATTTAACCTTGAAAAAAAATCCCACTGTAAAGCAGAATAATAAAAAAAAAAGCCTTAAAAATAAAATCTGTCATCCCATGGAGCAGCCCTTTGCGGATTTAACAGCTAAGGCAGACTCCCAGGAAACAGAGGTTTGGGATCCTTCCAAAAGAAAAGATCCAGCCAAAAAATTGAAATCTCTCTTCTGTGAGTAACTAATTAGACTTTGACAAGCCTTATAGCCATTCACATCCCTCCACAGGCCTCCTCAGGACATGTTTGTACATGCAACACTATTTTGGAGAGCTCAGCAGCCCCTGGGAAGGAAGGGCTGCATCCAGGCAGGGCCTGGTCAGGCCTTGGGCTGCGTGAAGCCAGTGCTCAGGAAGCAGCCTCCCAGCAGAGCTGTTTGGCTTGGGCACAAGGCTGTGGTGACACTTCTCCATGGCCAGGGACAGCTCAGTGATTTTTTCACCTTGTTCCTTTCGATTTTTGCTTCCACAGTCCTATTCAGCCCAGGTAGGGCTTGATCTGAAGTGGATCCATTTATCCTTGTTCCTTGTGCTCTCCACAGAGGTCACTGCAAAATGGACTCCTTAGGAACCGAACAGTGTCCAGTGCTGACAGACCCCTACCTCCTTGCAGGCCGAAATCACAGAATCACAGAATCAGAATTTCTAGGTTGGAAGAGACCTCAAGATCATCGAGTCCAACCTCTGACCTAACACCAACAGTCCCCACTAAACCATTTCCCTAAGCTCTACATCTAAACGTCTTTTAAAGACCTCCAGGGATGGTGACTCCACCACTTCCCTGGGCAGCGCGTTCCAATGTCTAACAACCCTTTCGGTAAAGAAGTTCTTCCTAAGATCCAACCTAAAATTCCCCTGGCGCAACTTAAGCCCATTCCCCCTCGTCCTGTCACCAGGCACATGGGAGAACAGACCAACCCCCACCTCACTACAGCCTCCTTTGAGGTACCTGTAGAGAGCGATAAGGTCACCCCTGAGCCTCCTTTTCTCCAGGCTGAACAATCCCAGCTCCCTCAGCCGCTCCTCGTAGGGCTTGTTCTCCAGGCCCCTCACCAGCTTCGTTGCCCTTCTCTGGACTCGCTCGAGCACCTCGATGTCCTTCTTGTAGTGAGGGGCCCAAAACTGAACACAGTATTCGAGGTGCGGCCTCACCAGAGCCGAGTACAGGGGGACGATCACCTCCCTAGCCCTGCTGGTCACACTGTTTCTTACACAGGCCAGGATGCTGTTGGCCTTCATGGCCACCTGAGCACACTGCTGGCTCATATTCAGCCGACTATCAACCATCACTCCCAGGTCCTTCTCTGCCTGGCAGCTCTCCAACCACTCATCTCCCAGCCTGTAGCTCTGCTTGGGGTTATTGCACCCCAGGTGGAGGACACGGCACTTGGCCTTGTTGAACTTCATGCAGTTGACCTCAGCCCAAAAGTGGAATCCACAATACACCATCCAACAACTTCACAAATCTATCAGCCTTTTAGCACCCAGCTGACACAGGAAGATGCAACTGTCAGCCCACTCACCATTTAATGGTAGCTCATCTTCTGTGGAGGCTGGTTATGGACCTCATACTCTTTCCTTGAGGACTGAAGAGCATGAACCACCAGACTGGTATGATATCTGATCACAGTCAGTAGCAGAAGTAAAGTTCAGGAGGACATGGTGACCTCCTGCAAGCCCCATGTAATGCTCATGAGTAGACCCTGTAAAACACAGTCCCATATGTATGTAAAGTCACACACAGAACACAAGAAATTCTGATTTCTTGCAGTGTAGTAAAATATGCCCTTTTTTACACAGAAAAGACCACAGAAACTAATGACTTTCCACATTTCTTGGCCTAGGAGAGCAAAGCGGAAATGATGCAACTTTCTGCATTTCAGTAACAACAAAAATTACACTGCAGTAAAATGGAAATACTATGCAGGTTAATCCAAACCATAACTCAGTACTTTCTCAAAAGTAGTAGAATTTACCTATTGACTGCCTTATTTTTCATTTTTATTTTTTTAACTATATAAACACCTTAAAAAAAAAAAAAAAAAAAAAAAAAAAGTGTACTTTTCACTGCTGGATCCCTAAGTACCACCTGTCTTCTGTATATCTATTTTTAAGACAGTAAATGCTGCAGATTGAAACTGTCCGTACTGTTTGTAACCCACAGCACTGAGTCAATTGCCAAGACTAACTAGATAAATGAACAAACAATAATGATTTCAGTGATACTAGCTCATATTTACACTGAACTATTATTTCAAATGATGTTTGATGTTTGCTACTATACCACTGTGGATTTATACACATTATAACATGCAATAAAAACGAATGTCAAAGAATAAAGGGAAACACAGTAGAGATGATACATTTTTCCATCCGAGTAAAATGTCTCCAGATTTGATATTGGTAAAGTGAAAACTGTGCAAAGTAATACAATAAATGAAAATGAAATGGGAAAATCTCTTTCATTTGTGCCTTCCCTCTATCAATGAAGTTTTCCTGCTGTTTGGTGATATATTAACCATGAGGGAAAACTGATCTTTTGTTTGAAGCAGAAAGGAAGGAAGAATAACCATTAACACAAAATGACAACAGTTTTAATCTCCAAAATATACTGAAAATACAAACAAATATTTTGCATGATTTTTAAGAAATACATATCTGGTAGATGAAGGTATAAAATAGATGAATACGCCACAAGGCACTGCTTTTCTGTGGAAGTGCAGTGCCAGATGACTGTGCACGCTTTCTTTATCTAGAATGCTTTCTTTCCATGGAGTCATAGCCACCTAGTATTTTACATTCCTTGCACTGCATCAGGGTTATAGTACTATGGTACAAAGTTATTCAGAAACCTGATTGGCCATGTTCCTGCAATACATTTTCCTAACCCCAAGATAAAGATCCATGCATCTCTTTACCCTTTAAACAAAAAAGCTATTGTAATAGCATGTAGTGTGATGCATGGCATGAATACCAAAACATGTACATGCACTGCTAAACTGTTTAAGTATGGAAGAAGTAGTGTCTAATAGCATCAGGAAATTGAAATTTAAAAATTTTTCTCACTCACTTATTTGATGAGAACTGGGCTGCTGACAGGTGAAGCAGAAAGTCATTTTTCAAGTTAAATGCCAAGTGGTTATATAGCATAATATTCAGTCAAAATTAACCACCTCACTGCTGCATTGACATGCAGCATATTTAATGGCAACTGTTTCTGCAAAGAAAACTATAGACCTTGGGGAGTTCTAGGAAAATGGAAAGAAATTCTTGCTAATACTTCAGTTACTTGCTTGAAACAAAGAATGATAGTGTACCCTAACTCATGGCAGACAGAACAAAACATAACAATTTGTCAAAATTATAAATATTATATTTTAGAAAATTTAACATGCAGATTTCATTTTTAAGTAATCAAATGTGCCAAACTAGCGTATAAACCAGGCTGGATCCACAGCACAGTTTAGTCAGAGAAGAAAGGCTTTTTGATGCATTTCCAAAAGTTTTTCCTAGCACCTCAAGTGCAATCTCAGGGCCCTGGTCCTGCAAAAACAACATACACGAGGTTTTGGGGCTCATTATCACCTCTGAGGACTTCATAAAGCTCAGCTTCAAGGCTACAGATTGAAAGAGAAAATCTCTCTCTGCTGGGATCTTTGCTTTGATCTTCTGGATTTAATCTGAACTTAATCTTTAAAGCACAAACCAGTAAGATATATTTTGCTTTCTGTATACCTTTTGGAGTTATGGTGAGTTTAATGCGTAACGTAGCTGGTCCTTAGCCCTGAAGCAGATGCTTCCATTTTGGGATTGCTTTTCAACTATTTTGTTCATGTGTTTTCCTTCTTTGTCTTCAAAATATAGTACTAATTTAATGCAAAAACGTATTACTGGTACAGGCTGCAAGGAACTACATTTCTTCTCATTATGCCAAAAATAAAATAAAATAAATAAAAAAAATCCTAACCCATACAAGGAAAACTTTATTGCCCAAATAATCAGAATATATAAAAAATAATTCAGAGATAAAGGGCACATACTCTTTCAAAGAGAGGACTGTAAATAGAATCTTAAAATGAGAATAAACTCCTAAGTGTAATAACAAAACAGAGGGAATGGCAGGCAGTAGCACACTAAAAAATGAATTTATTTTTCTAGCCTTTCCTCATAAAAATTTACACTACATGTGGTAAAATTAGAAAGGAGGAGAGCAAAGAAGAACCCCCAGAAATTAGCTTTGGTGATATTTCTGTCTTTGAGGAACATTTAGGCTGAATTCGGAATGATTTTTATCCCCTGTGCCACAAAAGGACGCCAGCTCGCCCTTCCACCACAGCCATTATGAACAGGGACTGGGGCAAGCCCCCAGCAGGGGGAAACTGGGCAATGGGGGAACGGGTGGATATAGCATGTGGGTTTTGGGTATTGCTTGTCTTCGAACAGAAGGATTGAGAGACTCGTGGCAGGTAGGGTGACAGAGTGCTGGGTGACAGAGGGAGAATTGGAATTTTCTTGAGAATAAGCAGAGCAGAGGAAAAAATCTAAATCAGCAATCTAACCCAGAGAAAGTCCTCTGAACTAAATGCAGAGAAACTCTTAAGGCCAAAGATCTGCTTGTCCTTTCTCATCAGTAAAGTCAGGCTTCATAAATGAGTATATTGTGAAAGGAGATTATTAACAAGAAAAGCTTAGATGGCTATTTGTATATATCAAAATTCTTTCTTCTGCCTTGATAGGATCAAGCAAATAATTCCTCAGAAAGTCACAAAGCTATTCAACAGGTGAACAGCTGCCAAGATAATTTCAAAACTCTACATTATGGTCTATCATGTAACTCATGTTTGCTCAGTAAATATTATTCTCTTGGGACATCTCATGCAGAGAAACAGATGCCAGTTGATGACCCAACCTTTTCCTGGTCTTTCACTCTTGTTTATGTACAAGAAATACGGGTAGATATTTATAAATAGAAATTACTCAAGTCTCACCAAAGTGATGTTTCCTTATGTTCTGCTCCTCTTCTGTGCAATATATCTGAGGTTTTGCTGGTTGAACTCCAGGGTGGGGGGGTTGTGGGGGGGGGGTGGAGGGGGAGGGAATTGTAGTTAATGTGTGTGAAACTATCACGAGGATTTATTGGGTATAGGAAGAGTAAAAACCATAGATTTGTATAATTTTTACTAGGAAAAAAAAAAAACAAAAAACAAAACAAAACAAAACAACAACAAAAAAAAAACAGAGATGTACTGAGCTGGCAACAACAGTAAGATGAAAGGAAATCATGAAATTCTTCATAGTATTATATGAAAATTGTCAAAGTGTTGGGATGCCCCAATCATACACGAACCAGTTGAAAATAAAGTGTATTTATACTGAATGTTTTTCAGCATCTTTGGACAGTAGCTTAGCTTTGTTATAAGCTCTAATGTTCCACAAAATACTGTTTATTTTATCTTGTCATATAATATAGTAATAAAAGAATTGTAAATGTATCTTATTTATCAACGTGTCTGCATGTCTGGGTTATCACAGGAGACATGGGTTGTTTTTCCTTGAAGTAACTGAAATGTCTGGTGGTTACTTTAGATGAAGACAGGAGCAGCAAAAAGCACTACAGAGATATTCCTCCTGGTCGTTGAATGTGAAGCTTCTTACCAATTATATCTTAAACACAGTTATTAGAATATGGTTTAAGGGGGTTTGTGACAAAATGTGAATACATCTGAAATGCACATCATTATTAGCAGTATCTAGTAATGCTGTATTACATGCTGGAATTTATGTAATAAAAATGTTAAACAGACGGTGATTGGATTTGTTTACAGGATCAAAAGAGGTGAATTGGGATGAACCCATGAGTAACTTGCCTTGGAGGAGTCTGCTCTAACTGGATATGGATGGATTGGAGCTGGAAGAAGAGACTGATTCAAAGTGACTGTAAAACATTACTCACTTATATTATTACTTGGAGTATATCAACTATCATGAGTAAGTTTCTTCATGGTCAATCAATATCACACTACTAATAAAATATTTTTAATGTGAGTCATGGAACCTGCTCTTGCAGAAAGGGTGGGAGAAAATGAAAGAAAGCACCTAGGGGAAAAAAAAAAAAAAAAAAAAAAAAAGAATACGATAATCCCTTTCTCCACAGAGCAGGAGTGGAGACAGCCAAACCATCAGCCACACTGATCACAGAACCCACCCAAATGGGGCCAGCACCATGTAGAAGTGAACCCCACACTCTGCCATGTCCCCGAGTTTGCTCTGGTGCACCAAGAGGCAACTTCACACGTTGGAGGCACCCTCACTGCAAAGAGACTACAGACACCCATAGCTCTGATTCTTAGCCTTGTCGCTGACTGCATGTTCTTCCCTCATGCCTTACCCACTATAAATGCACAACTGTGGTCCTAACACTTTAGAACTCCATTAGTGACCCTGACTAACACACATTATTTCCTTTGCTGTATTTGTAAGCGAGAACTCTCAAGATTTCCATATAGTTGCTATTTCAGTTAAGCAGCTCAAAGTTATTTCACAGGAGTTTGTATTAAATTCTGTGTCATGAATGCCTGTGTGTGTGGATATATGGATACATATACATATGAAGAATTTCTGCAGAACATTTAGCACTCATTAAAATCAATTATCTCTTAAGATTGAATAATAACTCTAGAGATTAAAAACAGGAAAAGACTCTAAAATGAAAAAATCTGAAAAATAGAGAGAGATGCATAATGGCAACACAGACACATTTTTTCCTCCTAGAAAGCAGGGGTCAAACTTTTAGATTCGTGGCAGCATTTAGTAGTAATCTGAAAAACATATTCATTCAGCAATAGCTAATGCCTTAATTTACTTTCAATGGAGTTTGACAGTGAAATCTGTATTTTAAGTTTTGATAAAAAGCTAAAATGAGCAGAATTTCTGTTAAAATTGGCAAGATGCATTAGCGTGACCACTAAATGAATGGCACTTTTCAAAATAAGTTTGCAATTCTATTAATTCAGTATATATATACATATGGTTTTTGCTACCTGACACAAAGGTTGATGTTAATGCCTGACCTTTTATTTAGTCTTTGAAACGCTCTTTTTGGGTAAGATAGTTATTTCCCCATGCTAATTATATCATGATCTATAAATAAATCAATACAAGACTAATAGTACATAAAAAGTTGTACTACTAGGCCTTTAATATCACAATTTTTCCTGTCATTAAGGTCTATTGATACAGAAGCAGTAAGTTACTCTCAAGAATTTGTAACTGTAAATGCCGAAGTTGAATTTACAACCATAGCTGTGTCCCTCATGCTGTCATATATCACTGATGTACAGGTCTATCAATATATATGATTATTACTTCTATTTCAGTGGGTTGCTTTAAAGATATAGAGGACCTTTATATCAATCACTTCTTCAAAAATAAGACTTTCTGTGCTGTAGGTCTTGTGCTGACCTTTCAAAAGAGTGACTATTACCCATAAAGAGCTTGATCAAGAAAACTCCATTACTATTTTTTTTTAATATAACTTAAGTAAACCACCAGCAAAAATCTACTGATTAGCTTCTCTCTTCCTCTCTCTACCATGAAAATACACTGATTAGCTTCACCACTCGTCCTACTCCAAATAACTGCTGTCAGCTTTGATATAAGACTTCCACTTCATTGTCATGCAATGCTTGCTCTTGTCTTGGATTTTTTTAATTTTTACTTTTAATTATGATACCTGGGTAGATGCATAGAAATATGAAGCATTCAAAAGAAGAAAAACAAAACAAAACAAAAAACTTACTGCCAAACTGGGCAATAGTAAAAGGTTTTCTTCTCCCTGGAAAATACTTCCATGTTGTTCCTGGCTTATGCTTAAATGAAAGGAATGGGTTAGGGATAACACAAAGTAATTTAAAGGACTTACCCTGCAATACATAGCATTGCCCACAGCTACACCTTGCAATCACCCAGTTCATATTTTAGGTCCTGACATAAGAGTTCATAGTATTTTACAATTCTATGTTCCATGTCAGTGGCTGACTGTGGAGTTGAATATCAGTCCTATTTAAATCTGCAAGAAAATAGCTGCAGGTGACATAACCTTTCATGTAGTACCACTGTGTACATATACAAATAATTGAGGCTCTTGACCCTGTCTACGCACATACAACTGTAAGTACAAACTTGACATTTTGATACTGCTTGTAGCCTTTCCCGTTGTTATTTTCCGTTTCAATAATCCATTGCAGGTAGAAAAATGAAAGAAGGAAGCATGAATGATTAATGCTGTCAAGCTAAAATAATGTATTTAGAAAAATCTATAAATCTGTTATTTGAGGCATTTTAAAACTAAACACGACACTTTGGTGCCACTCAGCCTATTTTACAGCAGACAAATGTAAATGTTTTGCAGCAACAATGGCAGCATAACCCTTTGAACACTGAATTTGGCACCAAAAGTTAAGGGGATCATCTGTAAACTTCAGTGTACAAATGAATATTAAAGAGATATGAATATTCATATAATAATATTAATATTTAATATATATGTATGATGCAAAGAGAATGTGAATAAACCACCCTTCTTATACGGCCTTCCTGCCTTCATTTTCCTGGCTGTGCCCACATGTGCACCATGCCTTCACTTCTGTTATTTTTTCCAGCATGCCTCTGTTAGTGGAAGGATGTATAGGCAGGTTATACTCTCTTAAAATATTTAGTGCACCTTCCTGTCAGACAGGGGACGCTGCCACTTCAGACCACTTAGGTTCATCTAGATATATTTCTGTGTATTTAGTGGTTACCATTAAAATATCAGCCATTGATGGCACAGCTAAATACCTGATTACAGATCCTGGATAATCAGAATTTTTAATTTTTCCATAGAGAACTTTAATATTGCTGTTAATTGTGATGGAAGGATGAGTGCCACGTTGTGCCCCCTTGGCACACACAGCCTGCTGCCAGAATCTCCAGCCCGGTGCTTGTTCCACCCACCCCGTGGGTCCTCGCTGTGTGCAGTGCTTCTGAGGACAGGGGGTGGGAGCAGGGGTCCCAGGGGTGTCGTGAGCACACCATCAGCTATCGATGTCACATGTGTTGGGATAAGATCTTTGCAGAACTCTATACATGCTAAAATTGTAACAGCACCCCAATCAGCACTTCTGTTTTTTTTCTTTCATCTCCTAAATAACAGTCAGGCAATCGATGCAAATGTTAGTGTATAAACAAGATACTCTCTTTTAAAGTTGTGAGGGGCCATTCGTGCTAATGTTTTCTCACTGTGAAGACAAGAGTGTACAACAAAGTTGCAGCTATCTGTTAAAACGTCTTGGAGATGGTGCATTTGTTAGGTGCTCTAGCAAGCCATTTAAAATTAAAGATAATTAAATTAATGTGATATTAGCCCAATTGCTTCACTTGATAAATCTGTAAAACTCAAAATACACAGCTCAAGTTTCAGGAGATAAGTGAATTAGCAACACATGTAAATGATCAGAGCTGTTCACAGATTCAAAAAAGAATTAAAGCAGATCTCTAGCTTGCAGCAAGTTTCACCTGAAGTCACAGCAGCTGAAGTGCATTTAAGGTGCTGCCTATCGCTGGATATCCATACTGCCATCAAAATATAATTTCACAGTTTTAAGACAAGAGTTAAATATTCTCAAATTTGTTTCCTTAATTGCTATATCTCACGTAGGCTGAGACCTCTTAACCTATTAGATGCTGCTCTCTAGAATAAATAGCAATTCAACTTTTTAATTTTTTTTATATTTTATTTTATATTTTATTTTTTATTTTATTAACAATTTGCAACTGTTTCTCCAGTCAAATGCCTGAAGAATTGACAATCACTGTCTCACTGAATTCAAAAGTTAGACTCCTGCCTAAGTCATGCCACTGAACCACTGACAGGAAATAAAACATCTTTGAACTCAAAATAAATAAGTAAATAAAAACAAAAACATTTATATAGCAGGAAAAAAAAAAAAAAAACACACACACACAAAATTTTAAGAAATGCAAATACGTATTAATGATGGAAGAAATCAGTTTCCTATATAATCAAGCTTATATCACGGACTTTTAAATTTTTCCTTCAGGAAAAAACAAAACAAAACAAAACAAAAAACACAGTTCCCAGTGAGTCTTTCTGTCTTCTGCTGGAAGAGCCACATTGCCCAGGACAGGTTGCTCTCCATACAGCTGTTATTGTGTTCAACTGCTCAGGCCAGCAGGTGAAACCCCTAATAACGATTGCCACATGTGTGGATAAAAGCAACAAATGCAAAGCTGTTTGAGTTAGGTTTGCAATAGCAGTCAATTGGAATACATCTGAACTGCAGAAACTTGCTTAAAGATGCTCATGTCACACAGCCAATGGGGTATAATAATTTAAAATTAACTAAACTCTTTTAGTATAAAATGTAATGGCTCTGTCAGAACCAAAGTGCAGAATACTAATTTAGGATTTTAAATAATAATGCTGAATAAATGGAAATGTCATTAAAAGGAATGTTTTTTAATTCTTTTTAATTTTAAGTGCATAAAGGGACACCTTGAATTAATATAAGCCATTAAAGACGCTCCTAGAGCAAGCAAAGGCTTACAAATGTCAAAACCTTGAGTGAGCTAGAAAGAATTTAGCACACAACTGAAATATTCTGAGTCATAAACATGAACGTGTTCATATTGAAAATACTGTAAAACTCATATGTATATTTTGCAAATCCTGGAGTTCACAGGGAAGAATCCAGGTTTCTGCAGGCAATATGTTTTGGAAGCTAAGGCCTCTTCTGCACATTACTTGCCATCATCACTGGGCACCCCCGATCTCTTCTCCACACTCATTCTTGTGGATTTTCAACATGAATCTCACAAGCAGCTCATTCCCTTCCTCACTAGCAACAGTGAAAACAGGAATTGGCAGGAATTTTGGTCAAAACATTTTTTATTTTTTTATTTATTTATTTATTTATTTTTTTCCCATCAGGAACAAAATGCAAATCCTGTGCACTCTATAGCACAGGTAAGGAATCCCTGTGCAGGGCTAGCTGACAGCAGCACATGCTGATCTCTGACTTCTGCCTTTGCATCCAATACACTTGAAAACCACAGTGCTACATCCACTCCACTCCAGTCCTAACTCTTCCCACAGGTTCTCTCTCAGGTCTTCCTGGTCTGTGTTCCCACAGTGCCAGGATCCAGGAATACTGACTCTAATGTGCCATGCACAAATATTTTTTAATAATCTTAGCATATGTCAATGTACACACAGTTGCAGACTACAGATCACTTTCCCAATAGCAAAGTGCTATGGCACCCCTTTATTTCTGGCATCAGCTAATGAACTTCTTCACATCATGCGGTGACAAGAAATGCAAAGGCACTTGAAGTGAAAACCTGAAGGACATGAAGAGGGCCTCCTTCTGCCATACCAATGTTTTCCTATTAAAACAGAAAGGAATGGCTTCTTTACTGAATGAGAGTTATGAACTCAACTTGTGCCATGTCCAAAGGATTCACTTCTGAATTTCATCCACTCCAAAGAAGGAATAACATTCAGCATTTGTGTACAGCAGTGCATTTTAAGTGCAAGTTCAAGCCCATGGTATGGCACAGCATGCATGGATCTGCTGGACTGAAAGACAGCAGAAAACAAATGTACCCATCTGGCCACATAAATCAATCACTGAAATCTGAAGATACACCCACAGAAGGGAAGAAACAATTAATAGATCTGTGATTTTTATTTAAAATCTGTAAATTTTTATTTAACTTTAAAAGTTTTTATTTATTTATTTATTTATTTATGGAGAATGCAGTGTCAAGGACATGGAATCACAGAATCTAGGTTGGAAGAGACCTCCAAGATCACCGAGTCCAACCTCTGACCTAACACTAACAAGTCCTCCACTAAACCATATCCCTAAGCTCTACATCTAAACGTCTTTTAAAGACTTCCAGGGCTGGTGACTCAACCACTTCCCTGAGCAGCCTATTGCAATGCCTAACAACCCTTTCAGTAAAGAAGTTCTTCCTAATATTCAACCTAAAATTCCCCTGACGCAACTTTAGCCCATTCCCCGTCATCCTGTCACCAGGCACGTGGGAGAATAGACCAACCACCACCTTGATACAGCCTCCTTTAAGGTACCTCTAGAGTGCAATAAGGTCACCCCTGAGCCTCCTTTTCTCCAGGCTGAACAATCCCAGCTTCCTCTGCCACTCCTCGTAAGACTTGTTCTCCAGACCCCTCACCAGCTTCGTTGCCCTTCTCTGGACTTGCTGAAGCACCTCCATGTCCTTCTTGTAGTGAGGGGCCCAGAACTGAACACAGTACTCGAGGTGCGGCCTCACCAGAGCCGAGTACAGGGGGACAATCACTTCCCTGGACCTGATGGCCACGCTGTTTCTTATGCAAGCCAGGATGCTGTTGGCCACCTGAGCACACTGCTGGCTCATATTCAGCCAACTATCAACCAATGCTCCCAGGTCCTTCTCTGACAGGCAGCTTTCTAACCACTCATTTCCCAGCCTGTAGTGCTGCTTGGGGTTGTTGTGCACCATGTGCAGGACCTGGCACTTGGCCTTGTTGAACTTCATAGAGTTGGCCTCAGCACATTGGTCCAGCCTACCCAGATCTTCCTGCAGAGCCTTCCTACCCTTGAGCAGATCAATACACACACCTAGCTTGGTGTCATCTGCAAACTTACTGAGGGTGCACTTGATCCCCTCATCCAGATCATTGATAAAGATATGTTGTGGTTTAACCTGGCCAATAGCTAAACACCACACAGCCGTTCGCGCACCCTCCCCCCTCCCTCTCTGGGATGGGGGAGAGAAACAGAAAAGTGAAGTGAGAGTTGAGATAAAGACAGTTTATTAAGATAGAAAACAATAATAATAATAGTAATAATCGTGTGTATGAAACAAGTGATGCACAATGCAATTGCTCACCACCCCCTGACTGATGCCCAGCCTAACCCCGAGCAGCTGGCCCCCCCACCCTGGCTAGCCACCCCGATATTGTTTAGCATGACCCCCGATGGTATGGAATACTCCTTTGGCCAGTTTGGGTCAGCTGTCCTGGGTCTGTCCCCTCCCAGCTCTTGCTGCACCCCCAGCCTGCCCGCTGGCAGGACAGAGCAAGGAGCGGAAAAGTCCTTGGCTTGGTACAAGCACTGCTCTGCAACAATTAAAACATAAGTATGTTATCAGCAGTCTTCTCATCCTAATCCAAAACACAGCACTCTACCAGCTACTAGGAGGAAAATTAACCCTGTCCTAACTGAAACCAGGACAAGATATTAAAGAGAACTGGCCCCAGTACCGAGCCCTGGGGGACTCCACTAGTGACTGGCCTCCAACTGGATTTAACTCCATTCACCATGACTCTTTGGGCCTGGCTACCCAGCCAGTTTCTAACCCAACAAAGCGTACACCAGTCCAAGCCACGAGCAGCCAGTTTCTTGAGGAGAATGTTGTGGGAAACGGTGTCAAAAGCCTTACTGAAATCAAGGTGGACCACATCCACAGTCTTTCCCTCATCCACCCAGCATGTCACTTTGTCGTAGAAGGAGATCAGGTTCGTCAAGCAGGACCTGCCTTTCATAATCCCATGCTGACTGGGCCTGATCGCCTGGTTGCCCTGTAAGTGCCGTGTGATGACGCTCATGATAATCTGCTCCATGAGCTTCCCTGGCACTGAGGTCAAACTAACAGGGCTATAGTTTCCCAGGTCAACATTCCAGCCCTTCTTGTAGATGGGCATCACTTTTGCTAGCTGCCAGTTGACTGGGACCTCCCCTGACAGCCAGGACTGCTGATAATAGAAAGCGGCTTGGCCAGCTCTTCCACCAGTTCTCGCAGTACCCTCAGGTGGATCCCGTCCGGCCCCATCGACTTGCGTACATCCAAATGCTGTAGCAGGTCACCAACCATTTCCTTGTGAATTGAGAGGCCCCATCCTGCTCCCCATCTCCTTCCACCAGCTCAGGGTACTGGGTATCTAGAGAACAACTGGTCTTGCCGCTAAAGACTGAGACAAAGAAGGTATTGAGCACCTCAGCCTTTTCCTCATCTCTCATCACTAAGTTTCCCCCCACATCCAGTAAAGGATGGAGATTCTCTTTAGTCCTCCTTTTCATGTTAATGTATTTATAAATACATTTTCTGTTATCTTTAACAGCAGTACTTTGCAATAGTGAGAGCCTTCTAAATCTGTCAGAAGAGGCAGGTTAGATTAAAAGCATACAGTGAGCGTGAAGGCACCAGATGGACTGGTGGCAGTTAGCACATTTATGTCACTCCTCCCTGTGACTTTCAGGTGGTGTGCCACCCAGCTCTGGACACTGAGGCACACAGCCCCCCCCTGCAAGCCTGCACCATGTCTTGGTTTAAGTGATTCCCTGCCATTATACGTGATGTAACTTTTGCTTTTCATCTTCTCTACCTAGGTCCAACTCTTCACCTACAAGTACACCACTGACGCTGAGGAGGTGGTGGCCCATACCCATGGTGCAGCAAGTTGGCAAGAAGGTGACAGATTCAGCCTTTCTCACTAGACGTTTGGCCTTCACAATGCTTATGTGGTACAACGCAGCCCCAAGACACCCCAGCCAGATGCGAGGGCAGTACCTGAAGCCTCCAAAGATGCTCAGCTCTCCCTGCTAGCCGCAGTGGTGTCCTGTCTCTCTGCTGAGACTGATGGTGTCACTGCAGGGTGAAAAGCAGCATCTGCAGGAACCCCAAAGTCTGTGCTGGCACCACAGGACTAAATACGCAAGTTACATTTAACATGGGCAGGAAACCTCACAAATATTTGAGTAAGCAGGCAACATACTCTGCACAGAGCTGTCTATCAGAGTTCAGCATCCTTTGCTACCTGGTCCCAAGCTGGTTAACTGGCACAGGCTTATGTCTGGGGTAAATCCTTCTGAAAGTAGACTGATAAATTGAGGTGATGGAAGAGTCACTCCTGGAGCCGGTCACAATCTCCCTGCTGACTCTGCGTGGCACCTGGGACACTTCTGCACTTTAGGTCTATTGACTCACCTTAGAGTAAATAGTGTTATACTCCATCTATTCACCAGTATATTTTGTCATTAAAAATGCAGTGTATTGGCTGACCACGACTAGGGGTCCAAGCGTCAGCTCCTTGGAAGCTGCCTACCTCAGAGACAATCTGGGCTCTCATTACCTATTTGCTTAAAAGAGCTTTGACATTCAGCCCATAGCACTTTGAGACACAGTTTTTGGGTTGTATTTTGAAAACTTTGGATGTTTTTTTTCTCTGAGATGCACTTTTTTCCTGCCAACAATGTGCTGATGCCTTTACAAGCATTTTTGTGGGTCACTTGGGAAGGAGCACAACCACATACCAGAACACGGATGCAGCTGAATCCTTTGGTACCATTAACAACTTTTGCCATGCCACAAAAGTAGTAATTGTCTCCACAACATTTCAGGCCCAGAAATAGCCATCTACATTGAAAAGAGCCCTTCTTACCAAAGGAAAAGCCTTGAAAACCCCATCTTTTTTAATTGTCTGACATAAAGCTCACCCCTATTTCTATCAGCATTGCAATAAATAAATGATTACAGCCAAAGTACTGCCACTATTGTTATTAGCAGCCTGAAAGCCAAAGTTGAATCTGAGGAATACTGAAGAATGAAAAACTTCTGCTGCTCATTGCTATTTCCAGTTAGACCGATGCCCCTCAGGAGCGTGTTATATACTCACCAGCACAACATCTCCAGGCTAGGGCTCCTATCACCGGGCATCCGATTTACAGTCACTGCAACTTTTTTTTTTTTTTTTTTTGGTCTTCCTTTATTTGCTGACTTCTGCAAACCTTTGGGAGGAGAAATGAAGACTATTATAGCAGCTTTTAAATTGACTCATATTAAGAATGTTATGTTTTTTATATCTGCTCTGAAAGAGTAATATGAAACTTATGAAATATTTACCAAGTGTGATGCATAAACAACAAATCACCTCTTTTCCATTAAATATTTTTTGTGAAAGATATTTTTAATAAAATACTGCAGCTTGCAATTTAATTACAATGAGTAATTAAAACTTAGAGGATAATCATTTTTGGCAAAAAGTCAGGTTTTGTTAAAATTTTAAGATAGAAAAAAGATGCATATTACGACCATAATACTGTTAGTAATTAAGATAAATGCATCAATTATTAAAGATGCAAACATGTCAAGCAAGCATAACTAATTATTTGAGCATGTTAACAGTTGTTTAATGTTAACAAGCAGTGAATTATTAAAGACCCCATGTGTCACATTTTGGACTGCATAAAATATAATGTTCTGGAAGGGTTTATGATTTTCAGGTTTTGCTTAGATCTTTCCAGTCAGATAAGCAATAAATTTAAGATAAGTTGCATTTAAACTGTATTTCTAAAATAATTAGCTGTAATTGTGTAATAAAATGTTGTATTTCTCACTTTATGAAGACTTCCAAAGTCAGTTAAAATGACCAAAATATATCAGTAGGTGTTCTTATGCAGTAAATACACAATTTTTGTGTGCGCAATTTCTTCATTAAAAAGAGATATGGTATTTGGGAAGTTTGAACTGTCAGAGTAACAACTAAACTGAGATGAAAGAGTATGCTTTATGTAAGCTAAGACTTAGGTTGGTACCCAATTCTGTGTTTCACTGTTCGGACCCCATTGTACGAAGCAAAGCAGGTTTGTGCGTGCCTGAACCCAACTGTCTGTCTAGGAACTGGTGCTGGTCCTAGGGAGAGGTGTGGCTTGTACTGGCTCTTGCTAGGTCCATGTGGGGTCCCTGACCTGCCACACACATCAGCTGGCAGTTTGCGGCTGCTGTTTCTTTGAAGCCTTACAAAGGAGCCAGAAAGCCTCTGCAACAGTCCCCTAGAAAATCACAGTATCAGGGAAATCCCCAGCCCTCTCCTTTCTCCAACAAAGTGCATGTAGCAAATTAACATTTATTATTATTATTATTATTATTTTTAAGAAACCAGAAAGGGAGAAATAAAAAAAAAACAGCTCTTTGCAAGTAGAACTAGACGCATACAAAAAAATAAATGAATTTCTGAGACAGCATTGTGAAATGTTAATCTAATTTTCCCTACTTGTCTTCATATTATTAGGACCCCTCCCCCCCCCTTCAGCCACCTCCTGGTTACTGTGCTGAGCTGGCTACTCTCCCATCTCTGAATACCTGCTAGTGACCCCACAATGCCTGACACAAGAATAAAAAACATCAGAATGCTTTAGAGTTACACAAACTTTCACTATAAATCCTGATTTTTATTATTATTATTATTATTATTATTTAAGACAAGCATAAAATTAGGTTTATTTCTTGTGAGAAGGCTTCTTTGAGCTGAATGTGTTCTTTACATCCAAGCATTAACTGTTAAAACTTAAACGTGGGTGAATCTCTAAAGGACTTAATTCAAATGAGAGAGAAGCTGCAGTCATATGACCAGTCATTTGAATTCCTGGACATTTACCGTGATATCTTGCAGCCCTAACTAATGATGTTTGCAGGCAGACAGATGGCAGCCTGCCCATCCCAAGGGGTCTCAAAGCAGCTATACCCAGAGCCCAGCATCCCCTGAGCCTCAAATGCTACCTGGGGGCTCGGCACCTCTCACACCCTTAGCAGCTGCTGCAGTCCCACAGGCACAATTCCTCCTACCTTTGCACAACCTAAACAGTCTGGATTGCAACAGCAGCTGCTAATCTAGATTATTTTGTCAGGATCAAACCACACAAGTCTATACCTCTGCACCTTGCTCAGCTGGAGCCAGGATGTTGGCTGATGGCCTTGGAAGGCTGCAGGCTTTCAACAGCAATATACCAAGGTTGTGCCCCGCTCCACCTCAGACATCTCTGGTTTGGATCTGTGGCAGGGGGAGGAGAGCCCTGGAAGCACCAAGGAAACATTTGCTTGTTTGTTTTTGGCAACATATTAATACGAACTAATGTTTGCAAAGTTCTTTGACATCTTCAGATGAAAGATGCTCTGCACAAATATTAGGCTGTTAATTGGGTGGCTGGAGGGTATGCAAACAGTGCAGATCCAGTGTAATACTTACAGCTCTTCACACTAATGCTTAAAGTCTGATCTGCCTTGTAGCTAGGCAGAAGTTTGAGCCACATGGTGGGAAGACAGGTCCAGCCTCCCAGCACCGATGACAGAGAGTGGCTGCACCACCAGTGCTGGCCAAGACTCCACGCAGAGTCTCAGGGCAGGGAGCGAAGCTTCTTTGCCATGATCTGTTTTCTAATGAAAACAAGCTGAAAGTTTAAATGTTTACAGTTTACAGTTTAAATGCAAACAATCCTTCTCCCAAGAATAGCTGAAAGGCAACTGCCACAAAATGTAAATGGAATTCATAAAACCAAGCCATCACTAAAGCACAGAGGCAGAGATACTGGTGGAAAGATGCTGACAATGCTACGGGAATTCACAAGAGCAGCACCTCAAGCCCAAGACAACAGTGGGGTTTCAGGTGCTGGAAGACAAGCATGTCTTTTGCAGATAATTTACTGCTCTCAGACACACACACAAAGGAAGTTTGGGGACCCTACTGGTCGTCTTTTTAGTTTATCATATTTAGTATTTTTTCCCCAATTTTTCTTCCCATTTCTAGGTGACCTCCCTCCTGTGACAAGGTCTCCCCATTATGACAGTGAGCTCTGATGATAATGTAGGTAACATTCAGACTGAGACCAAGTGCAGCAGAAAGCTATATTTCATTCCTGACCTTCAGCTCCCCCTCTAGTGCAATGCACACATTATATTTCCCTTCACTCAGAGAAGGACCAGTGAAAAAGCTCCAGATGAAATAAGTGACATTTCCTTAGCTAGGTACCAGAGAAGAATAAAAGAGTTTTCCATTTCCACTGTGTGTGCGATACTTGTGGCACGACTTTGCTTAGCTGTGCTAGCTGCTCGGCTCGCTGCTTAGCGAGGCCGGGACAGGAGGCAGAGACAGGCTCAGGGGAAGCTCCTGACACCACAGCACTAGAGCTCCCATCTATCTCTGCTGGTCCTAGCCAAAATAACAACCTCGAACCACCTGAGGAGGTCCCAGTGTTGAGCTGCTCTGCAGAGTCCCTGACCCAAAATCATGGGTTTGCTCCTCTCCAGCACCAACTGGAGCAACCAACATCGCACAGTAGCTCTGGCAGAGCTCCAGGTATATCCCTTTATGTGTCAGGCCTGAATCTCGTCATATGTTATGGTAGAGCTGCATGTACAGTTCTTTCTTTACTTCCAAGGCGCTTTTGCCATCTGTTTCTATTATAGGAGTTTATGGTACAGAATACCTCAGATAGTACAGTATCTGTTTCTTTACTCTGCTGCAGTTATGGTTGCTGTACTGCTTTATGAACAGAATGATAAAATTTAAAGCCTTCTTAATTCTCTCCTTTCCACCCCCATTTTCTTCATAGTATGTTGCAGAAATGGAAGGATTTTTTACAGTTCATATTATTATGATGAAAAGTGATTTGAAATAATGGAATTTATCAGAAAATGGAAATGTGACTACAAGGCAGTTTTTAAAAATTCGTTAATCATATCATGATTAAGAAGGTTTTTATATTGTTACTTGTGTTCTGAAGTATATAGACTTTTGTTATAATCTGATATTTGCCTTTTTCTTCCTTTTTTTATTTTTTATTTTTTATTTTTTATTTTTTTTCCCAAGAAAGACAAGCATCCTTGGCATACATGGTACCCCTTTCACATCCTTTAAGTCCCTGCATTAAAGCAGGGACCCCTCAAGGAGAATGGCTCCATGGATTTTCTTGTGTAATATTTCATAGTTATTTGCACCCCAAAATCTACATATTTACCTGAATCAATGTGTTAATACACTCCATACACTCCTGTCCCCCATCACAAATTCTCTGAGAAGTCTTCAGTCCTTATGGAGAACAATTTTTTTGCTGCTGTAAACCCCCCCCCCCCCTTTTTTTTTTTTTTCTTTTTTGTGACATGGAGAGCTATCATTTGTATGCAACAGCATTTTATTTTAACAGCATTTATATAGTGAATATTTCTAATCACCCTCATTGTGTCTAGTCCATGAGAAGGCAGAGTTATTGCACACTTCTTTAAAGAATGAATGAATGCAACCTTATGGGCAGAAGATTAGATAGGTATGAATTTGGCAAAGAAATCAAATATAGACACAAAGAAATATCCTATTTGCCTGTGGCTGGTTTGGTCACATGGTGACCATCTGGAATTTAGATCAAGCCTTCAATAAAATACAAGGGACCACACTTCTGCGGCACTCTCAATGATAAATTAATATCTGAGCTGGAAGTACTACAAGAAAACAGTGATAAAGAAGACAAAAGCCACATCTCACATACTCCAATTGCACTCCATTTCCTGGTGTTTCTTCACTTCCCCCCCTTCCCCCGCCCATTAATATAAACATTATATGAGAAGTATAGTGAGAGCAATAAAAAATAAATGGCAATTAGAGCCAAGATCCAGAGCTAAGACAGGAGGAAAAAAGGAACAGGAATATTGGTCCTGATGGCCTTTTCCTGTTCTAATTTTTTTTTAATGTTCTTCTGACCTTGATTAGATCTGCAACTTCTCATGTGAGGCTTTGAGATAAGTCCTCTATTTAGATTAAATAAAAGTCAGTACCACAACCAAAATGCAGAGCATACAGGGATCCATACATATTTTGCCACATTTCCTGAGTCCCACTATTGCTGCTTACTTGCCCTCTTGCTGGAAGCTGATTCACCATATTACCTTTCAGAGACAACCTGCAAAACACCAACCCTGGGCCCTCTGAACCACTTCAGGAGGTCTCTGCTGTCTGTGAACTGCTCGTGCCCCTGGCAGCATCTCTATTTACAGCAGTACCTGGTCAGTACAGCGGCTGGGGGGGGCGGGGGGGGGGGGGGGGGGGG